>CM040438.1:35675096-35695541 GCA_022702705.1 Papilionanthe hookeriana x Papilionanthe teres
AGTAGTGGCTTGCTATGATGGATGTGTGGTGGAGGAAGGAAGGTATGCCGTTTATGTATCGGCAATGACCTTTTTTGCATTAAAGAGCAGGATTTTAGATTATATTATTTAACTAAAAAAGATATTAATTCCAACAACTTAATATAATTTCTGATTTAAATTTATATTATTTAATTACTTTCATAAATTAAGCAATAATAATTAAGAAAAACTTTAATCAAAATTAATTTTAATTTAATTAATAATTTCTTAATTAATAACTATATATTAATTAAAAATATTAATATAAACAACAATGTTTAATATGAGGTCGCCTACATGAATTAATTCAAATAAATTAAGACAATTTTTTATACAATATGCCCAAAGTATTTCTAGGTTTCTCTCTACATTTTTTTAACATAAGTCGAATCTAAAACATCTACTCTTCTTACCGGATCATCAGATGGCCAATGTTTAATATGGTCAACCATCTAATGAGCCGTTTTGACAGCCCCAGTCCCACAAACCAGTCAGCCATGACACAGATCAAGCTTAAGAGGAGGAGAGACTATGGAAGAGAGGCCAATAAGAGAGTTAAGAAGAGGAATGATTGCTACAATGGATGTGGGGTGGGCAATGGATTCCCACCATGATTTCCTTGTATATTAATTAGAAAAATGGTAATTCATACAAATTAATATAGTTTGTGATTTAAATTGATTAAATAGAATTGATGTTATTTAATTACTTTCTTAAACTAAAAATAATGATTAATTAAAATTTTAATTCAATTAACAAAATTTTAATTAATAAATATTTATTAAAAATTAAACATGAAAATAGTAGTGTCGGGGTGATGGAACCGTGAGATCTTAACTGGTTCCGCTTAACCAACTTAAACATTGTCTCCTAATAAGACATTAAGACGCCTCAAATTTTCAACTTTTTCTATAACATGATACTTTTCTCATTCCCTCAATTGTCACTTCTTAAACTAAACCTTCTGCAACAACAAGAAGCTCGAAGCAAGCATCGTAGGCAGCACGACCATCTTCAACAGCAAAACCAATCTACTTGAGCTTAACTTTCTTTAGAAATAAATAACCAATCATAAGATTTCAAGGTAGTTTGCCTAGTGCAACATAAATCCTCACATTATCTTTAGGCATTTGTATAATCATGTTATACAATTTAAGCTCTAACTCATCTCAGGACTCCGAGATCGTCGTTCGTTACGACATAAACCCTTCTATTTTACAGGCATTTGTATGATCGTGTCATACAAATGTAAGTCATAATTAAATAAAAATTTGCAAGATTGAAACATCAAATAACATCTATTCGAAATTGAAGCCAAATCATAGAATAACCTGAGAAGTCACCAAGATTCTTCTTTGATCTGTGACATCCTCAACTTCTCTTCCTTTGGATTCAGAAATAATTGTTCATAATTTGATTTATTCCCTTTTGAATTTCCAAAATCCAATTGTTTGAATCTTAAACTTTATAATTCTTCAGAGCAAAACCACCGATCTTTACCGAGAGTTTTCGTAAATGACTTCGGTCATTTAGGATGTAATTAACTATAGGGGCTTACCTTTATAGGGAACTTTAGAACCCACATAATATAAACACTGCCTAATTTCCTTATATTAGGTAGAGGAACTTGTCGGTTTATAAAATTAATTCACAGACCAAACTGATGTCATAGATTTTATAGTTTATTCAATCGAGCCTCATTATTAAGCAACATGCCTATTCCTCGAGAGGGATGCATGACTTGTGGTGTAGTGCTTTGCTTATTTAAACTATTTAAGATATGAGATCGGTTTGACTTCATATTTTAAAATTAAAACTATATTTTCAAATAATATTTTCAAAAACTATACAATATTTATTAAATCAAATCTAAATTAAATTTCTATTAAATTAAATCTAAATTATTTTTAAAACAAAATAATAGCGGCCGACAGAGAGTCATAATCTTCAAGTACATGTGAGGTATTTGCAGATCCACGAGAAGAAGGGAATTTTTGAAGAAAGCGTTGTGAAGTCTTACAAGAATTTTGGAATTTTGAATAAAAAGTTATGTTTCATTGTAAAGATGGTGAAAACAACAACATAAAAGTACGCACATGTACTAGTGGGCATGCTCCTCTTGCACTTGCGCTTAGTTGTCTTGAAGCCCCTAATTTTTATATTTTTAGGGGTCGTTTGGACTATTTTTTTACATTCTAGGCTTAAATGGCTCTTTCAATGGATCCTTTGTAAATATTATTGGGCTAACGCACAGCAAAAAGTTTTCAAACTTACACGATAAATTTTCAATTATTTTGCTTTAACTAACACACAAATTTAAATTAATACTAAAATTATGATTAAACAAAATTTACTTCTTGAAAGTGGTTTCTTAGAGATTTGAGTTATATTTTTAGACTACAAATATTTTAACAGCTTGATGCAATCGCTTGACCTCCATCATCTAATTATGATCATTCAACCAGAGCTGCTCGTCTACGGTTGCCTACTTTTCTTTCAATTGACTATAGTCACTAGTCTATGGATGTTATACCACTGTCGCAAGACTATAGTAGCCACATATATTGTCGTTCGATAGCAATTATCCAACCACTGATACTTGATTATAATCACTTGATTTTTAAAGCCCATCTAAAACTGCCTAATATCCATCACTTGATTTTGGCCATTCAATAGTTGTTGCTTGAACACATTCCTTGATTTAGTACTACCCTAGTTACATCGACTTACTATAGCAACCCAGCTTATACTTGCCTTATCTCTATTGCCCAACTACGATGTGCCGACCACCATCACCCTTCTATGGATGGCCGATCAGGCGGGCATCATCATCCAACTATAATCATCTGAATACCATCTTTTGACTATGGTAAGTTGACCTATAGTGCCTGTTGATGCTCAACAAATCACATTTTTTCAATCACTAATGTCTTTCGACTTGATTGATCTTCATTACCTATAATGTTTTATGCACTTCATCGACAGACGCCGTTGCTCATAAGATCAATGCATCCTATTAAACATATATCATTATTTATAATACCAATGCATGTTGTTGACACCAAGGCCAATACTTTATCAATAGTTTTGATGAATATCATTATCAATAAGATCAATACACATCCTCACTTACAAGATCGATGCCGTCTTTTGTTATTCCAAGATACAAATATTATAAAAATATATTGGATAAAAAAATATGGTGGATATTTTTACAAATATGTGCAGTAGGGAACAAAACAGTTAATGAAATTTTCGGCTTATTAATAGGGTATAAAATTTCAAAAGATTTAACAATTTATAAAGGCAGGTATAGTAGGTATTTAGTGCTCTGTTGGCAAGCAGAAGCTTTCAACATTTTTCAATAGAATGCGCTGCCTCTAAAAAGATGTCATGCGTAGGTTATTATGAAGTTCTATTGTTTGTTTGTTAGTAAATGCTGCGAAAACAACTCGTGAAGTAGCTTCTTTCGAAAAACGACAATTCCGCTTCCCGTTTGATAAATCAGAAGAGGTGGTCCAAAGGCACTTTACGCATAAGCGATTCACTAAGATAATTAATATTTAAAAAGAGACGTCCATCATGCATGAAAGTAATCTAACTATCCATTAAAATTTAGTTTTCACAATTTTTCTACCGCTTTAGTACTCGTCATACCCCATCCTAATCCTTAATGTATTCCTTAACTGAACTTTCAAGAAGCATCTTATATTAATTGAAGCCTGAATGACTCTTTTAAAACAAGAATAAACTCTAAAGTCTCACAGACATGGTTGTCATCCACCATTATCATAAGAATCTACCGCTCTTCTCCTTCTTCATCTAAAGATAAAGAAAAGATTTTTTTTCATTAACAAAATCTCAGTTCCAATCACAAAAAGAGGACAAGTACAATATTCTGATCATACAATTTACAATGTCGATGAAATTAAATACAAAGTTTAGCTGGATCGTTGGTCAAAGCTACTTCATCAGTTTCTTTTTCTTTTACACATAAAAAATAATTCATGGCAGACACTTATAATTAAGAATTTGACAGAGAGATGAACAGAAAGTAACCAAATATCTTACTTTTATATGATCATTTGAGTGGATCTTATTGAGAAGGTTATAGGAAGAAGACGAACTAATGCTGTTTAGATCTAATCAAGAAATACAGTTAGCAAAAACATTAAACAGATAAAAGAGGGGAAAAAAACATTAAACAGTAAACAGATAAAAGTGGTGTTCATGAAATCAGCGTTGATGATTTCCACGCCAGTGAAGTGCTCGGCGAGGTCGACGCCGAGCTGTGATTTACCGACACTGGTGGCACCCATGACAACCGCCACATTTTTTTTTAATCGCATTCGTCTTCTCCAACTGCTTCACATCATCGCCGCCGCCGTCTTTTGCATCTCGTAATCCAGAGGGCGGGCTTCAGTGAGGTTCAGAGCCTAAAGGAGCAGGGTGGTATGATTCCTTCGACATCGTTCTCGGAAATTTGAAGCAGAGCGCCGTCGGACAGGGAGATGGCGAGGGAACGCCGGAGGATCGCTCGGGAAGGGCAGAAACGACGGGGGCAATTTGGGGTATCAGCGACGCGAACGCTGGGTTGTCGGATTGTCCATGGCATTCAGATCTGTAGTTACAACGAATACATGAAATCTGTAGTTCCAATCCACAGTTCCTCCTTCCCTCTTCCACCACCCCCGCCAGCCTCCCCTCTCCCTCCGCCGCCGCCTCCCACGCATGCGGAACTTCCTCAGTAGCCCTCAGCCCCCGCAACCTCTACTGGCCCTGCCTCTGTTCCTGCCCATAATTTCTTAGACATCAGAAGTCCCCTCCAACGCATCCAGCCAAGGCTCTGTTACCGGTGCCTGGAAGAGCGGAGACGGAGGAGGAGAGGATCGCAAGGAAGAAGAGCGAGTATGAGAAGCAGAAGCAGGAGGAGAGGAGGCAGCTGATGCTGAAACAGTCACAGGCAAACGTACTGCAGAAGACTCAAATGTTGGCAGCCAACATCGGTGGTGCCCCTGCCACTGGAAGACCGCATGGGGCAATGGTGGGATCGAGGATGGGTGATAGGCGGACTGCTCCATTTCTGACCGGGGATAGGGTTGAGAACAGGCTAAAAAAGCTCACGACTTTCATATGCAAGATGAAGTAAGCTACATTCTGTTATTGCAGCCGCTTCATGAGAAATCTGAAATATCTTCTTTGGGAATTCAACTTTTTTTTGGGCTGGGTGGCACCAAACCTCTGTAGATTACATGATCACTGCTAACAATCTGTTTTTTATGAACGGCCTATATATTATAGTTTAAAGCAAATATGATAAACCCTTCCCTAGTTCCCATAGTAGTTTGAGCTTATAAATATTGGAGAAAATTGCCCAAACTAGATTGGTAAAATTAAGAGATTTTTTGCTTTATAAATTCTGTTTTACAAATTTTTTATCTTCCGATTTCCGAATGGTTCCTAAAGCTTTTGAATTCTATATATATTGTCTTAACTCTTAAGAATATGGAATCCTACTTTTTTTCTTTTTGTCATCTGCTTAAACCATCTTAGGGTAGTCTGATGGCTAAGATTAGTACATTGAATGAACTTTCTGGTATGAGGTTCCTTGAGAGAGAAATTTTCTTGCGGACTAACAAAAATTTAAAATCGATGCACCATGCTGTTCATGTCACTAAGCATCACTTAATGTTGTGGGAAGACAGTTTTCAGCTTGTTCTATTTCTTAACGTCCTAAATTATGTTCCATGTAAGTATTCTATTGCTGTGGGTTTACCCAAAGTCATGAATGCTTGTTTGGCAAGTGTTGATGCGATGGGAAAGCTCTATTGCTTTACCTACTTCAAAGCATTCCGTGAACTTCAGGGCCTCTTGTTTGTCTAAAACTCTCTCTCTCTCTCTCTCTCTCTCTCTCTCTCTCTCTCCCTCTCTCTCTCTAGCTCTCTCTCTATATATGTATATGCTGCCTATCATGACTCTTTGGTTGGCAAAGTTTGTAAGACCCTTGGGGTCACAGGTTTAATTCCTTCTATATGCAGGATGGAATTTTAGGCACGTGAGGTTGATCAGGAAGCTCATATAATAGCCTCTGCCAATCTTTTAAAACACAAACACACACACACACACACACACACACACACAAAATAAATATATTCCATATTTATGTACTATAAATCACGTTACACTGAAATAAAAAAACTGCATTCGAAACTTTACTATCGAATAACGAGCTTAATTTTAAAATGGCTTTCTCCTAATTTCTAAAGTTACATCTATCATATCCATCTAACTAATATCGTTATGTTTAAACTTATAAACTGCATGCTAAAAAAGTTAATATTTCTCTTCGTTCTACTCTTTGACATAATATTAAAATTTGGGCATGAAATTTCTAAAGAGCTAACATTTTATCAAAATTTTATGTAGCTTTATATTCTAAATTTATCTAAAGTAACTTTTTTATTCTTTTAATACAATTCTTGTCATGATATACTTTAAATCCAATTTCATATTATCAGAATATATCAATCAATGTATTAACACTTATATGTAATTATAAAGAATGATAAATTATAAATATAAAAATATTCATTATATTTGTCAAGTAAATTTGAGGATTTTATATAAACTATAATCTATAAAGTATAATTTTAAATTTACTTAAACAACTTCATAAAAGACAATGCTGCTATGCACAATATTATTAATGAGGTGGATAATGGTCTTTTTAAGCTTTGCCATTCCGACCAACACTATTAGTTGCTGAAAAAAAAATTTCATTATTATTTTTGTCATTTTGAAAACAGTGCATCAAGATTTTTCTTACAGGAAGGGAGAGGTGTGCCCTTCTGCGCTAGAGAGTGAGAGAGAATAGTGTGTTTTGGTGCAGGAATTTTATTGTTTGGTGGATGGTGATCTTGGAAGAAAATTTCTTTTCTATTTAGCAGTAGTAGAGCGATGAAGTTAAATAGTAAATGCATTTCTTTTTTACTTTTGCAATTCCCCAACAAAGGTATTTTCTTATTATCATTATCTGTTAGTTCATTAATAGAAATAAGTGTTGTTTTGGTGTTCTGCAAAGCATGACATGGAAATTCATCCCTCTTTGAACACAGGTTTCGGAATGAGTTGCCAGATCCAACCGCTCAACCAAAGTTATTAGTTATGAATACAAATAAAGATCGGTATGTTTGTTATCCATTATATTAATTCATATTTGATACATTTAACTTGTAAAGTGCCAATTTTATTAAAGATTTGATTCTTGCAACTGTTCTTGTTTCTATTTAATTTTGTGCATAAGATATTTTTTCACATGCTTTTTTTTTCCCAGCAGTGTTGTCCTGTTTCTGCCACCACTGAGTGTTTTTATCTTTTGTTTTCATTTATGCACTAATGCATGAATGGAAAAGATCATCATCATCCGAATTGTATTGATAGGTTATGAATCTGTGACCACTATATTTAGCAAAACATGTAATATACATACAAATCAAAACTCAAATTTCAAGTTCTGTCAGTGTTTTTATGCTATATTTATCCAAAATTCAATCTTTGGGCTCATTTCAATTGACTATTTTGCTGGCTTGGTACATAAAGAAATTTGGACACGGGTTTCTATTGATGGTGTTTGGAAGGGTTTGTGGGAATAATTCTCCTGTTGGGCAGCAAGTTCAACGTCATTGGCGACTGTTCTGGCTGAAATCAGCAAGTTTGACTGCGAAACGGTGAGATAAGGGTGGTAAGAAGGTTCCACCACCTATTCCTAAGTAAGATACAAACACACCACTTGCAAAAAGAAAATTACACATTACTCCTTAGGGTAGAAACTGAGATTACAATGTCCAAATACTCAACTCAAAGCAAAAGTCCCTCAAAACAAAAAACAAAATTATAAAGTCTCACAATTAAAAACACATAATTAGAAATAAGAAAATAGAAAATAAATCAGAGAAAGAAAGAAAATGTGGCTTTAATAAAGAAATCCGAGCAGAAAAGCCCCGGTTTAAGCTTAGCGGGTCGGAATTCCGTCTACTTCAGTGATCACGGAAAAATGCAAAACCACTCGTCCGCATTCAGTGAACGCAATCTTGCATTCCATAACACGTTAGGTAATGAGTCCCACACCATTTACTATGTTCTTGATTTGATGCAAAGCCAAAACATAAACAATTATAAATCAATCCTTTATTTTGAAAGACTAGCGATTAAACATGTAGTACCTATCTGAATCTTATAAATGTATAGATATACTTCTGTATGCAAATGATATAGTGATGATTTGATACTATTCTCTTTTGAAAGATATACTAATTGCTTTAACATATAATGTTCTACTATTATAATTAAGTAAACATAAAACAAAAAACACTTAGCTTTGCCCTTTGTTTTTACTTTCAAAAGGGGCTAAATGCAACTTCGTTGCAGTAAAAGCATAAATACCTGGATCTTAGTTAAAATTGAAGACATCGAGAAGCTTGAACATGTTATTTTGAGAAATTATTTAGTGATTTTTAAAAAATAACTTTTTTATGAGGAAGCTTACTTAGTATAATTATGTTGTGTATATTATTTTCACCATCATTATTAAAATTCTATTTCTAACTTTTCATGATTTATGATTTCTCATTATACAATCATTCCTAATAATTTTTGCAGCATATATGATGTCTTAAATCTATTTTGAACTTAATTTTCTTATAGCCTTTATCATTATACTTTTGATATGCCCCTCTTTGTTGTTAGTTCTTTGACGCACTCTATATTTTTTATTTGTAAAGGTGCATTTTCTACCACATGTCCATTGAGTATATGATCCATCGAGTATGATGATAGGTTGATATTAAAAGATTAAGTTGAAATTTTTCTGTTTTGAGATTTGTCAAAATATGAGAGATAATGGGGTAGTATGTTTTATAAATCTTTCAATGAATCTTAAAAGCTAAAAGGATGCCTGATAATGGGGTAGTATGTTTTGAGATTTGTCAAGATACGAGAGAAGATATTCATTCGTGGAGACTTAGTCTTGAAGAAATTCGACCCAACTGGTCACGGGCGATGGACAAGCTGGATAAAACATGGAGTAGCCTCTTACATAATCAGCCAACGAATATGTTCGGGGGCTTACAAGCTAAAGACTTATGCTGGGAAGGAACTCTGGACATGGAGCGGAGATGACTTAAAGAAAATTTTCCCTTAAAAAATGTTCTTATATATGTTGAAAGAAGTGTTGTTACCAACTTGTAAATTATTGTTCATCAATACAATGAAATTGGGAGTTGATTAATTTTGTTTGAATAATGCTTAGGTCTCTCCAACATTCGGGCAACTCGACCCTATCGAATAATACGTGACGACCGATTTTAATGCTCGAGGACTCGGATTGATCGAGTGATCAGGTATGCATTAAAAGCGATCGATTATAATGTTAGTAGATCGATCGATTATTCACACTGCCTTGAGTTGCAACCCGTCTCCAAATTCGATAAGATTTAAGTTTTTGGAGATGGTTTTTGCTTGCTAGGGACAAGAATCGCGAAAGCGTATAGTGTAAATCATCCCAGAAATAAGTCTAGGTGGTTATCCTCACAAGTAACGACAAGATGTGTGCCTAGTACAAGGAGTAAACCTGACTGGGGCAGGAATCCGATCAAATGAATGAGAGAGTGTTAAATAATGCTCGGTCGATGCAAGAGCCAATCGATAGATATTAAAAGTCGATCGATGCAAATTGCTCCATCTGGGTTTGGGATTTAACTTCGGATGTGATTCAATATCCACTGACAATAAGATCCGTAGTGTAAAAGGTCAACTCAGATGTGAGTCTCTTCGAGAGGCGATAATCCGGTCGAACGATTAGAATGAAGAGCATACAATTTCCGCCGATTGACAGACTCGCTTCTAAGGTGAGTAAATGAGCAATAGCTATATGTCTATCGCAAACAACTCAACAGATATGATGAAAGAAAATTGAAAGTAAAATTTCATATATATATATATATATATATATATATATATATATATATATATATATATATATACAAACAATTACAATTGTTTACATCTTTTCTTTCGACAAATTCCTTAAAACAAAATTACAAAAAGTTTTCAAGTTCAGGATTCATCGGGTTGTCGACCGATCTTCACTACTGGAGCTTCCCACGGTCTCCTCTTCTGAAGAGTCTTTTGCCTTGTTAGGAATAAGGGTTGTGAACTCATCTGGCAGGGAGAGCTTGGCGTTGACCAGGCCATGGTGTATAAATCTCTCGATTACATAATCCATTCCATGTTTGAATTGCTTCGTCAGTTCAACCATATGTTCATTGGAAACAGACGAGGGAACCTTCGCTCTTAGCCCCTTATTCTCTTTCATTAGGGCATTTGGTTCGAGAGAATCCTTCTCTTCAACAACAATATTGTCAAGTTTAAATTGAAGGAGATCTTTTTCATCCCAGGCCCTTTGAGGGTTGGCTTCCAGCGAAGTAGTCTTAATCTGGGCTTCGACCAAGGAGTTCTCCGTAGGACCGTGCCGGCATATTTTTAGGTCGTGTTTTATTTTGAAGAGGGGTCGCCTAACAGAAATCTGTCGGCGAATTTTTAATTTAATTAAAATAAATAATTTGAAAAGTAGTATTTGATTTTGAAAATAATTTTTAAATTTGAAAGTTTTAAGATATGAGATTAAACCGACCATCACATCCCAAATAGTTTATATAAACGATAGCACGCACTACAAACCGTGTATCTATCCCTAAGGATAGACAACCATTGCTCGATGGTGAGGCTCGATTAAATAAACTAGAAGATTAGTGACATCCGTTTGGTCTGCGAACCAATTTTATAAGCAAATGAGTTTCCTCGCTAATATGAAAACATTAAACAGGGTTTATATTACTGCAGGTTCTTTAAAATTCTCTATAAGGGCAAGCTCTTATAGTTAATTACATCTTAAGTGACGGGAATCACCTAAGAAAACTCTCGATAATAATCAATGATTCTGCTCTCGAGAATTTGAAAGTTTAAGGTTTTCAAAGATTGAACTTTGGAGTTTCAATAGGGAATGGATCGAATTTTTGGAACATTTTGTTTTGTGAATCCAAAGGAAGAAAGGTAGGAGAAATCAGCGATTCGAAGTGAACTTCGATAATTTCCGACTATCCTATCGTTTGGCTCGAATTTAGGAAAGTCACAATGTTTATTTGATATTTCGATCTCGCTGATTTCAATTAATTAGGGCTTATATTTGTATGATAAAATCAAACAAATAGCACTAGAAGATGTGAGGGTTTATTGTCGTATCGGACGACTACCTCGGAATCTAAGACTAGGTTAGGGCTTAATTTGCAATGCAAATGCACTAACGAAGAGTTGAGGATTTATGTTGCACTTAGGCGAAACTACCTCGAAGTCCTATGGCTTGGTTGTTTTAATTCTAGGAAAGTTTTGCTTTGAAGTAGACTCGGGTTTCTGCGATGACGATGGTCGTCGTTGCCTATCATGCTCCGAGCTCCTTGTTGTTGCAGAGGTTTAGTTTTAGAAATCATAAATCGGGAGTTGAGAAAAGTGTTTTGGTTTAGAAAAAATCTTAATTTCCAGTGTGTTTTTTTATGTTTTATTTAAAACAAATCTTAAAGTTGATTATAACGACACCGGTTAAGATCCCACGGTTCCATCCTTCGGCATCATTATTTTTATCGGATTCACTTAGTCCGGATGAATTTGCTAAGCTCAATTGAATGAGTTCCACACTTTCATTTAGACGGTGGAAATCCCGTTAAGCAACACGTAGGTTACATCATCCGAGGTATTCCCGATCATCCAACGGGACGTTTTAATTTAGTTGTAATTGTAGTTTGTGTTACGTTTGTGATTAAATTTTGAGTTGTTTTATATTTTGAAATGTTGTGGCGGTGAATTTTATCTTGCAATGACTTTTAACTTAATTTTGGTTTCGGTTTTAGAGACTATCCTAAAGGTGTGGGTTTTCATGCAAGCTGTTGTTTTATCATGCAGAAAAGTAAAATGCATTTCGATAAAGTAAATTGCGAAGAGTAAATTGCGAAAAGTAAATTGCAATAAAATAAAAGCGTACCTTGAGGGTCTTCCCGTCATCCTAAGCCGCACTTAAAACACGATTAGAATATTTAAGCGAGTTCCTAGGTAAAGCTAAGGAAAGGTTATGGTTTTCTACCAAATTCCTAATCCTATGTGATAATCATCTCCTATGACGTCTAGGTTTCTTTGGGTTTTAGTTTAAGGACGATTTTCTTCATCAAAGAATAATCAAATTCGATTGTTCTTATAAATATCCTATCATATCGAGTGAAGTCTTAAGAAGGATGCTTAAACATCTTTTCAATATTTCCAGTGATTATTTTAAGTCGAAATGAATTTAATTATATAAATGAATCGATCGTCCAAGGTTTTCAATCTTGTTAACTTGTCACAATGAACTTAGGACATTCGAATATCCTATGAGTGAAGTAACACTCCATTTAACGTTCTATTTAGGAGTTATATTAATCAAAGCTTTCGAGGGTAAATTAGTATTCAAATGATTTGATTTAAGTTAAAGCGGTTTAAATTTGGAATAAGTGTTCGAGTTGCTTTATATTTAGTTTAATTTAATTTAATTTGATTTGATGTTTAATTAATTTGATTTAATTTAATTTAATTTAATTATTTAATTTAATTTAATTTAATTTAATTTAATTTAATTATTTAATTTAATTTAATTTTTTAGTTTAATTTAATTTAATTATTTAATTTAATTTAATTTAATTATTTAATTTAATTTAATTTAATTGTTTAATTTAATTTAATTTAATTTTAATTAATTTAATTTAATTGTTTAATTTAATTTAATTTAATTTTAATTAATTTAATTTAATTGTTTAATTTAATTTAATTTAATTATTAAATTTAATTTAATCTTAATTTAATTTATCTTTAATTTACTTTATTTTTAATTTTAATTGAAATTTCAAAAGATTTTAATAATTTAATTAAGTTCTTTTAATATTTTAAATTTGAGTTATCATTTTAATTAAAAATTGAGTATTAGTTGATATAATTAATTTAGGGATTTTTAAATTAAAGAATAAATCTCTTCCTAATAAAGATCACTTATTTTAATAATTCCAATTTTATTATTCTTCCAAATTTAATCTATTATTTAATTAAAGTTTAATCATTTTAAAATTATTTAATGGGTTTCTACCCTTTAATTATTTAAATTTCAATCATCCAAATCAGATTAGGATCAAATATTTTACTTTGTTGATTTTTTATTAAACCTAAAGTTTTAATTAAGGATTAAAAGATTAATTACCATTTTACCTTTAAGTTTAATAATTTCATAACTCACTAAATTGAACTCAAATGAACTTGAAATTTTTACGTGACTTCACTCATATGTCAATAAAGACATGAGAGGAGAAAATGTGATTTTTTCGTATTTAATTTATTTATATAATTATTTTTGGTGGAAAATAGAGATTTTCGAGGAAAATTTGATAACATGACCAAAGAAAGTTTCAATGCTTAAGAAAATTAGGGGACATTCACTAATGACCGAGAAGCACTTGGACCGATTTTGGTGATTTTTGAATTATATTATTTTTATTATAATTATTTTGAGTTTTGGAGTGTTAATTAATTTAAAAATAAGATAAATGTTGAAAAATGGATTTTATATTTTTCAAAAATCTCTCTGATATCAAGAAACCAGAGAATCAAATTTTGCAATTTTCTGATTTTTCATGATTTATAATAATTATTTTAGTGAAAATGCTTTAGAAAATACGTTTTTTTAATTTTAAAATTACTCTGAGGGCTTTAAAATTCGATATCTCACTAAATAGACCTAGGAAAAATGTGGGATTTGTTCCTAAGTGATTAAAATTGAAATGTGATATTTTGGTGAATTTTATTATTTTTGTGATTTTTATTATTTTTTAATTATTAAAAATATTAAAATATTATTAAAAATCAACTTTTTTAGAAAATTGAAATTTTAATTTTCTTAGGTTCCTCGATATCGAGAGGCTCCAAAACCATTTGGTGAATTTTTAAAAGTATTTTAAAAGTTATGAATTTTTAAAGTTTAAAATGGTGAAGTGAGCTTAATCAACCCGATTAGTGAAGCTAGCCAAGTCGATTGACCTCAAATTTTTATGGTGGATTCCTCTGATCCTAAAGGTCGATGGAGAATTGATTTCAAGTCAATTTGATACACAGTTAACTCTAATTAATTAAAGACTATTTTGGGTGTTTAAGCCGATTAGGGTTAATCCGAGTGAATTAACTCGAGTCCTATTTTACTTAGGGTTCTCCAGTCATAGGAACATCACCGAATATTTTAGAATTTATTTCACAGACATGCTTAATTTTTGGAATTAAAATACTCAAAACAATAACATGCATTTGAAAAATAAATAACTTTTCGCGAGATGTGCTCGACCTCGGAAAATTCAGGGAATGTTCCCGAGTTCGAAGCTTCAAAGCCCATATGGTCTCATGCCTGGTGAATTGTATACGTGCATGGAGAATTAAATGTATGCGAGAGAGTAAATAAATCATAAAAAATAAAATACTTAATTAAATTAAATGATTTCTTTTCCACATTATTCTCCTGCGATTCGCTGAAGCGAGAGGTATTTTTATTTTATTTTTGTGATTTTTCTACACGAAGATATGGATTTTGAAGTTTAGGGAATTAAATAAATAAGAAAATACTGCTAATTTTCTATTTATCCACGCGGCGCCGGCGAGACCTCGGCGACTCCGAACGCACACGCGTCGCGCTCCCGTTCGACGCCGCCACCCGAGTCGGCGGCCCGGGCCCCGCGGTTCTCGTACCGTCTCCTCGCTCCCGACGCAATCCCGGCCGTCCGTGCGCGCGTGTATCGAATGGACGGCATCCGTTCATCGTCCACAAGTGTTCTCGCCCGAGAGCCGTCCACACTAAATCCCAGATCTCGCTCGATTCTCGATGGATTTTCATGTTCTTATACTCTATGGATTCGTCGCGAAGAGACGAACACATCTATACGGTAACATGCATTGAAACTAAGGCATTTGAAATGGAGAATCTCCGGAAGCTCGGGATGGATAGTTAACTCATACCTTAGCTCGCAGAAGCGTGGCCTAATCCGAGAGTTGTTGCACCTTCGATTGGGTCCCGCGAGCTCCGGATGAAGTCTCCTGTCGGTGAATGCCTAGCTATGAAAGTGACCACGGCCGATCACAAAGCTTGGAGGCTGGAGCAACCTGGGTGGCTCGGAGATGGGGCTTTCGGTGGGAAACTTCTCCTCTTGGTCCGGTGAAGGTGTAGGACCGGTCGATTTGAGGATTGGCTCAGCTGTGGCAAAGTGTCCCGGTTTTGGGTGGAATTTCGGTTGAGAAATCGGGCTCGTTGGTGGGGATTAGGGCAAATTGACACTGGGGATCAACTGCTCTAAGGATGGTGAAGGGTTTGGAACAATTTTGGCAGAGTTTCGGCAAGGTTTGTGCTTGGCTCCTCTCATGGCCGAGAGGGGTGGAGTTTAAATAGGAGAGGGTGGAAGGCCTCTCAGAGGGAGTTAGGGCTTGGGATCAAGCCTTGCTGCGGTGAGGAGAAGATCGGCCATGGTGACCACTAGGCATGGGGCGGCTCGACAAGTGAGAATTTCAATGTTGGCTCACATGTGAGCTCTCGGCCATGGTGTTTTCCGGCGGCTCGTGGCGGCCATGGCCGAGCAATGGTCACCATCTTGGTCGGGTGGGTCGTGGCCGGGGTTTAGTGTAGGCGATCGAGGTTTGACATGTGTAAAGGAGTTTGATTTAAATGGAATGGGAGAAGGCTCACTTTGGCTTGGTTTGGGTCAACCCACCATTTTGGGCTTGGTGCACCCTTCCAAGCTGCGATTTTGAGTCGAGGAATCATTTAGGTCGGCCTAGAAGGAATGGTGAAGTCTCCATCCATGATGAGGTGGCTAAACATGGTTTAGTGTGTGACATGATTAAGGTAAAAAAGGGTTAAAGGAGGTTTAAGAAAGAACCCCCTCTTCTTGCCATAAATGGACTAATGACAAGTCAAAGCCCTCATGGCTTCATGTGGCTTGAGAATGGCTTGTTCATGGCTTCATTCGGCTTGGGAAAAGGTTAATTTGTTTCATGAAAAGGGTTTTAAGAATTTTGAATGTTTTGATGGAAATTTGTATGAAACTTGATTTGGAATAATTTGATGGTGACTTTAGGACTTAGGTAATGGATTTAATTAAATGGATGACAAATGGAGATGTCATGTGGGCTTTAGGGTAGATTTGGGCTTTTGAATTTTGAAGGAAATGGGCTTTTAAGAAGGTTTAAGGGAAGTGGGCTTTTAAGTTTAAGGATGTGTTCATGGATGGGAATTTTTGTAGAGGTTTGGGCCAAATAGTTGTTGGTTTTGGTTTAGGGATGTTTCATGAATAACTTGAAATAGATTTAAGGTGGTTTGGGTTTGAATTGGGTTGAATTTGGGTTTATTTGGTAAATGGGCTAATGTAGGTCAAATTGGGCTAACTTGGGCCAATGTTGGGCTAGGGTTGAAATTGATGTAAAATAAATATTAAGAAATGTTTATGGGAATGTTTCAAAGAGGTTTTGGCTTTGGTTGGGTTTTAATTTTGAGGTTTGGGCTCTATTTGGGTTAGATTTGGGTTTAGGTCAAAATTGGGCTTTTTGATTTTGGGTTGAATTTGAGTGGGGTTTGGGTCGAAATCTTGGGCAAATCGTGTTAGTGTTTTGTTTATGAGGATGTTAAGGAAGGTTTAGAAAAGATTTGGGGTTAATTGGAGTTGAATTGGGTTAGTTTGGGCTAAGTTTGGGTCATGGGTCCAAATTTGGGCTTTAAGGCCCAAAGTGAAATTGGATCCAAATGTCAATCAAATTGGACTTAGATTTGGTCTAGATTGGTATTGGGGATGTTGAATTGAAGTTTAGAATTGAATTGGACCAAAATTGGGAATTCGATGGGTAGGTTTGGTTTGACATTGGGTTCACTTTGGATTAAAATGGGTCAATTGGGGGTTTTGACAAAAGTAGGGTAAATTGACAAAATTGGCCCATGGTGTAGTTGGACAAAATGAAATTGGGAAGATTTGGGATTTTCTGGAATTTTCTGGAATTTTTTGGATTTTTGGATTTTTAGGCGAGAAGGGTATTTTGGGTTATTTGGAGGGTATTGGGGGTATTCTTGGAATCTTTGGTATTTTTGGGTATGGATAGTCGATTTGAGTGATGTGGAGGTGTTTGGGATTGATTTTGGAAAATTTTAGGTAATTTGGAAATTTTGCGAAAATTTGGGTAATTTCGAGGTTTTGGGTAGGTTTAGTAGGTGTAGGGTCCGGGGTCAAAATTGAAAATTTGGGAAATTGAAGATTGGGTGAATTTGGGTGGGGTGAAATCATTTTGGTTGAGCCATGAAGCCATTTCAAGTTCATATGAGCCATGAAAGGGACTCATTTGAGCGCATTCACTATGTTGCTTCTAACCTTCTTACGCGAGGGCTTAGGGGTTAAGGACCATCCATGTGAATCACCTACAGCGAGTCGTGGAGTCGAGTTGGGTATGGGTGTGGTTTTAGGAAGTGTGTGGAAATGTAGTGTGTAAGTGTAGTGTATGTCAGCAACTTCACTGTACCTGAGGCACCTGGAAGCGATCTCAGGCGCAAAGAGTCTATAGAACTCATCCTTTAAACTTCCATATTTGATTTCAACCCTCATAGGTGATTAGGGGTGCTATAGTCGAGTTTGTGGAGTTTGCGGGGAGTTAGAAGTGGTTTGAATTTCTAAAAGGCGGGTCCCGATTCTAAATCCTCTAAGATAAGTCGAAGGAAAAGCTTCAAGGTCAGATCCTAAGCACTAAAAAGAAGAAAAGGAAGACCTCATCAAAAATGAGGTCAACGGACCGTAGCATCCAATGCCAAACCCCGAAGATAGGCCGCTTGCGCCGCCATCAAATGGAATCAGGCTTAGTGTTGTAAGATCTCTTGGAGGTTCCCTTGCTTTAGGGCTTTGGTCGAAATTATCCGATCAGACCAATTTCACTAGAACTGGTGGGATTCCCTCTGTCTTTTCAGAATTGGGGAGCCAATCCTTTGAGGTGTCCACCAGGTTGAATCGTCGGTCAATGCCGGCCCATAACCAGTTTAAATTAAAGGAGATCTTTATCATCTCAGGCCCTTTGAAGGCCGGCTTCCAGTGAAGTAGTCTTAATCTGGGTTTCAAACAAGGAGTTCTTCGTAGCATCCAATGCCAATACACGAAGATGTGCCACTCGCGCTGCCATCAAATGGAATTGGGCTTGGTGCTGTAAGATCTCCTGGAGGTTCATTTGCTTTAGGGCTTGGTCGAAATCGTCGGACCAGACCAATCCCACTAGAGCTGGTGGGATTCCCTCTATCTTCAGAATTGGGGAGCCAATCCTTCGAGGTGTCCACCAGGTTGAATCATCGATCGGTGTAGACCCATAACCACCACCCCCACCCCCTCCTCCTTCACCTGGAGCCATTTTAAGGACTCCCTGTCTCTTTTGAGTGAAGGGGGAGGAGGGATGTCCAAATCCTCTGTTGGCTCCTTCCCTTACCGATGGATGGCCTCTTCGTCATGAGAAGACAAAGGATCGTAACCTGAGGTGGGTTCTGCCTCTATGTAGGTAGGTAGAGCCGAACAGAGAGAAGGATCGGGGCAAGTGGCTCTGGTCTTCTCAGACAGAGCGATGAAGGATGGATTAGCCGCCCCGTGAATCCAATTGAAGGGCGATGAGTGGTGGCGTATCAGTCAGGCGAGAGTCAGTTGGCTGGTCAGTCCTTTGCAAAGAGGTGCTTGATCCCCTGACTCCTTCAGAAGCTTCTTCGTCGGAGGCAGTTTTCTTACCTTCACCTTTCCTTGCATAATCTGAATGAGATCGAGCAATAATAGTAACTTCACTGGTTACGGTGTTTTGGACTACTACTGAGGTTTTTGACCAAGAAGTAACAAACTAAGCATTGCTGATGTCGGTCGTCGCGGCAGCAATACTACCAGAGAACCGACCCTTTATAAGATTACCTTCTATAAGATTGCCTTTCGACTGAGGGAACTTTAGCTTATGTTGCTTTGCAACCAACTTTTCTGAGACTGCCTTCGCTCGGGTGGCCTTCATAGCATTGGAGATGAACTAAAGGTCCTGAGTCATCCAACCTTGCAACCCTCGATCGACGGTTCCCTCCACATTTTACTTGGTAAGCATCACTCCTACGGCGCAAATTTCTTGCGGTAAGAGCTTGATCTTGTCCGCCGAGACATCAATCGGCTTGGTGTGAAACCCCAGCCGCCAGCGCAGGAGCCAATCACAAACTATTTCTCCGAGTCTTTCACTTTATTTTCAACTCCAAGCAATTTGAGCTTTTTTCCGGCGGAGAACATGGGAAAACTATCCTTGTCAACCTTGAAAGAATAGAAATGGTTGAACAAGTCGGTTGAACAGGGAATTGCATCCTGACGACAAAAAACCACGATGTCATAATGGCAGCGATAGAATTTGGGAGGACCTACGCCATAATAACTCTGTATTTATTGTAGATACTCCATAGCTCGGAGTGGAGAGGTAGTCGAATCCCATACCTAAATTGGTCTTTGTAGAAGACCAAGTTCAGGCTGAAGCTACTTGTCGATCGATCCGACTCTCAAGCTTGTCGCAGAATGATGCTCTTATCGAAGATGTGCTTCTGCATTTCCTTTACATCCGCCTAGGTTCTAATAGATACATCTATTGCGGGGTACGTTCCAAAAAGAGTGGAAGAATGCTTCAGAGCCATCGGGAGATCGCGACACAAAAGTTCGACGGCTTAGAGAGATAAGAAATCGTAAATGGCAAAGTCACATCATCAAGCTCTATTTATAGGGTGGGTACGAAAATCAAAGTGCCTCGAAACAATAAGTGTCACACCAAACATCATTTCACATTAAGTTAAATATTATTTTATTATAATGAAATGATTAGATTTTTCGAAGGTTATGATTACAGTTTTCAAAGGAAAAAATTAGCAAAGGGTTCTTTGGTCGCTTCAGTCGAGGCATACCCCCATTGAAGCATCCTCCAGAAGACCAACTCTCTGCTTAACCTTATCTGCTTCATTCGATTGATTGCTTGGTGGAATTTACTTAAAACAGTCGACTCACGAATGAGCCCTAACTATGCCTATACATCGCTCAATGCGCTTTGAAGCGCAGCCACCTATGCCTCCAACCTCGCAATATCAACCGATATGACTTGAAGTGTAGCATTCTCTGCCTCCAACCTTGCACAACGAGCTAGAAACTTTTGCATAGGCACACAAGCAGGCTCTCCAGTCAGCTTTGCTGATGGAACAACCATCTCCCTCATTCGATGCTCCATTGAACCAGAGGAAAGCTGTCG
>CM040438.1:36296041-36617248 GCA_022702705.1 Papilionanthe hookeriana x Papilionanthe teres
AAGTATTCAACTTTCTAAAAGTTAAAGATAGTATTTTTGATGTGACATAAAATCATTAGGTGGCATAAATTGTAAAAGTAAAATGTAGCTGTTAAATATGAAAATACATTGGAATTGGTTGTAACAAGTATGTATGTAAATGCTATGTAAAAGATTGAGATCACATCTTAAAATTTCCTCAAATTTGAGAATTCCATTTACTTGCAAAATGAATGAAAATAAAATAAATTTTCTCTGAAAACATTCTTTCAATAACCAAGCAATCAATGAGCCTCAAATTAAGCTAAAAAGATTAGAGATCACCTCTCGATAAAGGAATTATTTGTTGTTAGTAGTATTGTAAATCATTAAGCATTCTACTAATCATCATAACTTCATAAAATCAACAAACAGCACAGGTCAAAAAGTTAATCTTCATTGTAATTATCATCACCGCTCAACTAAAAAAACCAAACAAATAAAAAGATAACACTCTTAGCCGCAGTTGCCATCAACTTTAAAACCAAATTACCAAGAGCAACAAAAATTTAGAAATAAAATAAGATAAAATTGAAATACAAAACTTGAATACTAGTTAAAACCATAATGAGGTTAAGTTCAAGTTTGAGCAAGTGAAGAAAATAAAAGGTGAGCAGATGTAGATGGTAGCCAGAGATTGTATTCATATGTTTAATTTGTTATACCAATTCAATAATATGACAACAACAAGAAACTACAACATGCAACAAAAATAAAAGAAAAATGCAAGAAAACCTGAGCAATTGGTCAAAAGTATACAACGTTTCTTTAAACAAGCAGAGAAACAAATTAAAGAAAGAAGTTCACATATGGTACCACACGATTCTTATGTATTTACATATCTAACACCCAAAGTTTGATATTATGCTTATAACACCTTGGTGTCATAAACCTATGCATGAAAAGGTGTATTTGCTTTTTAAAAAGGCGGCGATAGTCTTATATTTGCCTGGTGCGCATGTAAATATGAATGTTTAGGTGTTAGATATGTAAATATATAAGAATTGTGTGGCATGAATGCAAACGCCCCTAAACTTTATAAAATGCATGTATCAAAATGATTATCATCACTTAGCATTATCAATTTATGTACATGGAGAACTACCTTCCTTGCTATGAACATGGGCAGAAGCATGGCCTGTATTTGATACTCGTCGATCCACCAATAGCTGAGAAAGTTTTGTGTTAGCAAACAATCTATAATTTTTGAGGCACTTCAAAAAGTAGGCTTCAAGTCTGACAAACTAAAATTAAGAAGCCGTGGAATAAAATTAAGGAATTATGAATATTCAATTTACACTTTGTTTTTGAGCTTATATGTACTTCAAATATAAATTATAGTGCTATTTTGAGTATCTAATTAGGTTTCAAAAGCAAATACAAATAATGAAATAAACCATTCAGCAGAAGTGAACATAATGACTCCAAAATTATCGGAAATGATAAAATTTATGCAACTTGGGACTCACATGTGCTGTATTTGTAACTTTGTTCATATGTTGAAATACTCTTCTGAATTTTAATGTTATTGTGATGACTAGCAAGCTGCAAACGATGCCTTAAACAGTTAGTTAAATGTCTTCTTTTTCATTATTTTAGATTCATTCTATTTGCATTCCCAGTTCTTCATGGCTTTCACTGCATGATAGGAATTCATGTGTAGATCAACCTAACTTCAATAAAGGCTGATGTCACCATGTATTTACTACTACAAAAAAGGAGGGCATCATCTACACAGTAAGAGGATATAAAATTAAAGAGAAATTTACATACCTTGCAGTCAATTCTTATGTATTTACACATCACACCTAGCTTTCATATTTTAAGGTACATAACATTTTGGTGTTTTTTCAATTTTAAAAAGTGGTATGTTATATTTTTATGTGATATTAAAGATGTGAGTGCTATGTTTGTAAATATGGAAGTTGAAGTGTAAGATATGTAAATACATAAAAATTGCGTGCTATCTATGAAATGACCAAAAATTAATCTATTTTGCTTCTTTTGAAAGTGTTTACACAGGAAATAATCCATCCAATGGTGCATTAAAAATTGTCTGGATGTTCTAAAATTCAGATATAAAATCCTCAACAACTTCAATTGAGTGTCGAAGTGCGCTCCTTACAATCATAATAACAAATACGCGACTTGTTTAAAAGCTTTTATAATTTGATAGGATTCTCCATAGAAATTAGGACAAACAATATTTTATTTCTGGAGAACAAACAATGCAACCATAAATATATAAAATAAAGGATAAACACCTACAATTCGAGAGTTAGGCGATCTTTCCTAACACTTACAATTCGAGAGTGGGAAATCTCTCCCAAACCCCAATTCTAAGACTCAAAACCGGCATAACCTTAAATCTCAACATATTAGCCATATTTACAACGAACAATAAAAAATGACAAAAAAAAACAAAATTGTCATTAGGTGCCTGAAAAGACGAAAATTGTCCTTGGCGCACAAAAGACAAAATTGTCCTTAGGTGCACAAAAAGACAAAATTGCCTTGAAATTTGAGCACCGATATGTATCCATCTCTCTCAAAAGACATAAGCTATTATTTAGATGGAAAAAAATCGATGTTGGATCGGATAGCATAAGGATTCGGTGTTAGATATGTAAAAATGTATGTAAATCTTCCTTAAAAATTTAATGAGACACTATGCCATTTATGAAGCTGTTTTTTATGGTGTAATGGGTGTGGGACAGTGATCATGGAAGCTTATCTACTTTTACTTTCCTCTTCTACTAAAATAAGGCCCCCAAAAACAACTTTAATGAGGATTCATAGACCCAACTCAAATACTACGGAAGATGAATGCTTGTTGCAAGGATATATGAAGTAATAGGAGGCAAAATACCAAATTGGAACTTAGTAGACATAAAAGATTTGGCAAGAAAATCTTTGTTCATAGTATTCATGATATTACTTTAAAGGAACATTTACATACATACCACTCAATTCCTATGTATTTACATATCCAATAGCTAAACTTCAATTTTCTCGGACATGACGCCTTACCTATAGATGAAAGTATTATCTTTTAAAAGTTAAAATGATAGTATTTTTGATGTGATATAAAAGCAATGTAAAGTAAAACGTAGGTGTTACATATGTAATTACATGCGAATTGGTGGTGACAAGTATGTATGTAAATGCAATGTAAATGTACCTACATTAAATAGAAACCACTCAATGTTATTTTTAAACTCTATGAACACCTTAAAATTTCCTCCAAATTTGAGAATTCCATTTTACTTGCAAATTGAATGAAAAATAAAATTAACTTTCCATGGAAAGCATGCTTTCTATAAATAAGCAATCAATTGTCGCAGATACCAACAGATGAGGACACACGGCTCACATACATACATACATACATAATGTATAAATATATACATATAGCCCTTAGTAATCATATGTTTGCTTGAAAGAAAAGAATGAAATTTAAAGTAAGAGAGAAAAATTATTAAAATATAATTCATCTAATATAACAAATGCTAGAACCTGTGAATAATTGGTAAAGGGGCATTTACATACAGACCAACCCATGTCCTACGTATCTACATATAACACCTAAACTTTTTACATTTATGCCTCCCAATTCTTTCATATCACATAAAAGAATACCACTGTTCTAATTTTTAAGAAGTAAAATACAACTTTTCTTACATAGGTATTAAGATGGCATATATATGCAAAAGTTGGAAGTTTATGTTTTTAGATATGTAAATACTCGCACTTCAAAAAAAAAAGCACACTTAGGAAGAGAAATAGCCATAAAAAAGAAAAGCTATGGAATCTTATTAATTGAGATAACAAATCACATAAAATTATTGCATGACTTGCCTACCAAAATTCCAAGCTTGACCCTACTTATACATTTCAGATTTTAGTTATTATGTTACATAAATGAATAGATATATGCTTTATAAAAGCAAGTAAAATACAATTATCATATAGGATGATTTGTAGCGATCAGACGTCTAGCCAAGGAAACCAGCTTTCGGATTGAAGAGTAAGCCGGTGCAAGCCAAAATAACGAGCATCCATTTGGGACAAATTAATGAGTAGTTGTTAGTCATGTGCCTAGTAGACGAGTAGTTATTCACCAATCGAATTGATGAGGACATCGGTAGGGGGAAAATGAAAACTTTATTAAATTGACTAGGTCCGATCATGCGATCATCAAGGCTGAATTGACCTATAAACTGTACCGAGTTAAACTTAGTTTTTCATATATTCAACAAGAATGTTATCCTAAAATCTATTATCTGAGTATTTGGCTATACGTAAAAAAATTATGCAAAGTCGAGAATATACGTATAACCAAAATCTAACCCTTTTCACATCATCCTACATCAATTTGATAAAAAAATATATCAATTGTTTCTGGTACAGTCAACAGAGACAAAATATTTTGAATATAAATTCTACGGCCATTGAAAAAAAATCACATATTAATGAGTAAAATAATTTTTGGATATTGATGATGTTATTTAGCTAAAAACACAACCTTTCTTGCGTAAATTATCGCATTGGGCAGCTTCCAATCCAACATATATCGGCAAAGTTAATAGATAGTAACTATTTAGTGCATTTATCCAAAACAAATCCTAGACAGATAGTTCTTCAGATTGTGTGTTGTGTAAGAGTTTCATAAAAGATTGCTGAAAACGAGTTGCAACTGCAAAGCTTACAAATGAAATGAACTACTATTACTGATTCAGAGCATGCCATGAGTAGCCAATACAATAAAATTAACTCTATATAAACAGCTTTAACATTATGAAAAGCTAAAAAAATAGGGAAACATTTACTTGGAAATATCAACTTCAGGATTTGATAGGAACATTTACAGTTGACAGAGAAAGATGAAATATAAGAAGAGAACACCAAAAATAGAAATGTAATAACTAATAGTTAATACATCTAAATGTTAATAGCAAAAGAAACAAAAATACCAAATTTAATCATAAACAAAAAGGCACTAAACTTCATTATTTAACAGTGAGTATTAATAGAGTTTTGAAGATTAAAATATTGAATAGAAACAACTAAGCAACCAATAACAAAAGGAAATAGAAAAGAAATATTGAATAGAAATTCATCAAGAAATAAAAGATAAGAACTTGAAGTAATAATAAAAAAGTTAACAATCATTGGCATCAAAAGAACTATATTTCACAAAATTAAGGATATTACTTCCAAGAAAATATCCTATGGAAAATACACCTTGCATCACCGTATAATTACATTCAAAATGCTAGACAAAGAAAAAAATAATTTGGTATTTACATTAGTTTGGAGAAAAATAAGCATTGAATAAGACTTCAACAACTTGAAATGATGAAAAGACCAATAGGATGCAAATTGGTAATCTGCACGACCTATAAGATTAGCGTTCACAGTAGGAAACAAAATCTTGATGATGCATATATTCAAAAGGATCATTAGCTTTAAACAAAGTTACGTAAATACTCAACTATAAATTTTACAACTGCCAATACAAATTATAAATTTAACACTCATCTAAATTGCCAAAGATGTAATAGGTTAAAGTGTCTTAGATCAATTATATCAATGAACTAAGCATCATAGTCCTCAATAAAAGTAACCAAAGGAGGGACAATAATGAATATGCAATACATAGCCTTCAATAAAGCTCGCATTTATTAAATATGACACTCTATTCCATCCATGAAAGTTATTAACACAAGTTCAAAAAGTTATGGAGCGATTGGGAGACTGAAGCTGAAAGAACAGAGTAACTGCAGCCTCCTGAGATGAACTTTCCACAGAGGAAGCAGCGCCCAGCTTCACATTTTAGGATCGCTGTCAGGGAAAATTTGCCTGATATCCGAGTCCAAATGCACCCAAAATAGCATCGACCACCAGCCAAAACAACACATCTGGGCCACCAACCAAATCAAACCAACGCAAATCAGTCAGGAAAGAAAAACCAGAAAAATTCTCCCACCATGCGACAAGACTGTAGAACCGTAGATCTAACCGTCGGAGTATGCCTCGCATCCATAGTCGCGAAATTTGAATGCCGCCGATGATCGGCAGGTAGCCCGGCTCGAGTCGGTGGAGGTCAAACCCATGCCCGACTCGAAAGGGAAGAGACGGCGAAGGCGTCGTGTTTCGCTTAGGCGATGCCTCCTGTTCCGCTAGCAAGGCGGATGCGGCGCCGGTGGGCCGAGATTGGGCGGCGGCCGGCTTGTTTCGTTGAGCAAGAAGACGGAAAGCATGTTGATGGTGCGTTCAGAAGCGATGGCCTCTCCGTCCTCTTTGTGCGATGGCTGTCGAGGGAAGCTAGAAATGAATGATAGAGCACGCCACTGCCACAGCTTCGAGCTAAGGAAGCAAAATCACCAACGATACTCCGACCCAAAACGTGAAAATTTTTCGTGAACCTTAATTTAATTTATCATCATTAATTTCGAATGACTATTTGCCCTTCTATGAGTATAAAAGCGACGAAGAAGTACGGTTACACTCCACCCTAGACCCTACCCTGAGTTTAGAGTTTGGTAGCTTGCTACCTTTCTCAACCAACCAGTATGAAATTAAATTTTACTTTTATGAATTAGATTAATTAATAAATTTGTTAAAGTAGAAATTTTAAGTCTAGAAGTTTTTATTTATGTTTTGTGAGTTAATTAAAGATATGTTTAAATGTTATAGATTAAAATTTAAGAATCAAGCTAATTTGTTGCAAGAAAATAATTGATATATTATAATTATAAATTTAATTTTTATAGAAATCTAAAGGTAATTATTAGTATTTTAATTTTATCAAAATTTAGAAAGTTAAAATTAAGTCAAGATTACATTAAAGCAAATTGGAGTTAAAATGATTAAAAATAGACTTAAATATACTTGTGATTTCTTCATGAATAACACGGGGCGGAAAAACATGCAAATCATGTGGAGTGGACACTTCATATGATAAAAATAAAATCAGATTGAGGCGAGTAAATAAAACATGATTTCCAATAAAGCTTCATTGGATGTTGCTGCGTTTGTGGATCCTGAGATAGGAGATGGAAAAAAAATTGCCAATACTCGACTCACACAGAAACTTCGTGAAGTAATCGAGTGCTTTCCTTCACTTCAAACATCTCCAGAATAGCTCGGAGAAGCTCTGTCTTTGAAACAGGAATGTACTTCTGTCTCGGCAATTCCATAAATTCCCCTCTCTTTCCTACCTTGATGTCTTCATCACCAATGTTTCTCTGTACCTTACGGTCCTTCTCACCTCTGAACCCTTCGCTTCTCCGGAGAAAGTATCTCTGCTGAATCGATACCTTTTCGGTGACCTAAGATGCCCATATTGCCAGTGCTGAGCGTTTGAAGGGAGATCATGGCTCCGGCGACCAAAAGTGAAGTTCCTCACTGGGTTTGAATTTGGAATGAGTGACGGGCACTTAAGGTTCCTCTTTTAAAATATTTTTTTATTAAAAAAATAAGATATATAAAGAAAGGGATAATTACATCCAGGCCACCCGAAAAAACCTAACATATGCGAAGGGTTTTCCTGCTTGCAGAAGAAGATGTTAGGGACCTCCTTTGTGAAAAAGAAGGGAATAGAAGGTTTGGTGCGGGTAACCTTTAGCTGAACTAGAAAGTGGCTTCGTACGTGAGGGAAAGAGCAAAGCCCTAACGAGGTGAGAGATGTTGTGAGTAGAGGAAAGACCAAGCCCTAGCTCCCAAAAAAGGCATTCTCACGTGAATTTGTCGAATCGAGCGACTTTATATGTGAAAAAAAGAGAAAGCGTGCTGATAAGGGAGGAGATCAATACATGAGCGTATATTATAAATGTTAAAGTTTATACTGCTATTTGAATACATGATATAAATAATTACATTAATCTTAATATTAAATTTTATTTCAATGGAAGAGTTGGAAAAAGATTATTTGGATTTTAGAATGATAAATGATCGATGACATTGAAAGTGGAGATAAGGTATATGCTTTTAATTGTATAAGTTATTTTAATTAATTTTCTTGACGCTTATTTTTTGTGAGGCCTAGTACTTATAGAATTTAGGATCTAGGTATCATTTCACATTGAGATTATCACTGCTCGGTAGTGATGGAGGCAACGCATAAAAAATTATGACTTATTAGGCCCTATTGCTTGTGAGGTCACATGGTGGTCGCCTCATTTTGAGATGGGCGTCTCGGCATGTGGCTTCAAGAATGAGTTCTCGTAGGATCAATGAACCTTGGGACAATGCGGTGGAGCAGTCATGCCTGAGACACACACACAAACTCGCTAAAAGTTCCCTCACACACCCGAAGCCATAAATTCACCTAAATTTACCCATCTCCCCCTTGAGACCCATAATCACTCCTTAATTCTCTTGAGGCTCGTGCGTGGTCTTAAGTACTAACCGCAGTTAGGATGTTAAGTACTCAGTGGAGCCTTCGAAGATGAGTTTTCATAAGGGTATTATGAATTTAAGGAGGCTTTTCAGACTTGCTCACATCATCCAATTAACTTTCCTAAAATCAAGACTTGTCCAAAATATCCCAAAATTACCATAATAACCCTAAATTCCCAAAAAAATACTTAAAATTACCAAAGCCCCAAATTTCTCTCGAAATCACTTAAGACCAATCTTAATCGCCTAATCCACTCAAAATTCACTAAAATGACCAAATGTCCTTTAACCTCCAAATTTTCCAAAATACCCAAATTTCCACTATATATTTCAAAATTTATGAGATCAAAGACTATATATATATATATATATATATATATATATATATATATATATATATATATATATATATAGAATATTTACATACACCCAAATTTTGATATTTACATTTATAACAATTTTTGGGTCATACACTATGCATGGAAAAGATGTATTTCACTCTTAAAAGATATTGATAGTATTTTTAATATGATGTTAAAATTTTGAGTTGTATACATGAATATTTAGACGTTAGATGAGTAAATAAATAAGAATTATATGATAGCTATGTAAATGCGCCATATATATATATAATAAATAAAAATAAATAGTGACCCCACATAATCATTTATGAATTTTTTTATCCACCCTCACACGTTTTTTATTTTCAGATTTATTTTTACCATAAAATATTTAGAATTAGGTGGCATCCATGTAAAATTGTATATCCAATTGAGTTGCAGGTATCATCTTTGTGGAGCAAATCCATATATCAAAACAAATATATATTTATATATTCAAATTTCAGAAGAGCCTGTTATGTACATCAAAATCACAAAATCATGTTTTAACTACAACTGAAATTAAAATATTAACGTTTTATAAATAAAAAATTAATACTGACATCAGCAATGTCTCCAATCTGTACTGACAATCACAGCCTCAATTTTTCTATTATAACGCTTCATCAACTCTGGATCACAATTGCGTACTTCTATGTCATACAAGGAGGAAGGAAGTTCTGGCAATGATTTGAGGAGTGGAATGCTTTCTAATTCTAGACTTCTGAGGATGAGATGGCCGACAAAGAAAGATAGCAGGCACTCAAGGTTATCAAGACTCGTTATACACAGTTTATACAAAGAGGGTGGGAGTTCTGGCAATGATTTGAGGGAGTGGAATGTTACTTAACCATAGTTTAGTGAGGGATGAGATGGCCGACAAAGAAAGATGGCAGGCACTCTAACTTATCAATACTTTTTATAGAGATATGAAACAAAGAGGGAGGGAGTTCTGGCAATGATTTGAGGAGTGGAATGTTATGTAACCATAGTATCTTGAGGGATGAGATGGCCGACAAAGAAGATGGCAGGCACCGTAGGTTATCAAAACTAATTATATCCATATAAGACAGAGAGGGAGGGAGTTCTGGCAATGATTTGAGGAGTGGAATGCTTTCTAATCCTAAATAGGTGAGGGATGAGATGGCCGACAAAAGATGGCTTGAGCACTCTGGGATTGTCAAGACTCTTTATATACAGACGAGACAGAGAGGGAGGGAGTTCTGGCAATGATTTGAGGAGTGGAATGCTTATTAAAACTAGACCGTGAAGAGATGAGATGGCCGACAAAGAAGATGGCAGGCACTCTGATTTTATCAGACTCTTTATATGCAGAATAGACAAAGAGGGAGGGAGTTCTGGCAATGATTTGAGGAGTGGAATGCTTTTCTAAATATATCTCCTCGAGGGATGAGCATCTCGACAAAGAAGATGACAAGCACTGCAGGTTATCGGGTGATTTTGTGAAAGAAGAGACAAGAGGCAGGCAGTTCTGGCAATGATTTGAGACGTGGAATCTTTCCTAATTCTAAATAGTGGAGGGATAGAATGGCCGACAAAGAGAAGATGGCAGACAACGCAATGATTAGGGCATTCGAATGTAATCGCTCGGGGAGACGGGGATGTGTAGAAACTGCTGGAGCTGAGGAACTTCTTTGACACGTAGAATCTCAAGTGAAGAAGGCCTTCAAGGAGGAAGGGAGAGACTGCAGGGATTTGACCTTCAAACCTCAGCTGCGAAGGGATGGCTAACGTGCGGAAACCACTGCTCCGCCTCAATAGTAAAAGAAACCAGCACGTCATTATTACAGATTGTGAGCTTTTCAAGGAGCGATACTTACTGTTAAGCAACAGGATGGGTCGTCTATAACAACTTCACGGATGTCACTCCGCTTGTTGCAGTCCACCAGAGAAATCAGATTGGGACAACCTTCAAAATCCTCAATTTTCCTACATCCGCCAGAAGAAGAGATGTGATCTTAGGACACGAAAGGACCTCTAATGTCTCAAGGGGAATCGATTTTGAAGTGCCGCAACAGTTGCTACTGCCTTCCTTGAAGTTCAAAGCAGCCTTCCATCCAATGTTTCTATCTTCATTTCTTGAGCTTAGGGAGGTAAGCAGGGCAACTCCTGCAGATTTGGGCAGTTATCGAGGAAGAGCTCAGTTAAGCAAGGAAAGAAACAGTCATATGTTGTTGCTCCTGCTCCATCTAGCTTAATCCTCCAATACTTGTAATCCCTTCATATTTAACACCTCCAACGATGGAAACACAGAAACCTCGTCATTCCCGTGAATTTATGATCAAACCGCTTTTGCTTTTGGCATGTTACAAAGGTACGGTGACTTGAGGTGGGGAAGCTGCCCAAGAGGTGGAAAGGTTTCCCACTCCGTGCAGCCGTTTAGACTGATGTGCTCAGATTAGGAATAAATCTGCATTGTACATCCATTTTGCAAACTTACACCCCATGTATGAAACTATGGATAATCTCATCGTTTTGTATGGTTTAGAACAAGCACATTCACATCTAAGTCAGAATTGACAATGTTCCCTAGTCTTCAGGATTCCTCCGTCTGAGTTCTGTTCATCAACATTATTGCCCCAATTCAAGAATAATTCTGTGAGTTTCTCTTCTCAAATAATTTTGCAGTGAGAGCTCCATTGCGCATCCTTCACGGTACCAGAAAATGTATTTTTTAATTGCGCAACTCGTTCATATGTTCTAACTCCCATTCTAAAACCATTCTCATTCATAACATTAAACTCATTTAGTTCTTGAAGTGATCTTAATTTCCCAATTCCAAGTACACTGAAAAATACTTTTGGGGGCACTTCCAAGTAACGCAGTTAGAAGGTACTCGCATTGCCAGGCAAGAAATCATCGAGGCAATATAGTGAATAAACCTTGTTAAGATATGAACTTGTAAAATGATAAATACTACTTAGAGAGATCTTGGCATATGAGTGAGAGGTGCAAAAGATTCAAATATGAAGATGTCTCAAATTTTTAATAGCCTCAGACATCTTTATCTTCCATATGGGAAGCATATGAACAACGGACGAATCCTTACCGATGCTTCAAAAATTTCAGTAAAACATTGACCAAGATTTTCAGCGATAAGAAAAAGCGAATGTAGATTTTTAACATCTTTGATCATCCTCAACACTTAGATTTTGATTTTAACATATAAGTATAGAATATTTTTAGGAACTTTAAAAGATAAAAAGCATCCTGATTACGAGCATTCCCTCTGAAGAAATGGTAAATGCCAAATCATGTAATAAATCACATCTTATAGTATAATTACGTACGCAACAACTGAAACTCATCAAAGAAAGATTTTCGACCAATACATCAAAATACCTTCCTCCAATATCTTCCAAAGTCTCTCCTTCAATAGAAGATTCTGAATGGCTTAAATGAAATCCACATTCGGACTAAATCATCTTTATCAAACTCATGATCTTGTGGGAATACACCACAAAATGCAAAGTAACTTTGTAGAGGTTGTGGGAGAGATATAAACTGGATCTTAATATAGGCAAAATGGTATTGCAACCCGGTTGCAGTTTCTACGTTTAGAACATCACTTTCTAAAATTTTCATAAAAAAAGTCTCATTCCAAGTTCCCGTTAAGAGCACCACCAATGACCTTTGCGACGTAAGAGCTGACTTTTTAACTATTGAACTTCTTAATGTCTATTAATTTTTTATGAGCGCCAATGTTCTCTACACCGGTAAATGCATGGGTGATGAGTAGCTTCAAACACTTCTTCCTCCAAGCCCTTTATTTTCAACGTTTCCATATTTATTTTAATAACCTTTGCAATCGCAGTATGTTGCATCAATTCGAGTAGTTATCAAAATCTTACTTCCGAAACTTCCACAAGCCCGGAGAGCGAGCACATTCTCCAATTTGCTCATATCTTCTTCCCAAATGTCATCCGGAGAACAAGCAAGAACCTTTTTGATTGCACGGCGACAAGACTCTCTTGAAAGGCAGCGAGTATTTCAGGATCGAGGCCTCTCCTTGTTAAGAAATCCCAACATATACGCAATGATCGTTTTTGCATCAAAGTGGTTGGAAACACAAACCCATTATTTTCAGTTCAAATTCTTCTTTCAGATCTTCATAGATGTGTTGGAAGAGAGTTGTTTTGCCCATGCCACCATGACCCACTATGGATAAAAGAGAAATGTTTTTGTAGAGAGTAGGGCTAGCAATATGAGTTGGATCTTCATTTGTTCGCTTCCTCAACCACTGCATAACAAATCCTTCTCCTCGCCTCGACCGATGAGATCATTTTAGGCAAAGGACCCTGTTTCACGATCTCTGTACACCTGAAGCTCCAGCTCCTGCTGCTCCTGCTTTGCGTTTTGGATGAGATGAAGGAAAGTAGAGACCTCAGCTGAAACATTATCAAGTTTCCTCACAACTTCCTCAGTCTCTCCAAGTTGGGATCCTTTTTGAAAGCTCGTCCGGCGACTCTGCGAAGTTTGCGAGAGCAGGTTCCGAAAAGAATCTAGTGAATAAAGAACGCACCTTTGTTTCCCCCACGTTCAACTCCAGTTGTTCTTCAAGCTTCATGTACTCGAAGTCATCCAGAACATCCTCCGCCTCATCGATGGCATCTCGTAGCCGCCGTATCCATCTGTTGAGAGCCGGGTTGGGATCTGCGATCTGTGCTCAGGTGTAAGCAGAGACGACAGCTTGGATCTTGGGATGGTTCTCTTGCAGCCTTTCAAGCTCCTCCTTCATGCCCGTCTGCCATCTTGATCTTGCAGGTAATCAGAGCATGCGTTGATGATCTTATCCATGATTGGGCCAACAAACCAGTCTGCCATGACACAGATCAAGGTTCAGAGGAGGAGAGACGGTGGGAGAGAAGAAGAGGGTAAAGGAGGACAGAGTAGGTTGCTTTGCTATGAAGGATGCGTAAGAAGTATGTTTATAAGTTAAAAGAGGTGGGTTTCCACCGTGGTTTCCTGTTGACACTCGTTGACGAAGACCCACTGATGTCGTAGTGGCTTGCTATGATGGCGCATGCCTGTGGATAAGTTAAGATGTGGTTCTCCTGTGTAATAAATTAAGAGAGTAAGGATTTTAGATTATTAAATTTATTTAACTAAAAAATATTAATTCAAACAACTTAATATAATTTTTTTATTTAAATTTATATTATTTAATTACTTTCACAAATTAAGCAATAATAATTAAGAAAACTTTAATCAAAATTAATTTTAATTTAATTAATTAATTGTTAATTAATAATAAACAACTTCTTACAGAAATTTATAATCTATCATAAATTTTGCTCCTTTCCTATAAAATGCAAAATAATCTATCATTAACTTTTCACATTAAATTAAGTTCAAAATTTAAAACATTTGTTAGTTCTCTCCATATATGTTATCCCTGAAAAAAATCCTGCAAAATAACATTCAAGTTCAGAGTAAGTTATCAAAGAGGATAAAAAATGGAGCAAATAGATATAAAATAAGTAATTCATAATCAACACATGAGAAAAATATCGTTAATGGTCAAATATCACGTAATGATAATGTCGAAGTATGGCTATAAAGTTGTTAATGACTCGATTGCGAAATTAAAATGATAATATGTGAAGTATAAATGTTCGTGGAAGTTTCTTGGGCGGGCCAGGGTCTACTTGGGAGGCTGAGTGTTTGAGATCATGGCTCTGGCGAGCAGGAGTCAAGTCCACTTGCTAGTTTGGATTTGGAATGAGCGAACGGGGACTTAAGGTTCCCCCTTTTAAAATATTTTTTTTTAAAAATATGATAAATAAATAAAGGGATAATTACATTCAGACCACCCAAAATATTAATATTTTGAAATTATTGTAAGTTATTTAATTTTAAAAATATTTTTTAATTAAAAAAATAAAAAATATTGGTTGAGGTTTGACCATAAATTTTAATATTTGAGTTAAAATATGAGAAATGGATGAGGATGATTGATTTGTAAATAGAAAGTTTCGGGTGGTCTTTGTAACCCTTATACAAATTTATTTTAGATCCATTATACGAAAATTTACAAATACAATTTAAACTTCACTATTTGTGTTGGGCCCTCTCTAATTATGTGAGGTTTGAAGATGTAGTTGCTTTCTCTCTGTCACGCAAATAAATAGGATGTGAACTATGAATGAATAAATGATATACAAATAATTTGAATGATATACACATAACATTCATCCAAAAAAGAAATAATAATTAAGCAGAAAAAAATAAAAGATGAGTCCCACCATTAACTAGCGGTATTCATCAATTGCCAATTTTTCTAATTCAATATAGTACAATAATATTTTTACACCGTGACTTTTCTTTTCATCCACTAATAAAGAATCTTTATTTTTAATTGACTTAAAAAGACCTTCTAAAATATTATGCATGCTTATTAAAATACACCCCGAGATGCAACAGGTTGTCGGGATGTAATTATTTCTCTCAACCGACCGACAGTTCTTTTGGCGGAACTTTCTCATTGTCTCCATCCTTCCCAAGATACGAAGAATATATTCCTTATCACATGCACCAAAGTTCCGTTTTCAAACTCGCTTCTTTTCTTCTCTTCAATATCACATCATGCCAGATTCTGTTTTTAACAATTATATGTATGTATTTATTCTTATATTACATAAAAACAGTTATATAAATAATATATATCTATATATTCATAAATGAAAATATAAAGTATTCCCAAATTTTGATATTTTTTGGACAACGAAGTTGAACGAAGTTGGTCTGCTGAAAATGAGGGCTACTAATACGTAATCGAAATTAAATCGTCACTTGCATGAATACCGAGGTGTTGCACGGATACCATTCTGCCTCTTGACGAAAGCATTGAGAAACAGCCAAAAGCCTTGTGATGACGTGAAAGCTGTGCTTGTATAAACGTAGAAGAAAATCGAAAAGCAGTAAGCATTTCAGTACGTAACCATTTAATCACAAAATTTAAACCAAACAATCACAGAAAGACGGTCTTAAACACTCATAAATTGACAAGTGAACAATCAAATTTATGCCATTCAAAGTTCATGTTTTGTCATTTATTCAGACTTCATGCATACAAACAAACAAAAAAAAATTTTTATTTTGTAATCAAAATATTTTTGTAATTGGGGTATCTGTCCTGTTATGGTGTATATGTTCTGTTATGTGATGTATCTGTTATATCACTATATTTTATTTTATAAATTTAATTGTCCACGAATCGATTACGCTGTCTGGCTAGGACCACCAACAACCTAAGAAGGCAAGGGGCCTAGCTAGCCTAGTTTCGGTCAATGATATTTACATCATACATTTTCACCAGATCCCGAGGTTGAGTATCAGTGCCGTAGGATGTAATATCATTCTGCTTTATGCGCGGATGGCCAGTCATCACTGCTTTTAAACTCCAAAACTGTCTCACTTTTAGTCTTGCTTGATGGTTCACACACACACACACACACACACACACACACACACACACACACACACTTATGTTTCAGACATAAACACCAAGATCAAACCAAGAAGCAAGGAAAAAAAAGGAAGAAAAATAGGGTGAGAGAGAGGAGGAACCAACCCATCCGAAAGAGCAAAGAAGTGAACGGTGGATTGAACCTCAAAAAGCTGCATTTAAAACCATTTTTAACCTCTGACGATACAAATTTGAGAAAACTCATTTTTACGCTTTCAAATGTTCCCAATCTGCCATATATGTGTGTAAGTGTGAAAATATAGATTTGAGATGCGTAAATACACGTGAATCAGGTGCTACATAAGTGAATGGAGTAATTTAGGTGTTATAAATGTAAATACAAAAGAATTTGGGGTGGATATATAAGATTGAATATTCAGGCGTTCAATATGTAAATGTATAGGGTTGGTTGGTGGATATGTAAATGCAATTGTTTAGGTGTCATAAATGTAAATGTAAACAAATAGTTATAAATGGAGTGGCAGTTATGTGAACGTTGTAATTTAGGTGTTATAAATATACATATAAGAATCTTGTGGTATATATGTAAATAGAACAAATGTTTGGGTGTTAGAGGTGCAAATGTATAACAATTGTATGGTATGCATGTAAATCTTCCATAATATCCAGACCTATACCTCATAACGTAGTTAGTGATCTAGACACTACTCTCAAAGATGGTTCAAAATATAAAGCAAAGTTGCTGCATCTTCCAAAATGATTCACAACAATTAAAAAAAAAATACTGCAGCAATCCCATCATTCCAACTATAAGCAAAAGAACAAATCAACTTCAGTTTGGGCAAATGTAAATGCTTAATACATATGTATATATGTTACAGGTATAGAGAAACCTCTTTTATAATTTCTTTCCAAAACATCCTAAAATCTGCACTTAACGGGCACAGCTCGGCAAGGAGAGCCCAAAGGGATATTCCAATTAAAAGACAACAGAAACAAATCGAAAGCAACAAATAAAACCAGCATTATGTGTCAAGTAGACAAAGAAAAAATCACATACCTAACACCCAATTTCTTATATTTGTTCATTTAACACATAAACTTTGCTCTTTATATTTATATTATCCAAACACTCCAAGTTATGTCAAAATGCTATCATTCTATCTTTTAGCAAGTAGGCCATGCATTTTTCATGTGTACATAATGTAGCAAATAGGTTAAAATTGAAATTCATGTATTAGATATACAAATACATAAGATTTGTGTGGTATATACGAAAATTTCCTTCACAGTTAGCAACGCACCCAAAAATGGGCATCTATCCATCAAGAAAGATTACAAAATATATGATTTCAGTATAGGGCAACAACAATAATACTTCAATTACTAATAAGCCCCTCAACCCCACCATGCAAAAGAGAAATTCTCATAAGCATTTACATATAAGCCTCACAATTATTATGTATTTACACATCAAACACCTAAAAATTCAATAGTCCTATGCAAATTACTTAAATCTTTAAACAAATATACCATTATTGTCTAATCTTTATGCATGAGAGTATCAAACCAAAATATTATGAATATCAATATGAAAGTTTGGGTGCTGGTTATGTAAATACATATAGAATTGATTGGTATCTATATAACATTTTCAAAAATTTAGCATCACATATATAAAAACTTAAGAATTGTTGGTATGCATGTAACTCCTCAAGAGTAAGTATGATGTGAAGAATTTGAGAAGAAGAGTGAAGTTTTTGACAAGGTTTCAAAAAGCAGACGGCCCATCAAAAGAAAAGAGATAAAACAAAAGCCCTTATGGATTTGTTGAAATATATCCAAATTCCTTAAACACGAAATCATTGAATCCCAACTAGTTTATTTTGCTATAAAATAGATGTAGAAATTCGAGCATAATTCTGAAATGAAACAACTCATCCATAAAAGTAGAACTCACTGTTCAATACTTCAGGAATCTCATCTGACATTTTTATTTCAACTATAAAGCAAATCGCAGCGTCATCATTAATAATAAATGATTCAATCGCAGATTCCTTAACAAGCTTCCATTCATCACAATCAGTCATAGTTTATTCCTCTTGAAAGAGAAGGAAAATATGATCGGGTCAGAAAATAACAAACATAATAAAGAATTCCTGCGTGATGAGAAACAGATTAATGGTCTTTTTAAGAATGAAAATTTTAAGATAAATCCAAAAAGATGAACAAAATCCCTCATACTTGCGATAATAAATGAAGCAAGACAAATTTAAGTTTGTTTCCTTTATGAATCCAAAATGAGAAAAACCCAATCCATTCAAATCGACTACACTCAATAACTATGGAAATGAATCCATACTTCATCAACGAGAAAAAAGCATGATAAAGCTCTAAAGAACAAATAGAACTTGATTTAAGCCAAACTGGTTCGTTTAACATGTCACAACATAAGTATGAAAGCCTGGACATGTGAATGTATAAGAATCCATTACACACATATTCGCATGCAGCATCAAACTGTATCCATATAAATGAAGCAAAGCCTCCTATTCTTCCATAATTCAACAAAATTAACCCTTCCTGTGCGAGGAAAATGATGTATGTACAAATAAATTACCACTTCAAGTAGCAAATTTGTGAAATACATAAGGACTGGATATAATTTTTTACAGATTTCATTTCACATCCAAACTAGTACTTAAACCAGTTAATCCCTTTGAGATAAAAGTCGGCACTTACTCCTAGCAATAAAAGGATTAAAGCACAACATTGCATTCACCAAATCATCTGAATCTTCCCATCTAAGAGAGATTTAAATAAAGAATAATCAAATGTTCAGCATGATGGCTAAAATACAGGGCAACCCTGGTTTGCAACAGTTCATCCGTACATTGCCAAGAAGACTGAAATATTCCAACAAATTCTAAATATGTTCACCGTAATAGTCCATTAGCAAAATAAGTATCAATCACCAAAATTTTAGGGTAATACCAAGCTTTGTTCACTATCATAAAAACAATATATGAATTAATTCCAGACTAAGTGTTCCAAAAAGAAGTGTGTTCTGAAGCAAGATAAAGCAAATATGCACCCATCCAAATGATTCTCGAAGATTGGTTCGGATATAACAGTTAGCCATCCAAATAGTTTTAAAGATCCAAGGGTCAGGCTCAATGCTCAGGAACCATAAGTATATGAAATAAAACCATAGATGAAGCATCAAACTGTATCTATATAAATGAAGCAAAGCCTCCTATTCTTCCATAATTCATCAACATTAACCCTTCCTGTGTGAGGAAAATGATGTATGTACAAAGAAATTACCACTTCAAGTAGCAAATTTGTGAAATACATAAGGACTGGATATAATTTTTTACTGATTTCATTTCACATCCAAAATAGTACTTAAACCAGTTAATCCCTTTGAGATAAAATTCACCACTTACTCCTAGCAATAAAAGGATTAAAGCACAACATTGCATTCACCAAATCATCTGAATCTTCCTATCTAAGAGAGATTTAAATAAAGAATAATCAAATGTTCGGCATGATGGCTAAAATACAGGGCAACCTTGGTTTGCAACAGTTCATCCGTACATTGCCAAGAAGACTGAAATATTCCAACAAATTCTAAATAAGTTCACCGTAATAGTCCATTAGCAAAATAAGTATCAATCACCAAAATTTTAGGGTAATACCAAGCTTTGTTCACTATCATAAAAACAATATAAGAATTGATTCCAGACTAAGTGCTCCAAAAAGAAGTGTGTTCTGAAGCAAGATAAAGAAAATATGCACCCATCCAAATGATTCTCGAAGATTGGTTCGGATATAACAATTAGCCATCCAAATAGTTTTAAAGATCCAAGGGTCAGGCTCAATGCTCAGGAACCATAAGTATATGAAATAAAACCATAGATGAAGCATAAAACTATATCTATATAGATGATCATAAGAGTCACCATTTGCTGCTTCAGAAGATACTTTGGACTCTTATGATCTGCCTTGACCAGAAAATGTTGTCCCAATAGGTAGGGACGCCACTTCTTAATGGCCAAGATAATCATCATCAATTCCCGTTCATATACTAACTCTAGTCTCGCTTAGGCCATAAAAACTTGGTTAAAGGAGGCAATCGAACATTGATCCTGCATGAGCATTGCTCCCAATTCGTACCCTGATGCATCTGTCTCCACCACAAATTGTTTATTGAAATCTGGAAATACTAATACTGAGACACTAGTCATGGCACTCCTTAGATGTTCAAATTCATATGTCACTGCATCCCTTATTTGAAATTGTCTTTCTTCAACTGCTCCGTCAGTGGCCATGTTATCATGTCATATCCTCTCACAAACTTACGGTAGTAACTGGTGAGACCCCAAAATCCTCTCAACTCCTTCAAATTCCTTGGTAAGGGCCAATCAACCATAGCCTTGATGACTGATCCACTGTTACCCCTGTTCTGCTCACCATATGTTCTAGGTACTCCACTTGCAATTGTGTAAAAGAATATTTCTTCAAGTTGACATACAATTGATGCTCCCTCAACGTCTCCAGGACCATCCTTAAGTGCCCCACAAGCTCTGTTTCTGTACAGCTGTAGACCAGAATGTCGTCAAAGAAATCAGGACAAATTTTCGGAGATAAGGCTGAAAAACCTTATCCATGAGGGACTAAAATGTCGGCGGGGTGTTGGTGAGGCCAAACGATATCACAAAATATTCATAATGTCCTTCATGTGTCCTGAATGATGTCTTGTGCACATCAGCTGGATTCATCCTAATATGGCGATAACCAGACTAAAGATCAATTTTCGAGAAAATGACCGCCCATAAAGCTCATCTAGTAACTCATCAATCACATGGATAGGAATCTTGTCCAACACCATCTCATTGTTCAAAGCTCGGTAGTCCATGCAGAATCTCCAACTACCAACTTTTTTCTTCACCAACAAAATTAGACTGGAAAAAGGGCTCGCACTAGGCCTGATAATCTCAGCCTCGAGCATCTCTCGGATCAGTTTCTCTATCTCATTCTTCTGAATCTGGGAGTATCTGTATGGTTTGGCGTTGATGGAAAAAACATCCTCCTTCAATTTCATAGCATGCTCGTGCTCCCTCAGAGGAGATGACCCCTTTTGCTATTGGAAGACATCCATAAACTGCCGTAGGAGTTGTTGGACCCCTTCCAGAAATGGATTTGTTAAATACTAATTCTTCAATTTTTTGGATAAAGAAGTCAAATTATAAGTTTTAATTAATGTTAATAAGCCAAAGAGGTCCATTGGCACATTCAAAAGCTATTAATATACACACCATAAGAAATATATTTGATTCATTTCCCTCACCAAGTTCTTAAATGTATCCATAAATGGGTTTGTTAAATGCCAAAGACCTCCATAAAAAAAAATAATAATAAAATTATATACATATATAATACTACTTAGACTATTGACTAATTCCAACGTTCCATGAAAACAATTAATCCCACTTCTTGCCCTTAAAATATAACAATTACAAATTTCATTTTGTTGAATGAATTGCCTGTGATTCTAAAATTTTATAGCAAAGACAAACCTGAATCTTTTCCTTTGTTCCTACTTGACTCTGGTTTGTGATGTTTCCAAATGTTTAAACCTCCATTAAATGATAGGGGCATTTACAATTCTTATATATTTACATATCTGACATCTAAATTTTCATATTTACATACATGTCACTCAAATCAGTAAAGCTACATAAACAATACCACTATTACTAAAATTTAAAAAGTGAAATGCCAAGCAAAAAAATGTGTATTTCAATTTTTTTTTAAATTAAAATAATAATTTTTTTTTCTTGATATATGAAATATTTGAGCAGTATATACGTAAAAAATAAAGTTTGCGTTTTCATATCCGTAAAATATGGTCATAAATATTTCTAGAAGGCTGAATCCGTCGGCCTCAAAGACCCATATAAGCAAATAAAGCTAAACCAACTTGCCAAATGATTGTGCTCAATTCACCAGCCGAAGTGGTAAAGCAAGTTAGAGGCAAATGAGCCACCAGAAAAGTCTATCATAACATCAAGGTTTATTCATCCATCCATACACAAGACACAATTTGACTCCCACATCACGATCTTTTCATCAAGACACCACGAACATGCGTAATATTGTACAAAATGTAATTTTATATTTCTTTTCTCTTGGGCATAAAAAGGAGTCAAAGGGGATTGAGTTTCCCCTCTCTGTCTCTAAAAACTACACTCCTAATCTTTCTCTCTCTCTCTCTATTTAATATAGAGTGAGATGCAAGAGCTTTAGCAAAACAAAAATCAACTTCTTTTATAACTTACACTTTACAAAAATAGTATTTAGCGAGTTGTATGAACTCACAAATAATAAGAGATCCTACGTCCTAAAGGATTCAATAGCGTTGCATATGTTAATACACATGGCTTGGGTGAACATAAGTAAATACCCCTAAAATTTAAATCATTGTACATATTAAAATATTATGATTTACAAGAAAAAAAATCATATTTTCCACAAATCTAATTTACTAGCCAACTAAACCATACTATCCATAACAATTCCAAAAGCATCACGATATCTCCGAAACTGTGATCCCTTATATCCATACAATAACCCAGGAAGAAGCTCGTATATAATATACCTCCTCATCACCTTCCTCTTATCCGGCTTCACCATCCTCAGCCTCTCCATCACATCCACCTTCCCCTCCCTCACCTCCTCCGTCCACATAAACCGAATACTTTCGATAATCCTCCGGCAAATGCCACGGGTACTGGTAATAAGCGGTAAACAGGTTGAAAATAACTGGTATGCAACCCGCAATCAACCCATCAAAAACAGACTTCCTCGTCGGACTATCCCCGGGCGGTTGCAAGCAAAACTTCGATTCCATAAACGCCGCCATCACATCTCCCGGATCGCCGCATTTGCCGCCACTGCAGTCAACGAACCAACATTCCAGCCGCGCTGCCGCGCACTGCCTTATGAGCACCGACCTTATACTTTCCGTTGACTCGGGTCGCGCCGCACCCACGAAACTGATTAGATTTCCATGAACCGAGGAGGCCACTTTGGCCTGCCATGTGGCAATATGGTCGTCGGAATGCGGGTGGAAATGGGTGGGGTGTGGAATCCCGATCTCATTCAATTCCCATGGTTGTCTCTCTATAAGAAACTTATAGGGAGATTGCATTTCGAGCAAAGACAAGAAATTGCTGCCCCACGGCCCATTGCCGAACCGACGAAAATCCCATGAGATTTTACCGAGAAAAAACATGTGATCTTTACCACTTCGTCGGGCCCATTCAGGCCGGGTTTGGAGCCATTGGATGAGCTCGCTGCTAAGCCTGTCTTTATCTGAAATCGAAGCATTGGCTAAGTGCCAGCGGAGGACGTCGAGTCCGGCGTAGAAGGGGACGTAGAAGAGTCGAGCTTGGGCTGGGTCAGTGACCCGACAATGATGGTTGAGAACTCGAGAGTGGAAGATGGGCTCGAGGGAGTATTGATGGGTGCGGTACCAGGCCGGGCCGAGAGCTTGACTGGGCTGACCGATACCATCATTCACTAAAAATTCACAGAGATCGGTCCAAGGAAGAAGCTTATCGCATTGGTCTGTGAGATTATGGTTGAATTTGGAAGGCAAATCGTAGACGAAAATTCCTTTATTGTCGCGGGAAATGGTGGAGTTGGATGCTGCCCAAGTGCGAATTATGTGGTGGTGGGGATGGATTTGGTGGAGGAGAGGTTGGAGAGGGGGAGGAGGGGGCGGACATAATGAGATAAAGAGCCGCCAGAGATGCAGTAGGAGTCGAGTTGGCGGGAAGAGAAGCAGATTTGGAAGGAGGTGGAGAGGAGGACCGAGAGGGAGCAAATGGTGAGGAGGATGAGGAGGAGGGAGGAGGTGGAGAAGGAGAGGAAGGAGGAGGTTTTGGGGGGCGAAGGTGGAAGAAAGGCGGCAGTTTTGGTCGGAAGACAGTGGAGGTTTGATCTCCTGTGCATGAGAGTGATGGCCATGGCGGGACGAGGGATGTTGTATGTATAAATGGTTTACCTGAGTTTGTTGTATGTATATATAACAAGACTTTAGCGAACTATGGAGGATATGAGAGAGGGAGACACATTCGAAGAGGAGCACGTTGTTGCTGTGTAAATAATAGAAAAACTGAAGTCAGAATAGTAGATTAATTTAAATACATAAGAATTGGTTGGTATGCATGTAAATACCCCAATAATATATTAATTGTGATGATTTAGCGTTGAAATTTGAGGTGAGAAAAATATTATTTGAAAGTAAATGAGTAATATTTTACTAACCTAATTATCATTATCACAATTAATATAAAAATGCTTGCATCTCTTTAAAATTCATATCAATAATTAATCGCATTAATTACTCAATTGATATTATGTTAAAAACTAGATGACAAAAAACATGCTTTTTATTGAAAGAAAAAGGCAGATTGTCCATAAATCATTTAGTTGCAGGCTGTGTTCAAAACTCTTAACTATATTCATTGTAATGCTTACATTCTTTTATCCTCTTACAAGTTCGTGCTAACCATAATAGCTTTTACGATATGTTTTAAAATTTATGAGGTCAAAGACTATAATATGGATGTGTGTGTGTGTGTGTGTTTAAAGATAAAAAATAAAAAAAACTGTTATCCTCATAAAAAAAAGATTTTAATTTGTCTGTAAAAATATTAAAATACAAACTTGTTCATGATGATCAAAGAAAACCTTACTGTCATTTATATTTTGACAAATCTTAATGACACATTTATCATTAAATAATATGTACATTTAAAAGTTTAACCAATGAGCGAAGTAAACATGTAATATATTTATTTGTTGCAGAATAAACAAATTAGGGGATGAAAATTCTGACCTGTTATTTCCTCATGAGAAGCACCACTGTGTGAGCTGCAATGCTACGATTCTCGCCGAGACTGTCCACTTGCTCATGGGTCTTTGCTTTGAGATTAACGACTGAAGGATCAGCGCCCAACAGTCCGCATAAATTAGTTCTAATTGTTTCTTTATGAGGGCTCAGCTTCGGCCTCTGAAGAATAAGGGTGGCGTCCAAGTTTCCGAGTTCATAACCAGCCTCATGCATGAGCCTAACCTGGGATAGATTTGCAATACAAAAAAGTTCAATTACAGTGTTTATAATTGTAAATTAAGAAGAAGAAGAAGAAGAAGAAGAAAGAAGAAAGAAAAAAAAAAAACTAGTATGGGGTAGTTGCAATATTTTGTAAAAGATGTTGAAGAAATGCAGCGAGAAATATCTTTTTTTGAAAGCTGTTCTGGGTAATCTAAATTTCTTCTTTTTAAACAAGAAGGCCTCAATTCTCATGTAATTACATATCTAACATCTAAACATTCATATTTACAGGCATAACACTAAAATTTTTAACATCACATAAAAAATACTATAATCACTACATTTTTAAGAGTGAGAGATCCCTTTTCATGAATAGTTAGGTTCATCAAATCAAGATGTTCAAAGTGTAATATCAAAATCTGGGTGTTAGATATGTAAATACATAAGAATTGAGTGGTATATATGAATTTTTTCCATTTTTTAAGAAGGTGCTGGGAAATTGCTACCTGAGCTATACATGAAAAAGTGCATCAAATAGTGACATTTTTGATTCGATATGATGTGAAATATCATAGCAGTATGAATGTAAAAAAGTATTAAGAGGGGGCTTGATAGCATAGTTTTAATAGGATTTAGCAATGAATTTAGACATGAAAAAACGAAAATTAAATCCGATGCTCCATTAAATTGATTTTTTTGGATTTCCATTTTTTTCTTCCCGCGTTCCATCTCTTTTACAATGTCAATCAGGATTTATTAAAATTCGATTGTGAGGCGGATTGAGATTTAAGAATTTCTTCCACCGTCGCTCGTAAGCTCATCTCAGTTGAATAGAGTAACAAATTTACTGGATTTGATAAATCCTATTTAACGTAAATTCAAGTTGTAGCCATACACCGCCAAATTGTTCGATATGTAAATACATAAGAATTGAGCAGTATGTATGTCAATGCCCTTATTTTATAACTATCACAATCTATAAACATGGTTATTAAAAATTATTTCTCATAGTAGAGATTTTTGAAAAAAAACAATAAAGCAAAAGCTAAACAGGATCATGGTTACTACAAGAAAATCAAGCGTGAGAAAGTTGCCCCAAATAGAGCTGAAATATAAAGAAGGCCTCACTCAACAATAGGCATTAGTTCAAAGTGCCATAGCGAGAAGATGCATAATAAAGCCATTTTGGTCCTCTAGAATATTATTAATTACAAGCTAACAAAATGGTATTCGTAAAAGTGAAAATTCATATTCATATTGGTATATTAAAGCAAAAAGACAGCACTATTAGATTGTAGAATACTATTAATTGTTAAAGACAATACGCCTTACAAGAAAAAAATAGAAAAAAACACATATTACCAAAAGGATAAAACATAAAATTCATCATTAATAATTACTTTGGGTTGATTTTAAAGTACTATGAAACATGAGAAATAACATTCTGCAATAGCTGGTCATTTTATGATTTTTTTGGAAGATTTACATACATACCACTTAGTTCCTATGTATTTAGCTATCTTGCACCTAAACTTCAATTTATATATATATGTTATCTACCCATGCACAGCAAAATGCATTTCACTTTTTATAAGTTAAAATATAGGTATTTTTATGTGATATGAAAGATTTGAATCGTATAAATGTAAAAATTAAAGTTTAGGTGTTAGACACGTAAAAAGTGAAATATAAGTTTTCATGCATAGGTAAGGTGGTACGTATGTAAAAAAGTAAATTTCAAGTGTTAGATACGTAGACGAATAAGAATTGGGTCTTATGTATGTAAATCTTCCATATATTTTTCAAGCAAATTAGCTCACTTTAGAGCTAAATCTCAACGAAAGTGTTTAATATTAATCTAAGTTTCAGGCCAGTATGAACAGATCGTCTGATTAGTCCAGTAGTATTGAGAAGTTTCACCTTTTGTTTTCAACTTAATTTATATGAAAAATGCAATAGATGGACATGCACATCTTTGAATAGACTATATAGACATGTAAGGAATAATATCAAAATATTGCTAGGAAAAAAAAAATAATAATAATGATCAAATACCAGAGAGGAAGAACAAAATTGTTGTGGGTTAACACTTAACATCACCTAACCCAAAGTGGCAACATTATTTTATAGTAGCTTGGTTGGTAAGTTTCTTAAAAAAAACAATTATAAAATAAATAAAATTGCATGGATTGATATTACTTTACAGGAAGTTGAATTAATTGAATTTATTTGAATTCGTGTAAACGTCCAAAATTTTAGAAATTGATCAAACCCATCTCGCCACATATCCTAAATACCTTTGGGTTTGAGTCATAAGGTTAAATGTTATTAGATTCAAAATCATCTAAACTACATTTTTATTATCATGACTTCAATTGAGGTGACATTCTAAATAAAATAATCAGATACGAGCCAATACATATTTGTTATCATCAAAACGTGAATTTAAACTTGTTAGTCAAATGGGGCCTATCAAGTTTGATATTGAATGAATATGGATTATCAAAATACTTTTTAGTAGAGAGGTTGTGAATATTACTATTCATGCTAAAAATAAAACAATTATTTGACGTGTTCTTGACAGAGCACCTAATAAATCATTGAAATATCTCATCCGTTATTGAATAATGAAGTAATTATATATGAAATTTTGTTTTAAAATAAGATAAAAGCTATATTCGTGGGATATTCATCATCTAACAAAGCTTACAAAATCTTAATAGAAACATCTTAATTATAAAATGAACTATGCATGTAATATTTGATGAATCTAGGATAGAGATACTGACATGAAAGTTTTTGAGAAGCTTATTCTTATGCATGTAATATTCGATGATTAATTTAAATTTTGACAAAACTGTATGACGAGGCCCTAAAAAAAAAATTTGGGAGATCCAAAAGATCAATCAACAATATACAAAGAAATAAATTAGTTTGTTAGAAATAATGCATCATGTAAGAATACTAATCTAAAAACCAAATGAACAATCAGTAATTACAACTAGATGGGGCTTGAAAAATATATTGAATGAATTATATATTATAAGTTAGAAAAATGCTAAATTAGTAGCTATCTAGCTAAATAGCGTATAAATTTTGAAGAGATTTTTACATCTATAGCTAGGAGAGAAGCTATTAGAATGCTCCTATCCTTTACTTGCTTCATAAGATTTAAATAGTACAAAATAGATGTAAAGGGTACATTTCTAAATCGAAGCACCGAGGAAGATGTGTATGTTGAACAACCTACTACATTTAGGAATCATCCGGATTTGAGGATCGTGATCATCCCAATCATATCTACAAACTAAAGAAAGTATTTCATGGGCTTACCCAAAAGTATGAACAGCTTAGAACTTCCTATTAGAATATAGATTCACTTAAGGTAGAAAACAACCTCTTCTTTAGAGACAAAATAAAAATTATCTTGTTATTCAAAACAATGTGGATGAGATTCTCTCGTTATAACCAATAAGTCCTTGCTCCTTGAGTTTCCAAGTGCATATTATGAATTTTAGACGAGCTTAACATTGAACTTTACTTATTCAGTTTTTAAGTAAAACATGAGGGGAAGGGCACTTAATTAGTCAAGTAGACTATACTAAGAAGCTTATCAAAAGGTTAGATCTAGAGAATTTCAAGCCCATAGGAGCATTAAAATCCACTCTACTCAGCTTGATAAGGATCCCAAAGGTACCTTTTATGACTCCCTACAAGTAGACCGAATATTGTGTTTAGTGTTTGCATGTATGCATATTTTTAATCTAAACCTAAAGAACCACATTCCAAATCAAGAGAATATTTAGAAATATTAATCAAATACTAATCTAGGTCTGTAGAATTCTAGGAATTCCCTTCCATGAGACTTTTTAAGGCTTTGCAATGCTGATTTTGTAGTATGAAAATTTAATCATAAGAATATCTAAAGGGACTTCTTAGTTCTTAAGACAACCACTAATATCTTGATTTGAGAAAAAAATATAGTTTTCTTGCTCTATTTGTTGCTAAAATAGAGTATGATATTGCAGAAAGTTGTGTAGCTCGAATTTGTTAGCTTAAGCAACAAATATTAGACTATGGGATTCACTTAGAGTACAAACACACTAATACTGCCAACACAAATGCTATAAGCTTAAACAAAAATTCCATGCAATACTCAGTGAGAAAATATGTAGAAATTAAACAAAACTTATGAATTACATAGCTAAAAGATGTATACATAGAATTTACTGATATCAACCAATAGCTAATAGAATTCACTTAGGAATAAGAAAGCAATTTGAATTTCAATGGGAGATCTTACTACTAAGATTTCCCTCTAATTAAATTGAGGGACCTATAAGCCTTCACTTTACTCACTTGACTTCTAGAACCCTTAGCGCTATGGATTTCAATACAATTACAATCATTGGCACGACTGACAAATATGTTCTTGCAAAAGCATTGTTGGCATCAACTTAGACAATTATAAGTAAAAAAAACCTCCCTATACAACCAAAATCATCGGTTCCAATGTGGAAGGTTGGTTAAATCGACATCTCTGTTCAAAAGGCATCGTTTTCATAAACTATGGACAATGACAGTATAAAAGTGTTGGCGACAAAGTTCAAGTTCTCAACATTGGCTAATTATCAAGTCAAAGAATAACTTATGCCTTTTACTAAGTCCTTTTGGTATGAACAAGATGCTAGAGAATCATTTCAGATAAAAAAGGTATTATCCTGACATGCTTGCCAACAAACTATGAGGCCATGTTTTGGCTCCTAGCATAAAGCAAGGTGAGTTGGGCTACAACCAAATTTTCATCCCTCTTTCAATTTCTGATGGGACCCTTACAATTTCCTTTGTTTGATATCTTATTATTGATTGAACATTAATTAAAAAATGTGTCTCATTTAGATTGTAAGAGTGTGGAAGTCATACATCTTGGTAACGATAGAAACAATTAAGCGATTCAAACTAAGTCCACCAACTTGACAGTTGCCTCTATAAATGATAATTTATAGGTGATGGTGAGGAATTGGAATACAAAAAGATTTTATTGGTGATGAAGGACCTTACATAACCTATGCTAGTGTTGGAGGAGTTGAAGTATCTTGTCAAGCTAATAATAATTAAGTGGTGATGCTAGTGAAAAAACTAAAGAGAAAGATGTTCCCCAACTACAGGCCCAAAACCGCACAAATGAAGCTAGCAACCAAAAATCATGTTGCTGTGCTAGGAAGGAAGTCTTCCTCAAGTTCTTTTGCATTATGCATACACCTTCAATTATAAGGAAGGGCGACCCTTTTTAATTCATGATTACAACTAATAAAAACTATTTTAATTGAGCTAGTCCCTATGATTTTCTCCCTTTTGTTTTCAAGAAAAATATCCATGTATTTCCTATGTGCGCGTCTCCACCTTTCTGATTGGATGCAAATATTTGTTTGAAAAGTAAAAAAATTCACCTCTACCATCTCAATGCTAGAACATATAAAAGCCATATTTACTCCTATTATGAATTTAATGCATCCCTTCTCTACTTCATTTATTTCTTCTTACTTCAACAAATCTTGTTCTCACATTGTGTAGATCATGATTGAAATTTAAGAAATTCTGAGCTAATCTAATCCGCTCCACTCTCGGGTTTGTGAAATAGCATTCAAGAATTGGAAATCGAGTAGCAACTTATCTGGTCTAGATGTGGAATGATATACACTTTCTAAGGTGTGCTAGAAGATGCATAACAATATTTGTTGTCAATGAACTAAGCTATGTAGTCCTCAATAAAAGTAACCAAAAGGAGGGACAATAAAGAATATGCAATACATAGCCTTCAATAAAGCTCGCATTTATTAAATATGACACTCTATTCCATGCATGACAGTTATTAACACAAGTTCAAAAAGTTATGGAGTGATTGGGGGGAACTGAAACTGAAAGAACAAGGTAACTCACAGCCTCCTTAATGAACACAGAGGAAGCAGCGCCCTTCCATTTAGGATCGCTGTCAGGGAAAATCTGCCCGATATCCGGAAGCCCCAATGCACCCAAAATAGCATCGACCACGCAATGAAGCAGCACATCCCCTAGGCCACCAACCAAAATCAAACGAACGCAAATCAGTCAGGAAAAAAAAATGAAAAACCGTCCCCCCGTGAAACCAAGACTGTAGAACCGTAGATCTAACCGTCGGAGTGTGCCTCGCATCCGCGGTCATGAGGAATTTGAATGCCGCCGATGATCAGCGGGTAGCCCGGCTCGAGTCGGTGGAGGTCAAACCCATGCCCGACTCGAAAGGGAAGAGACGGCGAAGGCGTCGTGCTTCGCTTAGGCGAGACCTCCTGTTCCGCTAGCAAGGCGGATACTGGCGCCGGAGGCCGGAGATTGGGCGGCGGCCGGCTTGTTTCGCGGAGCAAGAAGACGGGAAAGCATGGTGATGGTGCGTTCGAGAAGCAGCAGCCTCTCCGTCCTCTTCGTGCGATGGCGGTCGAGGGGAAGCTAGGAATGAAAGATAGAGAGCACGCCATTGCCACAGCTTCAGAGCTCGAGGAAGGAAGCAAAATCGCTACGATACTCCGACCCAAACGTGGAAAATTATTTTTTAAGAAGAGTTGATATATAATTAATAAATTAAATGAATATTATATTAAGTTTAAATTTCAAATAAAATATAATATTTTTGAGATTAAATATGATTAAATTAGAGAAAATGATTAAAATGTATTTTTTAATTAAATAATAGGAACTACCAAAGTTACAATAATTGTAGAGGGCATGATAATGATGATAATGATGGAGACTATAATATCTAATAATCTCAATACACATCCATTTAAAAGATACAAACTCACTACTTGATATAAAAATGTCATTATGTCAAGGATATTTGCATATCTATCTCTAATTCTAATATATTTATACATCTAACCTTAAACCTTCAAATTTATTGCATGACATTCAAGATTTTAATATCACATAAAAATATTACTGTCATTTATTTTTTAAATAAGAAATACACGTTTTCATGTATAGTTTATGACACAAAAATAATTGTAAATATAAATATGTTGAACCTAAAAATGTTTGGAAATCACGCCCAAGAAGTAGAACACGTAGGATAAGCATATAAGGAAATTAACAGTAGAACACAGTGTCTGAGAGTTTTTTTTTTTATGAAAGAGGTTTTATATTTATTGGCATGAGAGATACTATATATATATACAATTACCTTTATGCCCTCTTCATATGCAATGGAACTCAGGGACACAAAAATAATTTACATGATATATAATACAAATGAACTTTTCATCGATGGTGACCCCTCACTTGCTCAATTTGCTCCCATTTGTTCGTCTCTTAGCTAGACAAACCAATTGATGACGGTATGATGTAATGTTGTTTGGCCTCACCAGTGTTCCTATCACAGTTCCTTGGTCTACTTTTCCCTGCTTGATAGATATCTCTCGCTCAACCGGTTCTACAGATGTCCTTTGCTCGACTATGAATTTAGTCAGCTCGTCATATGACCGAGCGACCCATTGATATTTTGTGATGATCTTCAGGTTTGAATGAAGACTATTTGAATGCTAATCACATTTTTTTTTTTTTTTGAACATACATTCTTTTTGGAAAGAAAAAAAATTCAATCAGATTATTCTTGTGACAATGTAATACTAATAAGCAAAGTGCTAAAATATTCTCCAACTATTTACATAGGGTCATTTTAATTTCATAATTTATAGAAATGTCAAAATAATCTCCAATTATTTTAAAATTGAGCTTTAATAATTATCCATTGGGACTATTTCAAACTAAATTTAAATAGTCAAGTTGAATATATATATATATATATATATATATATATATATATATATATATATATATATATATATATATATATAGATTATCCTCAAGATGATAATTTAGAACTTTCAAGATGATAATTTAAAGAGCATTCAATATATTATAGTCTTCTTATCATAACTAAATCAATTGAACTCTAATAGTCTACCATGCCCGATGATGAGCTCGGATATTGAGGCTATTTTAAAATTTTAGTCCGTTTGAAGCGGCGGTGCGAAGCAGTACTGTGCTGCTGTTTTGACTGTTTGGATAAACTGCATTTTGACAGTCTTTTCAAAAAACTACCGCTGAAACCTGCGTTTTGCCATCGGTTCTTGCTAAGTGCACTGCCAACTTTTTATTTTTCATATATATAATAATTTTAATTAAGGCTTAAGATTAAGCCTTTCTGTGGCACAATCTTTTTATTATAGATAATGTAACTCATGTTTGGGTAATATAAAATTTTCACACACAAAAAGAAGGCTACATTAGCAAGAGAAGCACATTGTTCTCAGTTTGTTTTACACCACTTTGAAAATTAATGATGTTAGAACTTACCTAAACTACAGGTTGCCCACAACCATTTCAGATTTTTGCAGGATAAAATTTTCAAACAAAATAAAATGTCAAAATAGTATACTAACCATTTAAAAAGGGTCAGTTTAGGGTATGTTTGGGGCAGTTGTAGCTTATTAAATAATCTGCTGATAAGCTGATTAAAAATAATATGCTGATAAGCTAGGTGCAGTGGCTATTTCAAAATTTTATTTTTTTGGAAAAGATAGACCGCGACCAGAAAGCTGCCACCGCACCTAGATAGGTGCGGTGTGAAAAAACTGTTTTCTGCGTTTTGAAAATGCATAAGATGCCAAAACGCAGTTTACCCAAACAGATCAGGTGTGTTTTCAAAACGCCACCGCACCAAATAAGCTATCCCAAACGGATCCCAAGGTCTCCAAAATTCATGAATAAAGAGTTCAGATATTCCTCCATGGCAATTATTTCAGCACATTAAAAGAAAAAAATTATTATATAAGGAGTCGTGATGTGAAAAAAATTATAATATAAGGAGTCTTGATGCAGTTTTGCATCAGGGCTCCAATCAATGCCCGTCACGTTACAGACAAGCCCACCCATATATTAAATTGAGAATCTGTCTGTATACTTGGTAGGTCCTGATTGTAGTCCTGATGGAATTCCTGATGCAGTAATTTCTCTATTAAAGAGCAAATATTAAAAGGACCTGCAGACTAAGGTGAATAACTTCATAACCGTTGTAAAGGAAATAATACAAAACTACTAAGAAAATAATACTTATAAATAGATGAAATTATCATGGTGAAAGAATCAATTAGAACATACATAAATAATAACAAGCTTAGAAGAAAAAAAAAAAGAAAAGAAAAAATAATGCTTCTCTCGTAGTTTAGCATCAAAAGAAGACATCATGGCGTTAGAAAAATTAACCTTATAGAAGAAAATGGTCTATCATGTGTTGTATGACGTCTGCACCTTCTGATTGCATAAAGGAATACTTAACCTGTAACCAAAGAAGAGCAGGCTTAGATACTAACCTACTCCAAAAAGAAAAAAAAAATAAAAGAGGCATTTACATACATACCACCCAGTCCCTACGTATTTACATATTTAGCACCTATATTTCATTTTTTACACATTTTCATGCATATAAATATGTAAATACATAAGGTGGAATAAAGTGGTATGTGTGTAAATCTTTCCAAAAAAGAAAAAGGATTGGTTAAACTGCACATCTAAATAGCTTAACATAGTGAAGGAGGGACCTGAATGACACTGTGTGCAGCAATCCATTGTTTACTGTTATGGAAGCTAACATCTACTTTTTCCCAAGGCACTCTGGAAAGACCTGTAACCATCTCTTCTGTACAATGCAACCAAATTTGATTGGTTAGATAGGTTTAAAGTGCAGTTTGCCAGCACCTTCTATAAAAAATAAGAAATTTAGATACATACTGCACAAGTCTTATGTTTACATATTGTCACGATGACTCACCATTACAAATTAAGGCAATGGCATAATTATAATTCTATCACCTATAGTTAAAGAAGAAAATAAGGCTTCTGATTGGTGGACCAGTCTACATGAGGATAACTCAGTTATAAATAATGAGAATACATGTAGAGAGAGTTTCAAGAGAAGAAAGAAAACAATTGGTTAGTGAAAGAAGAGGATAAGCTTCAAGAATTTGAGGAGAGCAGTTTGGGGATCTTATATCGAGTTGGTTCGAGAGAGAGAGTATGGCAAGAGAGCTCATCTCTCAATGAAAAGCTATGTAAATCTTGTTTTATTGCATGGATTGATGGTTGATTTCCTCCCGTGGATGTAGGTCCTATTGACCAAACCACGTAAAATTTCAGTGTGCTCTTGATTGCAATTTTCTTCTTTTAGTTTCTTTTCCTTTTTCCTTTTCTTCGACTGTCCAGGTGATTGGTGGTGCAGAATTTCAACAATTGGGGTCGTCTGTGGGAATTCAAGCTGCGACAATGGGAACCACCAAATTCAACATCAATAAATTCATCAGAAAGAATGATTACAGCTTTTGGAGAGTCAAGATGAGAGCTCTGTTGGTAGAACAAGAGGTCGTCGAAGCACTGCAGGGTCCTACGGCATTGCCGGTCGAGATGTCCGAGAAAGAGAAAAACAACATTCTGGACAGGGCTCATAACTTGACAATCTTGAGATTGGGTGACAAAGTTCTGAGGGAAGTGTCAAGGGAGACGACGGCTCAAGCGCTTTGGGTCAAACTCGAACTGCTCTACATGACAAAATCTCTGGCCAATAGACTCTTCTTGAAGCAACGCTTGTACTCTTTCAAAATGCACGAAGACAAATCAGTTTCGGAGAAAATTGACGAGTTCAACAAGATCATAAACGATCTTGAAAATATCGAAGTCAAGATGGACAAGACATTGCTGTTACTAAACTCCATTCCTAAGAGTTATGAGCACTTCAAAGATGCAATGCTCTATGAAAGAGTGCAAACAATTTCACTATAAGAGGTTCAATCACTGATTAGAGCTAAAAAACTTCAAAGAAAACATGACATGAACGAGGAAATCAGCGGAGATAGTGTTACCGTTAGAGGAAGATCGGACAATAAAGATTCAAGAAATGGTCAGAGCATATCAAGATCAAGTCAAAGGAAAGAATGGAAGGAAATCAGTCATCAAAGGAACTTTACAAGTGTTACCATTGCCACAAGGAAGATCACTTCAAGAAGAACTGTCCGGATAGGAATACAAAATTTCAAGAAAAGCCTAAAGATTCCAGAGAAGCAAGCATAGCCTCGAATGAGTATGATTCAGCCGAAGCCTTGGTGATCACCGAATCGGAATCCAACAAGGAGTGGATCCTCGACTCGGGGTGCTCTTTCCATATGTGCTCTCATAAAGTGATTTGAGACACTGCAACTGGAAAATTGTGGGTCTGTACTACTTAGAGACAATAAGGCTTGCAGGTTGGTCGACAGTGGGACAATTAGCATAAGGATGTTCGTCGAAGCTGGACGAATACTGCAGCATGTCAGGTATATATCCGAACTTAGAGAAATCTGATTTCTTTAGGTATATTGGAGTCATGTGGCTACTCTTTCAAGGTAGAAAACAAAAGCATTAAAGTAATCAAAGGTTCTCTCATCGTCATGAAAGGAGTCAGAAAAAATGGTCCATACTCTCTAATCGAAAGAACTGTGATTGGTAACTTCTCTAATGTAGTTCAATCAGAAACTGACAAAAGTAGACTATGACACATGAGACTGGGACACGTAAGTGAAAGAGGTTTACAATAATCCGTCTAAACAGAACCTGTTATGTGGACATCGAGTCAGTAAACTGGAGTTTTGTGAACAATGTGTGTTAGGGAAGGCTACCAAAGTCAAGTTGTCCACTGGAACTCACACATCAATGAAATCATTAGATTATGTATACAATGATCTATGAGGTCCAATAAGAACTCAAAATCATGGAAGAGGAAGGTACTTCATGTCTATCATAGATGACTGCACCAGGAAAGTATGGGTCTTCATTCTAAAAACAAAAGATGAAGCTTTTCAACGGTTCAAGGACTAGTTTCTCTCACTGAAAACAAGACGGAAATATAATTGAATCACTTGAGAACTGACAACGACTTGAAATATTGTTTAGAGCAGTTCAACGAGTTGTGCAGAAATAATGATATTACAAGGCACAAGAAAGTTCAGAACACCCCTCAACAGAATGGATTAGTCGAAAGAATGAACATAACTCTCTTAGAGAGAGTGAGGTACATGCTGCAAAACGCCGGTCTAACCAAAACTTCTGGGGTGAAGATGTGTCAACCGTTTGCTACTTTATCAACAGATGCCCATCTACTGTTATTGGGATGAAGACTCATTTGGAGATGCGGTACGGGAAACCAAGTAATTATAATAATCTCAAAGCTTTCGGATGTTTGACATATGCTCATATTAGACAAGATAAACTGGAAGTATGAGCTTGGAAGTGTATTTTTATCGGCTAACCAGTTGGAACCAAGCCTACAAACTGTGGTGTCTAGAGCCTGGCTAACAGAAATGCATCATCACTAGAGACATGGTATTCGATAAGTCAAAAATGGCGAATCTGCAAGGCTATGTTATCAAGAACAAGGTTGAAAAGGAGAATGCTTCAATTGAGGTGAAGTTGCAACAACAACAAACGGTGGCTAACCAAAGGATTGCAGCGGATAATCAAGATGGAGAGGTAGAAGACCAACAAGTAGCTGAACTAGAAACCAGATCGGATGACTACAATCTGGTGAGAGATAGACAAAGAAGAACCATCAAACCACCAAAGAGATATGACCACGCAAACTTGATCTCCTATGCATTGAGTGTCGCAGAACAGGAGAAGAGATCTATGGCCAGGGATTCGGAGGATAAAGACAAGACTTGGCGAGGGATTCATCCAGTGGGGAGCAGTCTAAAGATGATGAGGATGTGAAAGCAAACTTGGAGAAGGTTCAGAGGGAGAGATGCAGCAGTAGTGAGGTGGAAGAAGGGGAGCTTGAACACGAGCCTTCCATTGATACTGGAGCGCAGGCTGACAGGTACTCCCAACATTTTAAAGATAAAGAGGATGTGATTAAGAATGTGTGTGAAGCTAGTTCAGAGAAGAAGGACATGCAATTGAGCATGAAAACGTCAGATTCTGTTAATGGGACTTCTTGTGGGGAAAGATCAATAGAGATGAAAGTGACACGGATAACTAGAAATGTCACATTGCAGGAAGAACGGATCGAGATAGTCGAGAAATTCAATGAGGAAACAAGAGAGGAAGAAGGCTGTATTGAATTGAGACGGCAAAGAGAAGGTTTTGCTGAACGGCAAGGGGATGCAAAGTACTTGCCTGAAGATATTTATAAAGAGGAAAAGCTTGAAGATAATTCTTGTAGAAAGAAGAAAGATATACTTAGTGTTGAAAGATCTCCTTTGCCTTCCCAATTTTCTATTCTTGAATCGAAGAATCAGCTTGTGCAGTCGGTGGTCAAGGATAATGAGCTGGCTAATGTTCACAGTTCTTCACTAGATGGAAGCTTAGAAGAAATGGCAGAAGAAGTGCATTTTAGAGAGGTTGAAATGAATCACGAAATGAAAGAGGTGACTTGCGTTGACCTTGAAGTTGTGCAGAGGAAAGACAAAGGTATTGATCAAGTTGGTTTTGGGGCAGAGCAAAGGAAAACAAAAAGTTTTGATCTTCAAGCTGAAACTGTTGGTGAAGTTAGTTACTGTAATTCCGTTAAGGAAATTAAATCTGAAAATAACTTGACATCGAAGCCAATATAAGAAAATCCATGAGACAAGGGCAAAAGTATTGCATGTTCTCTTTCTAACACGGCAGATTCAACCCATAATGAGGATGCCGTGGAAGGTCCCAGTAGCAGCAGAGGCTTTGAACTAGTTTTTCACGATCAAATCATTCAACCAGAAGAGGTTATGCGGCTAAAAGGCATGGCTGAAGAGCTTGAAATACATCAGCAGATTGTAACTATATTTTGCGATAACCAAAGCACAATTCACTTGACCATGAACCAGGTCTTTCATGAGAGGTCTAAGCATATAGACGTAAAGCTTCATTTTGTGAGGGATGTTGCTGCTAAGGGTTCAATAGTAGTAGAGAAGATGCTCACTGAAGAAAATCCAGCTGACATGCTCACCAAGGTGCTACCTACAGCTAAGTTCAGCTACTGTCTGAACTTAGTGAACTCAACCAAGGGCTAAGGGCTCCTCGGGGCTAGGTGGAGGGAATCTCTATTATGGAGGTTTGTAATTGGTAGTCAAAGTGGAGAATTGTCACGATGACTCACAATTACAAACTAAGGCAATGGCATAATTGTAATTCTATCACATGTTCTTAAAGAAGAAAAGAAGGCTTCTGATTGGTGGACCGGTCTACATGAGGATAGCTCATTAGTTATAAATAATGAGGATACATGTAGAGATGGTTAAGAGATAAAAGAAAACAGGTAGTTAGAAAAAGAAGAGGATATACTTCAAGAACTTGAGGAGAGCATCTTGGAGATCTCGTATCGAGTTGGTTCGAGAGAGAGAATGGTAAGAGAGCTCATCTCTCAATGAAAAGCTATATAAATCTTGTTTTATTGCCTTAGTGGATTGATGGTTGATTCCCTCCCGTGGATGTAGGTCCTATGGACCGAACAACGTAAAATTCTTGTGTTCTTGATCGTAACTTTCTTCTTTTAGTTTCTTTTCTTTTTCTTTTCTTCAGCTATCCAGATGAATGGCAGTGCAGATTTTCAACACATATAACAAACAGAGTTTGATATTTAAACTTATAATACCTTTGGTGTCATAAACCTACGAATGACAAGATTGAGGTGTATTCCAGTTTTAAAAAGTAGTGATGGTGATATTTTGATAAGATGTTAAAAATTTGAGTGGTAAGCATGTAAATATGAATGTTTAGGTGTTAGATATGTAAATACAATGAATTGTGTGGTATGTATGTAAATGCCCAAAGAAAATTGGGTCAAGCTATCCTGGATCGAAGTTCCACCAGGATGAGTTCAAAAAATTGCTTTGTTAAAAAATGGGATACATGATATGGATTATTTAAAAAAGAGCATTTTATATCTTAATATTTTGTTATTTTATTATAAATTTCATAACAGATAAATTCCCAAAATTATAGTCTATAAAATTACTGCATGTAATTAAGAAAATCGCCATTTCACCTTCTATGACAACTGTTTTGCAAATTAATTGTAAATATTTTAATATTTTGCTGTTTTATCATAGAATTTATAAGAACAGCCTTCAATATTCTTTAATTGTCTGTGCAACAAAATAACTTGAATTCTTGCCATTTAAAGCTAGTAGAAAAGCTACGTAACTGATGGGTTTAATGGAGAAAATTTTAACGAAAAAATTACCACGAATGAATAAAGAAACCTAGAGTTATATTCATAACAGAATAACCATGATAAAACAAAAGGGGAAAAAAATTTTTTTTTAGTTGACGGCAGGCGGGCAGCATTATAAAAAATGAAAATAAGATTGAATAGAAGTCTCTAGCAGACACAAATAATGGATTCAAGATAATCAATTTCACAAATTCAATGAACTTATGATGATAAACCCACATGTATTTACAAAAATAAACAAGTTTATTTACAGTACTAACAATTTTCTAAACAGTTAATTAAACTCAGTACTAAAAATTAAGATAGCATCATAAGGATTTTCTAAACAAATATTTATATGTCCTTTAGGGGAAAATGTAGCAAATATTTCAGAATTAGACCAACAACGTACTTATGTGATACTAAAAGAAAAGACGTCACTGGGAAGTGGACTGAGGAAAGTGGTGAAAGGTAGAAGAATTTTTAGAAATATTACCTTCATAGTCACAATCAGGAGAAAATTGTGTGTGTTGATCACAATTATCTCCCACTGAAGTTTCCTCATAGACGATATGTGGGTACTTTTGACTTAAAGCAAGCTCCCACTGCAGGAAATATTGATGGATAAGTTAGGAAGGGGTATAAATATAAATAATAGTTTTTATCTACATGTTCTACTTAAAAGGCTAAACCTTTGGCAGCTCACAATTACGTCTTATAGAAGAGGTCCTCCACCCTACAATATCTAAGTTATGGAGCTCAGGAAAGTCCAAATTAATTTGTCATTCAGGTAGAAAACATAAATTCAATTTTAACTCGAATAATGGATAATTGGTCTGAAAATCTGGCAAAAATCAAATAAAGCTGGATACGATCACATCCAGCATTTGCATAGGCTACTCGGCGTATAAATGCTTTCAGGGAAGACCTGCAAGGAAAATGCTTTGCTGTTCAATCCGAAAGCCAAAATAAATTTGGACGATTCACATACATGCCACTTAATGTTTATGTATTTACATATGTAACGCCTAAACTTCAACTTTTATATATATGCCACCTTAACTATATATGAAAAGATGTATTTCACTTCTTAAAAGTTTAGTGATATTTTTATATGATATAAAAGAGTTAGGTAACATAAATGTAAAAAGTAAAGTTTGGGTTTTAGATATGTAAATATTCCAAAAAGAAAAAAATTACATGAAATAGAGACCGCTGCAATCGTTGATCATCCTCAACAAAAGTGGCAGTTCTCCATCGTCATTATCAGTAAGAAAAAGGTGTCTACCAGTTCTACCAAATATCCAGTGAACAACACGAGACGCTAGTGTTTCAATGGCAGTAAAGCCAAAAAGAAATGGTACCTGTTCAAAGAAAAATAAAAACAGTAATGATGACTAATTACATTAATTTAATAACTATATTGTAGACTTTTTAAAGAGTTTATTTAGAAGAAATAAAATAAAAAATCACCAAAAATGAGATAAATTAAATTCTAAATGTAGTAAAACAAGTTCAAATAAATTTATTATCCCCATTCATTTTTATTCTCACACATGTCAAGGGAAAAAAAAACTCTTCGAAGATTTACTTACATACCACCCAATTCCTATCTATTCACATATATAAAATCGTTACTTCATTTTTTACATATGCCACATTAACTATGCACGAAAAGCTCTATTTCACCTTTTAAAAGTCAAAATAGTGGTATTTTTTATTTGACATTAAAGATTTGGGTGGAATAAATGTAAAAAGTAAAGTTCAGATGTTAGATATGTAAACACATAAGAATTGGGTAGTATATGTAAATGCCTACTGTTTTTGAGATGGCCAATGCTTCGCCATTAACAGCATGTTCCCCACATAAACAATGCCGAAAATGACAAAATGCAACAAATTTGGAGCAGTGGTGGCTGATATTCAAATCCATGAACACAATGCTGTGGCAAGAGAGTAAAACTTGGAAGAGTACAAGTTCCAAACACTTCACCCCCATTTTCAGGATATATAAACGATATGCAAGTCAACAACTGCAGGCGTAAAATGATTATAGGAGAAACCCAATATTATATTCTGTTAACATCTAAATAAAAAATTTTAGCGATAGAAGTACTTCCCAGCATTTATCAGTTATTTTCAAGAGTTTCTAATAAGCTGGTATATCATGTTTAAAATAAGAACATTAGAAAAACAAATGCGCAAGGAGTTCATATCAAGAATAAACAAATCCAAAACTAAAACTAATCAGTTAGTTGAGAGGTTAAAGGCTACCTGTCCATTACCCCTGGAACCAAGATGAGGGGTAGCAACAGTAATAAAATTGATGGCTTGCAGACCGCATATAGTTCCTCTAGTGTCATTATTGTCATTGCAGTCTGAATTTTCTACGAATTCTCCACTAGGAGGTCTGTACAATTTTCCAATTGCATATCTAGCAACTAATCCTCCCACTGAATGTGCAACAAAGGAGATTTTTTTCAACTCTGGTTTGCTATTAATGACATCAGCTACCTGGCATGCCAAAGGAGAAGGCTAAGAGAAAATAAAGCTCTTCCTGTCATTAAAAATTCAATAGAAATATTAAGCAAATCACTGAATAATTTGTGATTTGCCCAACAAGCGTGAGAAAGAAGATAAATCAACTAACTTCTTCAGCTAATCTCTCCCCCATGACATCGACTCCATCAAGCGTCAATTTGTGCATGTTGCGTTCACTACCTATGGAAAATTTGCAAGAGTAACCATCAAGAAATCAAAATGACAATGAAGTAGTATATATAGGTAGAACCGACAAACTAATTTCATCATTATTAGCATTATCCCAACTGTTTGTGGCTAGCACACTGAATCGTCATTCTCTCATTTGTCACACATGAGTTATGAACAATGAGCTAACTCTATTATGGGAAAATCATGATACATTTATACCCATGTTACCTTTGCTCTAACTATTTTCTTCCTATTTATTATACATCAATTTTATTTATCAGTATATTATTGCATCGTTTACCATTAATTGTGTGTTTTCATTTTGCACTACTTTTATCTCTAGTGAGTGCTACTAGAATTTAACCATTTCCTAGTCCGCCTTTCCTAGTTTTATCACAAATTGACCTTAACATTCAAACTTCTATCAAACTCAACCATGCTATTAATGCATTTTTTGTCATGTCCAAATAGCATAGTTACATTGTAACATTGCAACATTTACCTATGAGCTTAATGATAATCTCTTATCCTAAAATATTTTGGAAGTACATATCTTAATTCTAGAAGTAGTGTCCTTATTGTTATTCCCATTATTTTTATAACAGACCCCAAAAATTTAAACCTATAGCATTTATATATAATTTGATCTTCCATAATATTGACCAACCATGCTATTAATGCATTTTTTGTCATGTCCAAATAGCATAGTTACATTGTAACATTGCAACATTTACCTATGAGTTTAATGATAATCTCTTATCCTAAAATATTTTGGAAGTACATATCTTAATTCTAGAAGTAGTGTCCTTATTTGTATTCCCATTATTTTTATAACAGACCCCAAAAATTTAAACCTATAGCATTTATATATAATTTGATCTTCCATAATATTGACCAATCATTACTACATATTTGCACACTATGAATCAATGCACTCAATGAACAACTAAAACTCGACAAGATTAATACTTGATCATGTTTGTTTAAATTAATAATTAAATAAACTTGAACTTTTTCTAAAAGCTCGAAAGTTAAATAAACTAAACATGAACATAGTTTAACTTGTTTATTTATGTTCATGAATAAATTCATTTGTTATTTAATAACTTGTTAAATACTCAATATTAAGATCGATAATAATTCACATATTATATGCTCATATATGATATATTATTGTAATAAAATTTGATTAGTTGGAACTTATTTAATTATAGATTTAATAGTAATATAGTACTATATCAATAATATATAGAATTATATAGTAATTATACATTATTTTATTAATATATATTTAGTAACTAACTCAATTAAATAATTAATACATTATGATCTGACATTCTCAACCCATTACACTTTTAATATTAATTAATGAATCATTATATAAATATATAATAACTATTTATTAATCATATAATTCACATTAATATACAACATTATGTATTTTTTATCTTTTTCTATCATTTATGTATCACAATTTGTTCAAAACTTATTTGCCTCAGGCTCTCCACCTGTCTTTTCCCTTTTCAAAGTTCTTCCTTGTTTGCATCATTTTTTCCCGTTCACAGTTTCCGAAATTATGAATGATATAAATGATTTAAAATAATACATTTATTATTAATATATGCAACTTAGTTTCTTAATCTTTTTTCGAATTATTTAAGTTATAATGGATAAAGATGTTGATTTATTTAATGTAATTCATTTTTTAATGAATTAATTTATTAGTATTTATTTATGTTATTTGATTGCAAAAAAAATTACTTGCAATTTATATAAATTTTTATTTAATTTGTATGAAATAATTAATTAATTGCTGATTCAAAATTTATTCAATTTTTTATTTATTTAGATTTATAGAATCAATTGTTGAAATTTTTGTATGAAAATTCAGGTACTTCTTCTAATTTTTAGCTTATTTATTAACTCATTTAAATGCTCGTTCACTTGCCATAAACTAATCAAGTTCAAGTATTAAATTTTTAAGCAAGCCAATCTTGAGCATACATGTGAAAGCTCAGCACAAGCTCAAGCCGAAGATGAATAACTTATAAAATTGCCAAGCCACATCCAATCTACCATATACTTGGCTTGATTATATCCCTAGCCTTTCACCAACTAGAGAGGCTTAGTTGGTTGAAGCTTGAGTTGGGCTAAAGCCAAATTTAGTCATTGACACATTAAGCCAATAAAATAGTTACTTTTTGCAAGAGATCATGTAGGACTAGAAGATTAGCAATTTGCTATTTATCTTCTTAATTGCATCTCCTCTTTCCCAAACTGATACGTTGTTGTCACCAAGCACCATTCAACACATCTTTGCCTCAATTCTTCTCTACATTTCTTTCACCCTTATCTCTTATCATTGCTGAAAGTGGTAGACTATTCATGATTCTTATTTTCTGCTCAAAACAATAAAACTTTGGTCGCATTTTTTTCTTTTTGAGCATCATCATCTTGACTCTTCATGCATCAAGAGGTTCGCCTTCTCCATATTCACCATGTTAGTCAACTTTGAGTACTCCTGCCAACTTATTGATCTTTATCACCTCACGCCACCACTCTTCCTTTTATTGGCCAGGATCTACAATTATTCTAGGATTCCAATAAAGAACTATTGATGGGCAACACAACTGTAAAAATCCTCATCTGATAGATGGACCAAAACCATAATATGAGATAAATTTATTTGATTGCTTTAGTTCATTTCATCATCTATCTTATAAAGCTTATCGAAAGTCTATGATTTATGTCTTAAAAAGTGTTGTACTTGAATTTTCATAAATTTCAATGACATAAAAATGATTTCTACAGAATATGAATGCTTTCTAACATGAATCAAACAATGATCAATATAGTTTATTCTAGATCGAACAATAAAAAGTTGATTATACCAAAAGGAAAATAATTGGTTACTAATAGATACCTACATTAAGGTATGGTATTCGTCTTAATTAGATTCAATTTGTTGGGTTTTTATTTAACATCTTGGGAGATGTGTTATATGCCTTAACACGTGCAACCGAGCTGCCTAACTAATTTCATATCATTTTAGCCAAAATGTACATGGAATTTATGTATTTAACTTAGCATGTAAAAGACTATTTTATTACTTATTTTATTATTCTTATGTGGCATGATAAAAAAGTTGAATTGGTCCACAATGACGACAATTAAATATCCATGAATTTTTCTCCATCACCATACACAATTGCATAATATAGTAGTGCACGCCATAAACATAAGGCATAAATAATTAACAATTTTAACACACAAGAAAATTTTTCCTTTTAACGTAAACGTTGAGATAATGCAAGCATGTGCATTCCTATATTTATTGAACAATATTATGATGATCAACTATTTAAATATGCCAATAGCAAAGAAATGTTATGACAAAAAATTAGGTATATTGTCTCAAGTTGAGAATCCTAAATGTTATATAATGACAGGCAAACAACCATAGAAATAGCTTAAGAGCCTGCATAAATGTTAAGCTATGGGAAGATCACATAAGGCTTATCATGTTGATGGCTTATCATGTTAATGTTTCCTAAATATGAAATAATAGATTAAAATTATTTCTATATAATAAATGTATGCTCTTCAATAGGATGAATAATAAAATCATTAAGTTTCATTCACACAATTTCCTTTAGATTTTCATGTGTTGGTTGTAATTCTTTGTTCATTTGGCTAACTTGTGCGATAATCTTATCATATTATTTTGATATGAATGCTATGGCGATATGTTATAACATATTGGCATCATTTGTTTTGTTATTATAATTTAATAAAGAACTATTTGATTCATAATATAATCATAGATCAGTTTTTACTATTTTTTGCAATATATTTCTAGTATTTTGTTAAATTATTTTGGTAAAGCAATGTCTACATTGTGTGGCATCTTAGTTCTTATGCGACCCGGAAAAAATGTCAACTCCAGGTTAAAGGACACACCATGTTATTCACACTTTTTACAAACTGCTCAGACACTTCTTGAAAAATTAGCAGTGATTGCTGATGATAATAATCATACATTGTGAATTTTAATTAGACTAAACTTGGACTACTCTCGCAATATTATCTGCTTTTGTTACTACTTTGCATACTCGTAATTTTCTCTTCTCAAAATCTTATTTTATTTCAGAATAATTTGCATCTTGTAAAATATCTTATAAGTTTGAGGCATGATATATATAAGTTATATTATACAAACTGAGAATACATTGAAATGATTTTTCAATAGTATTGACTGAAAAATGATCGAACATGTCTGTGATGGACCAAACTATAAGATATGGGAAAGGGGAGGGAAACTGAAATACATGGAGAACAATTTCAGGTATTTTATTTCAATTTATTTTGGTTTTACATTCCAGTGCATACTTCTCCGCAATGTTTATGTTAATGTTCATTTCATTCACATGCCTCTCTTCCAAAGAATCCTTCTTTCCGTGCCGCTCTCTACTCATTTCACCTGCGTTTTTCAAAAATATTTTAATCTTTTAATGTTTTTGTTATCCTAAAATGTGTCTTAATTGAGAGGCAAGTCAAATCCATATGTCAAGAACACAAGTATATTGTGTCTCATGTAACGTCCATGCTATCATAAGACCATAGGGCCTAAAGCATTCTAAAATCCTTCGAAAATTGTAGCCTTCTTATCCTAACTACAAAGTTAAAAGAGCCTTCTTTGAAATCTCTCCAGTTATTCCAATGTCTCTTTCTTTCCTTGATCCCAAATTAAAAAAGATCCTTTGACTTACGATGTTCCTGGAGCATTACACAACAAAGAGAATATCTTCCAAGACATAGAAGCCTCATACAGTTGCATTATTGAAGCCATATAAACTTCCAATAACCATTAAAACAAAATATCAATTACTCCCCTTTCATCTCTTCTTTTATCTAGTTGTCTGTACCTGATCTTTACCTGTTTTATACTCAACATTACTGACTACAGAAGATTACACTTGGGTTTGTGTGGAGTCGATCTTTTTTCTAGCTGGTGCAAGCGTAGTTGTTTGCTTCAATTAGACCAAAAATTAAAATCAGTGTTTATATTTCAAGGTGGTTGGTGCAAAGATTCTGATTCCAATGACCAAAAAAATTTACTATATTTTCCAATATTTATCTTAGAAGAATATACTTTAACATTAAAAAAATGTAATATTTCTTTTTTCATATTTTCATAACATTCTTTAAAAAGAAAAGGAGTGGAGGAAGAGTATTTTGGTCCCCATTCTTAAGAATAAAGGGGATGCACAAGAGTGTGCAAATTATAGAGGAATTAAATTTATGTGTCATACTTTAAAATTATGGGAGAGGGTAATTGAACATAGGTTAAGACGTATAACCAAGGTTTCTCATAGTCATTTTGGATTATGACGGGCAGATCTACTATGGAAGCTATACATCTATTGAGAGATTTGATGGAGAAGTACAGAGATAATAAGGATGATCTACATTTATTTTTTATTGATTTAGAAAAAGCTTATGATAAGGTTCCTAGAAATATTCTTTGGAGAGTCCTTGAGAAGAAAGGTGTTGATATGACTTATATTCAAGTCATTAAAGATATGTATACTAGAGTTGTTACATGTGTTCGAACTGAAGGAGGATTGACCAAATATTTTACTATTTCTGTTGGTTTACATCAGGGATCGGCTTTAAGCTCATATCTTTTTGCTTTATTTATGGATGGTCTTACTGAGCATTTACAAGAGGATGTGCCTTGGTGTATGCTCTTTGTTGATGATATCCTCCTTGTGGATAAGACGAGAGAAAAAGCCCAAGCAAAACTTGAATTATGGAGGTCTACATTGGAGTCTAAAGGTCTTCGTTTGAGTAGAACTAAAACTGAATACATGAAATGTAATTTTAGTAATAGTAGCTCTAGTGACAGAAGTGTAACTTTGAGTGATTAAATTATTATAAGGAGTGAACGATTTAGATATCTCGGGTCCATTGTTCAAAGCGATGGTGATATAGATGGGGATGTTAATAGTAGAATTCAGGTTGGTTGGTTGAAGTGGAGGAATGCGTCGGGCTTATTGTGTGATCGAAAAGCACCGCTTAGACTGAAAAGAAAATTTTATAAGATGGTGGTGAGACCTGCAATGCTCTATGGTGCGGAATGTTGGCCTTTAAAAGAGAAGCATAATGCTAAGTTAAGTGTTGCCAAGATGAGAATGATTAGGTGGATGAGTGGCTTTACACTTACAGACAAAATGCGAAATGAATATATCCGTAATAGGGTTGGTGTTGCACCAGTGACGGATAAAATTAGAGAGAGTCGCCTTAGATGGTTTGGTCACATTAAACATCGACCATCTGATGATCCGATTAGGAGAGTAGATGTTTTAGGCTCTACTTATGTTAAGAAAGGCAGAGGTAGACCTAGGAAGACTTGGGCTTATTGCATAAAAAAATTATATTAATTTATTATAATTAAATGAAAATTTGACACTAAATAGGACGCAATGGAGAAAAAGGATTCATGTAGCCGACCCCACTTAGTGGCATTAAGGCTTTGTTGTTGTTGTTGTTGTTGTTGTCTTTAAAAAGAAAAGGAACCTAACCATTTAGAAAAACAAGAAAATAAATTAAGAATCAGGAAGACCATTTTTAACAAATGACAATTAAAATAGAGTTTTCTTCTTTCGCATCCATTAGTGAGTGTAACAAAAATAAAAATACAAAGAAGAATAAGTGAGGAGACTGACTATGCTAATGAAATTGAGAGAGTAGCAAATCAAGATAATACAGAAAATAAATTTAGCCATTTTTTGGTGCACACATGTGAGAAGAAGGGGCATGTCTGACTTTAAAAACGTCCATGTTAATAACGCCACTTCTAAAAAAAGACCATTAGGTAAATTAAACTTCCCATTTCTTATTGTTTAGTTGATTAAAAAATGTCCTAGTAAAATTATTTTCATATGTATAATATGTTTATGTAGTACATTCTACTATAATAAAATTATTTTTCTTGAATAACTTGACTAAGCCGATGAAAAATGGCAACTATCCTTTGCTTAAATTGAAGAAAATAACATTTTAAATAAAAAAAAAAAAGAGAGATGCAGGTAAACTCAGGAGAAAAATTGCAACTTACAATGCACAATGATTTTGCCAGGAAATGATTTAACAAACTGGTTTGCCCCAAACAACCAGTCAGTAGTACTGCAAAAAGAATACGCCACTGTAAACAAACTAACAATGAATACATGACTAATCATAAAATTTAGAATAATTTTTTATTAGATAACAGCTTCAAAACTTAATGAATGATGTCTAAACTTCAAATTTTGCTCTCTGCTATCATATTCATATTAATAGAAAACGCGCACAAAAAGGACAATAAACAGTTTCCAAGCAAAAAGTTCTAGCAGATCCATAGCTTACAGAACAATAAAGTAATGTTCAATCAAGAACAAGGTACCAATTATTTATAAGCATAGAAAGGGGAAAAAGGGATACATCTGAAGCTAAAGATAGTATCATTTCAAAAACAAGAATTCTCACCGTCAGTAACACAATCAAACAGCTAATCAACATTATCTGCACAAACTTCCTAATCGTAAGGAATATACTTCAAATTAATCAAATAAACGATAACAAATCACAGCAATTAGCAACACCCAAAATATTCATCAATCTCGCACAACAAAACAGCCGAAATCAAGAATCGAGATTTTGCAGTTCAGAAAAGGAAAGGGTATGGATCTCGTTAGAAGTCACCTGCCGAGGATTCCGTGAACCATTACGACGAGATGGTCGGGCGGCGAGGAGGGGAGCTCGGGACAAGAGCTCCACATGTCCAGACCTCCATTGGGCTTATCCTCTGAGCTAACATCTCCATCTACTTCGTAGCTCATGGTTCCCTGGCCCCAGCACCGCTATCTATGGTCCACGATCTCAGAAGGGGAGAAAGAGAAGACGGACGAAGCGATTTGACGCGGGAGGGCGCGGCGCAGCAAAATAAGAAATGTAGAAGGGATTAGTTTGCTCAGGAAAAAATGAAACAAATATCAGGTGTTCAGTTTTAAAACTGTAAAATTGGAATATATATATATATATATATATATATATATATATATATATATATATATATATATATATATTAGGAGGATCTTAATCACCATCTATGATTTGTACAACTCCACTTTTTTTAATAAAAAATAAATAATTTAATATTTGATTTATCCACATGACAGACAATAATTAAACTCCTAATTAAATTTTACATCAGAACTCCTGATATAATTGATATTTATATAGATTACATAAAAATAGTGTAAATTTATTATTTATCCACCAATATTTGATATGCTTAGACTACAATCTAACTATGGTGATTAAAATGATCATAAAAAAATCATAAAAAAATCATATTTAATATACATATTTTCATATATAATCTAATTATTTTATTATTTTGGTACAAATTTTATAAAAAATATCTTCTAAAATTTATATTTTATTTATAAAATTTAAAATTATTTAATATTTTAAGAGACTTTTTTTCTTATTTATTTTGACAATTATTTTCGATGTCTAGTCAAACGAGATTTGTTCTAGGTATCTCTATTAAAATCATGGCCATAAGAGGATTCAAACCTCCGACCTGAAGAGCACTATTCATGTACAGAGTATGCACTCAATTTTGCATGCATACTGTCGCGAATAACCTCTCAACAACTCAGTTGTTTGGGGGTTAAGAGAGGTTATTGGGATATTAACTCCAATAACCCACCAATACTTTCCACGGTTCCACACTCATATTTGGGAGTTATTGTGAGGTTTTTGAGAGTATTAACCCCAATAACACCCACATAACGCCCCAATACCCTCAGAATAACCGGAGTACCAATGCAGTACTGCGTGCGTACTCCGTATGTAAATAAATTTCCAACCTAAGGGAACTTACAACTGACTCACAGATGTCTGCCAACAAGACGGGATATGCGGCATATATATATATATATATGAAACGTCAAGGAGGAGAAAGTATTAGATGGAACTAGCACTTCATGCCAATAGCCAATAAGCTAATTTAACACAATTATATAGTCATCCATCAAAATCTATTAATGCCTTCAGCTTGTATTGATAGAGAAATTTCTTTCGTAGAGCGTCATCACAGAGGAATCCTATAAAGGTTGCAGAAATTAAACTGCTCTATCATGCATTTCATTAATAGAAACAGTTGAACTTTTCATAGCCGTTGATGGAGTAATTAGCACAAAATTTAAAATTTGAAATAACAATTTCTAAAAGAAACCATCATAACGTTATTTATTAGTACATTAAATGTTCAAAATTTTTGCCTTTGCAGCTCTTAATAAGGCCTTCGGACCAACTAAATGCTAGAAATTAAATTGAAGAGGTGGGAAAATATTAAAAAAAAAAGATTTTTAAGAAGAGAAAAAAGAATAAAAGAAAAAAAGGAAAATTACAACTCTGCTTGGGATTCCAAGTCAGGTTTCTCATCACTGATTGTAGGAGGAGAGATTTGTTGAGTCTCCAATTCTTCACCTAATATTCTTGATGTGAACCTTCTTGCCTCCGCATCAAGATCAGCCCACTCTGGAATTATTCTTCTAGCACCCTGAAGAACATATATTTATTCTTAGGGATTGTTTGGATATAAATAGAAATTACTAAATCTTGCAAATTCAAATTTTATAAATTTTGGCAGATGTTAAAGCATGAAAAATGTTAGATTTGATTGAAAGCTGATAAATTAGTTGATAGATATGTCTATGATTTAGGATTCAAATGAAGGAGAAAGAAACGATGAGGAGAAGAGTGAATAAATCTCTTAATCCTTTTTTACCTCCGGATGTACTTGTATATATAACATGAAAATTTACTTTTTACATTTATACCACTCAAATCTTTCATACCGCATCAACAATAACACCATTTTAACTTTTCTTTTAAAAAGTAAAATACATCTTTTAATGCATTGGTAAGGTGGTATCTATGTAAAAGTTTGAAGTGTAGATGTTAGATAATGTAAATACATAGGAAGTGAGTGGTACTTAAGTAAATTTTCGTTTAGGAGGAAAATAAGATTTAAGAAGTTAATAAGATTTAGGTGGTGTTTCTTTTTTTTTTTTTTTTTTCCTTGAAGATGGCTGACAGGCAGAACTGTCAATCACCCTTGACTCGCAAACCGTCAGGTCTGGGTTGGACCCATGCGCCTAACAACTACAACTCAAGTATCAACCCCCATATAGTAGAGTCATTGGGGGGGGGGGGGTGAATTCGAAACCTAGACCAGAGGGAACTTATAACGGACAAAGTCGATGCTCTACCAAGTGATCTAGGAATGCTGCGCAAGATTTAAGTGGTGTGTGCGTGTTATTTCTAAAAAAAATTAACATGTTTTTTTAAAACACTACAAATAATTTTTTGATATTTTGAGTATTTTTAGAGTAATAATAACTTAATAAAATATGATAGACATGTTTGTTCCAAATCAAAATATAAACAAAACAAAAAAAATAATAATAAAATAAAATAATAAAAGATAAAAGTGATACCATACAGCCCCATTAAAGAGTTATTACCTGGAGTTTTGGTTCCTTGGTCATTGGATTGTTACAGAGATCAATGGTTTTAGCCTTGGACTTGGTCGAATTTCCGCACCAAGACTCACACCAAAGCCACTCTTGAGGAAGAGAAAATATTGGCACTGTGTGCTGAGCATAGTTTGGTAAATCCTGAAAATCAAATAACTGTCTTCAGTTTGCGATTTTTTACGACAAAAATGCTATTTCTCAAAGCAGCGCATCTTCTTTCTTCTTCTTATTCTTTTTCATTTTTAGACCATATCCTATTAGGAGAGTAGATGTTATAGATTCAACTTATGCTAAGAAAAGCAGAGGTAGACCTAGAAGACTTGGGCTTATTTTATAAAAAATTATCTTAATTTATTAGAATTAAATGAAAACATCACACTTAATAGGCCACAATGGAGAAAAATGATTCATGTAGCTGATGTCACTTAATGGGATTAAGGCTTTGTTGTCATTGTTATTCCTTTTCATTTTTGTCCAAAAGGTTTTTTGAACAAAAATAAAAAGGAAAAATGAAAAAGAATGATGGGGTTGGTGTAGCTCCAGTGACGGGCAAAATTAGAGAGAGTTGTCGTAGATGGTTTGGTCACATTAAACGTCGACCATCTGATGATCCGATTAGGAGAGTAGTTGTTTTAGATACGACTTATGTTAAGAAAGACAAAGGTAGACCTACGAAAACTTGAGCTTATTGTATAAAAAATGATCTTATTTTATTAGAATTAAAAGAAAATATGACACAAAATAAGACGCAATGGAGAAAAGGGATTCATGTAGCCAACCCCACTTAGTAAGATTAAGGCTTTGTTGTTGTTGTTGTTGTTGCTGTTGTGGTATTTTTATCTGAAAGGTTAATATCTAGAACTTTTGTTAGCGGTGGCATGGAGAGAGAAAAATAATAATTGGTTATGCAATAAAACCATTAACAAAGCAGAACACTAATCAACATACTCATGAGTATATCTATAAGATCCCTTCAGACAATATAATCCATGTTTTGTTAACAAAAATCTTTGGTGAATAATAGGTTGACCATCTTTCCTAACTAAGTAGACTAGATTCCAGGACAAATTGGGATGACAAAATCATCAGATCTGATTTATCATAATTCCCCTCACCATTTAGTTTGAGCTAAAGGCGATACAATTTCATAGACAAAAACCAAGATTATTGCTAGTATATGCTAAGCAATTAGCCCTTATTGACTGGAGGGACAATTTAACCATAAGGGCTTGCAATTTTGAAAAACCTAGAACTAGATCTTAAAGTTCTTGGAAAATGAGGACGAAGTATCTAAGTTGGCTAGTTTATATCTAAAATCCAATCCATCTTTTGAAAATTGGAACCAGAACTATAACCTCTCTATTAAAAGAGCAAAAAGCGAATTTTTGTAGCCCAATATTTCATTGACGCTAAATAATATTTCCATTTCTTGCTTCTCAATTTGAATAGGCATAGTAGGCCTCAGAGTTAGAAGAAAATATAGATGTACATCACCTGGTCAAGATTAGAAAGACTATTTGGGTCTTTACTAAGGGTCTCATAATATACCCTTAGTGTGTCTCCTGCTGCCATTTGCCTGAATTTCACCAAATCAACAACATACAGAGCACTGATGAAAAATAGCAAAATTAGATTAGAAAGTTTATGAGAAAGTATATAAATATATAAATCATCTGACAAGGAAAAAAAAAACAAAATTTCCACCTTATGTGATATGGCCGTCCGCGCAAATGGTCCTTCCAAAAACCCTGCACAATAAAAAAATTATATAATTAAAATAAAAAATATTTACATACATACCACTTAATTCTCACATATTTACATATCTAACACATAAATTTCAGCCTTTACATATACGCCACCTTACCTATCCATGAACAGGAGTATTTCACTTTCTATAAGTCAAAATTACTGTATTTTTTAGATTATATGAAAGATCTGGATGGTAAAAATATAAAAAGGTGAAGTTTAGATGCTGGATATGTAAATAAATAGGAATTGAGTGTTATGTATGTAAATGCCTCTTAAAATAAAAGATAAAACAAGAAAAATGTTCCCATAGAGAAAAGATAAGAAAAATTTATAACACTAACTTGTCTCCAGAACCGATATCCATCCATATCCTTATTGTTGTCACAGAAGGGTGTATAAGCTAGAGGCTTCCCTCTCAAATCCATGTCATACAAGACTCCCAAATCTGACCTTACAACTTGATCAGCATCGACAAATATCACCTAGATCAGAAGAAATATCAAATTCATTTACTTTCATCAGTAAATAATTAAATAATTAAAACAATTATATAATTAAAATAAAAACAAAACAAGAAAAATGTTGCCATAGACATAAGAACATGAACGTGAAAAGAAAGTCTTGATTATCCCATAAAACAGCACTAGGAATATCAAATTAATTTATTTTGATCAGAAGCCTCGTGGCGAAGAGTGCAAGTACCTTTTTGAGAGAAATAGGAAAAATAACATCAAGAAATAAGATTTTGTAAGCCCATATTATTCTTTGTTTCTCCTTCTGCTTATGCAACCATGTAGGCCACTTGTATGTGATGAGTTCATACTCAAATCCATATTCTTGTGCCATGTGGGGTATTACGTCCTATGCAAAACGCAATAAAAATGTCAATAAACACAAAATATAACAAGTCATAATATATATATGTGTGTATGTGTGCGTGCGCACGTGCGCACATATATGTGGTATTTACATACTCAGCACACAATTATTATGTGCTATGTACTTATATATCTCAGACCTAAACTTTCATATTTACACACATAGCACTCAAATCTTTAATGTTACATAAAAAATAGCACCATTACCCTTTTTCAAAGTGAAATATACATTTTCATGCATAGGTTTAAAGCACCAAAGTGCTATGTACGTAAATATGAAAGTATAAGTGAGAGATATGTAAAGATATAAGACTTGTGTGCTATGTATGTAACTTTAGCTATATATATATATATATATATATATATATATATATATATATATATATATATATATATATATATAAATGCCTATTAAAAGAAAATAAAATCATTTACTTTAAACTGAGGAGATAGGTAGTTCTTGATGAACCAAAACTTCACCGGCCTTCGAGTGTTCTTAAGAACGCTTAGAATCATGATTTTAAGAAAGCGCTCATATCTGGAGTAAAAAAAGAATGCAACTCCAATAATAACTAAAAACCCGCAATTGATAGAAAACAAAATAATTGGATCAATAGTTAAGAGATATTAGAGATCATTCATACTTACAAATGGCCAGATGCAACAGAGAATATATTTATTGTTTCTCCATGTCTCTCACTCTTCTTCTTATCCTAGCATGTTGAAATAGAAAATTAGAAGGAAACAAAGCAATTGCTGTAAGTAATATAATGTTAGTTAAAGCTTTAAGCAGTAGAATTAATAAAGTTCATACACACAATTGCATATATGAATATTAATGGATCAGAAAATGCATATAAAAACTTAAGAGAAAGAAGAATAAGTTCAACAGTATTCAGATAAGTACAGATACCAACAGTAAGAGTGAGCAAAGTTTCTAAAAAATGTGAAATTCATGAGACATTTTGCAGTCCTATTCTAATTTTAGAACAATTTGAAATTTGACCATAAGAACGCATCTAAGCCAAGCCGGCTAGTGAGCTTACTCGAGCTTGGCTCAATAAGCGGCTCGCAAGACGAGCTCGTTGGGCTAACAAGTCAAGCTCAAGCAAGCCCTCACTCGACTTGTTAGCTCATAAGCAGCCTCATTTAAAAAAAATATTAAGACGAAATACATTCAAATACATTAAAATTCAAAAATTTATCTATAAATTATTAAAAATATTTAAAAGTCAAGCTCAAGCAAGCCCTCACTCGACTTGTTAGCTCATAAGCAGTCTCATTTAAAAAAAATATTAAGACAAAATACATTCAAATACATTCATATTCAAAAATTTATCTATAAATTATTAAAAATATTTAAAAATTATTTTTTTTTTTACATTTTATATTAAGTGATTTTTATTTTTTAAACTCTTAATTGTTAATCTTATTTGTCATTTTATTATAACATTAACTTGAATATCATTTTCTCTTTTTATGACTAAATAAGCTAGCTCAAACTTGTAGAATTAAGCCTGAGTTAGAGCTGAAACACAATTAATTAATCAAGCGACTCGACTTGTTTACACCCCATTTGGTCCTCCCAGTTTGCTTAATTTTCAGATGATGGAAGTTGTGTTATAGCCTTTTTAAATGAAAAAAAACAAAACAAATTGAAATTTTCATTGAAAATTAAAGATTACTTAAAGCCAAACAACTTAGGAAACCTTAAGCAGGAGAAAAAGTAAAGGGAGAATACATGAATATACCAAGAAGATTGAACATAAAATAACCTACTTAAAACATGGTAGAATTGAAAGAAGCTTGTCATAGAACCTTAAAAAAAGGCATATTTACATACATACCACACAATTATCATGAATGTACATTTCTAAAACTCAAAGCTTGATATTTACGCTTATGGCATCTTGGTGTCAAAAACCTATGCACAAAAATGTGTATTTCACTTTCAAAAGGGTAGTTATGGTAGTATTTTTTATTTCATGTTAAAGATTTGAGTGATAAGGATGTAATATGAATGTTTAGGTGTTAGACATGTAAATACACAAGAATTGAGAGGCATGAATGTAAACACCCCTAAAAAAGATAATACTACTTACCGAAGCACTCTCATTTCTCTTCCTTGAGAGACCATTACCAGCGATAAAACCGGAAGCCCACTTAAATAGGTTTGCATTCCAACCAGTATGATCATCCTGCAGAAATAGTAGCCGTAGAAATTTTACAGTGTGCACCATAAAAGTGCCAGAATAATTACACAATTAGAGGCGTATATATAGACATACTTTCTTCTCCTTTATATGTTCATCAGAGCCACTTAATAGCTCAATATGTTCTTTTCCCTTTCGCTTCTCTACTTCTAAGCGTACAAGCTTGCCCCTTAAATCATCGATTATTATTTCTTTGGAAAGAGAGGAGTGTGTTCCCTCTTCATCTTTCTTCATCATGTAGAGATCTGCGCTTCGACCAGGAGCTAGTTGAAGGTACCATACACCGGGTGAAACTTTCATTTGAAAGTAACCCAAATTAGCCATGACAAGGGTGTCCAATAAGTGAGGCATTTGCTGGTTTCCTAGAATAAACTGAAGGCCTCGAGGCGGATCATGATCTTTCTCCGAACAGTGTCCTACAAGATGCAGGAGGATATTTTATTTTAGGGAAATTTACATATCTAACACCCAAATTTTGATATTTACACTTCTAACATCTTGGTGATTTAAATCTATGCATGAAAAGGTGTATTGGTGTATTTCACTCTTAAAAGGACAGTGATGGTTGTATTTTTGATGTGATGTTAAAGACTTTAGTAATAAATATGGATGTTTAGGTGGGTATTAGATATGTTACATAAGAATTATGTGGCATGAATGTAAATGCCTCTTTATTTTAAGGTGAAATAACAACAGCTGAAATCACTCTCTTATGAGAGAAACGCTAACCAGTTAGAAGAAGTGCTTCGAGTTCAAAAACTGCCTGCAACGTCCTTGTGTCACCAAGATTCTCAAGCAGTATATTGTCAAGGTCATGTCTACAAACACATAATATCATCCAAAAAAGTATGAATTCAGATTAGGAAAAATAAAAACAGAAAAGAATCAGAACATTTGCAGAAAGAAAATGAGAACCAATCCCTAGCTGACTTACATTGCAATGATTGGCTCGACAAGCCATGGTTCAGGGACATCAAGATTCATTGTGAGGGTTTTGGTCAAGGGCATATTTGCAAAAAAAGCTTTAGGGCCATTCACTGAGTAATCAATTGAGCTAAAATCATCCTGCAGACAATATTGACATTTCAGAAAATAAATAAAAGAAAGGATTCAGATATAGTTAGTAATAATAAAGTTAAATTGAAATACCATCGATGGAATTACAAATCTGTAGTAGTTTTTCAAAGGGAGATCAACGAGAGAACTCTGCAAAATATAAAAATATTGAGCATAAATATTCTCACTAATTGAGTTAAAACTAATAATAATAATATTTTTCTGTTAACCAAAATGAATGAACTCATCGCCAACTAAACCAGCTGCTGGGAAAACAACATAGAGGACTAAACAAAGTAAACTCCTTTTGGTGATATAGACCAGCTTTTGAGCGAAATGACTGAATTGCTTTATTAGGTCGATTTCAATTCCTAAACATGAACTTTCGGTTAGTCGATTTCATTTTCTTAGCACAGGAAGCTCTGGTCTTGAGGCTAAGGTGTAATTTGACAAAACAGGGGAAAAAATTTATATTTTACATAAAGTGATGACTACTGTTGAACGATGGATGGACGCCAAAAAACATTAGATTATTTGTATAGAAAATAAATGCAATGAAATAGCAAAGTAATTATATTCATATCAACATGGGGTAGGAGCAATAGAAAACAAAAACTTCACAATAAAGTGCCAAAATGATCCTTTTGACTCTTTGCAATGAATAGTTTTAGTCCTAGAGTCTACAAAAGTTTCAAGTTACTCCCCATACTCTTTTAATATGGGTTAAAACAGTCCCTAGTTCTTTTTTAAGGGGGGGACTATCTTAACGCTTATTAAAGACTTTCGGGGTAAGTTAATATTTGTATATACTCTGAGATTGAAATGACCCCGTATAAAAAGTTTAGGATCATTTTGGCCCTTTCTCTTACCAATATTGATTGGGTCATATAACTCAAATATCTAGGCATAAGATGCATAACCTTAGCAATTAATTAAGCAAGCTATGCTTGGTCATGTGCATGATTAGCAAACCCACATAATTTAAGAATACTTGAAAGATGAAACTCACCATTGGATTTAGTACAATTCTCATGCTTGGCTGTATTCGTTTCCAAAGTATAAGAAGCAAGGGAGCAAGCTTTTGTCCTGAAGCACATAAAGGGTCGATAACAGCATCAATATGTAGGCTAGAATTCCCACTGTTCAAAATGATGGCACTGCAAAACACAATAATAGATGAGGTTTTACTACATAGATTTTATTCATGAGGAAAAAATAACTTTTAAAAGTACTTAAATACATTTCCACATATTAGCCACATGAGAAGAGCAAGAAAATAGTGTTCCCTTTTAAGGCTGGGAAAAAGTAGTTAACAACCTGTGCTTTGCATTAAGAACTTCAAAATGGGCTCTATCCGGACTTCTCTCACGATTAGACATTGCTGATGAAACCAACATTATTACGTCGCTGTAAAATTTACTGCAAGCAATAATAAAAATAAAATGTTACATTCAAAAGTGTTGACATAAATTGAAACTAAAATGATAGGAAATCTATAAAATGTCATCACTTGGGGGTTAGGATGACTATACGGTGAGACAAGAGTTCTTTTAAGATAACCCTTATCGACTTTTAAAAAATGTCACGTAGAGTCCAGTCTTTATGGTGGGCTTGTTAACAACTACAATACTGGAGTAAGTCTGATCATGGTAATGGGTAGATGAGCTTAGCAACAACCATATGATATAAATGTATCAAAACATAGACAAACATCATATGAAACTTCCAAGACTATAATAAGCAAAAATGAGAATAAAAAAAAAGTTTAAAAATTAATTTGATATTAATACCTGACTAGCATAATGCAGTAAATGAATGATGCAGAAAATTTGTATTTCACTTCTTTGCAGACATTCATCATTATTATTAATGATTGTGTCCCTTATTAGATTATTATAAAACATATCTTGATTTAATATTTATAGCACAAAGCTAACTATATCCAATAAAAATTAAGACTCAAGTTAACAAAATGGATGTACCCTTATTTTTTCCTTTTTTCATTCATTCTGAAGTTTGCGTTAAAACTATTTATCTCACAGAGCTTTTAGCTCATTAGATATTAATAATTACTACTTCACGTAAGGGAAAGCATAGCTTAGGCCTTAGCAAGATGATCTAAATTTTTCATTCATCCTTGGGTTTAATCTCATATGATTCTAAATCTAAATTTAAAAAAAAAATCAATAGATTATCTAAGAATAGAGAATAAATAAGAAAAAAATGTGTTATTATATTTTGGGTCATGCAAACCATCATATGTTCTTTCTCATGATAAATTGAAAAGAAATACATATAACGAAGTACTGTAATGTATGAACATGCACGAGAAAGCCCACAAAAAAGTAAGACACTAGCGCAGCGAGAGGATCAAGCATACTGATCCCTTGAAATCACAGAAGTTTGCAAAAATAAATACAACTTGTGGTTTTTCTGTTATTCCAAACATAAATGAAATAATAATAACATTTTGGCGGACAGCAAATAGTATAAACACAGAAGATGAGATTTTGAAATAAGAAAATGCAATTTAACTGTATTTATAAGGAAGCAGATAAAATATACTAAAGAAATAAAGTACAAAAACATTTTCATTTCCAAATTGAGAATATAGTTTCAAGGTTATATAGAAAATACTCTTTTATCATCCATAATTACCCTTTATTGTCTGTCAATATGGATTAAGTGTAGCAAACAAAGTTAAGGATAGAAAAACATATAATACATTCCAAGTCAATAAAAAATGAAATGAAAATGATTACCTTGTTAGCTCATCGGGATCAGCACTTGACCAGTCCGCTTCATTAATTATCTCATAAATATGCCTAATTCGGTGCTGATATTCAACAGATTCCAGAAGCTCCAAATCATCAATTGAAAAGGAAACTCCGTTCATAAATGAAAACACCTACACAGTAAAATAACAAATTCTTAAATTATATGAAAATGAAAATCAATAATTACAAAAACAATGTGTCAATTAATATAGGTAACCAAGATGGCATTGCAAATAGAGACATAATAAGATAGAAAGATTAGAAGTGCCACTCACCCTTCCATTAGTGATTATAGCATCTGAGCAAAATTCAAGCCCCAGTTGTTCATGCATAAAATAAGAAACCTACAAGTCATGAAGCAGCAAACTTCAAAAAGAAGAAATGATGTTGGTAACGACTTGTCAATAATACTTTCGAATTAAAAAAATTATTAAACCGCCAGAGCAATGAAATGAGGCCACAAAAGAGAATAAAATGACTAAAATCTTAATTTAAATCAAAAGTTAAGGATGAATTGCCTCCATTAAAAAGTTTCAAATGATATAGACGATCTATTACCCAATACGAATTAATATCATTAAATAAATGACATAATCCACAAATTCAATCTTTTAATTAAGCCAGTTTCGAGCATGATTCCCAAAAACTACAGATGTTGAGTTGACTGCAATTCCTAACCACAATTAAACACAAAAATGACAAAAAAGAGCAGAAACTAAGATGCACAAATATCAAAAATATGTCATGAAGCGATGATGGTTTTCAAAGTAACAGCAACTAAGAATGAGAGTAGATGAAGATACAATAGTATTCATTTTTGTTACACAATAGCAAGGCATTCAAAGAGTGTTAAAGAAGCTTCAACAATATATTTTAGAAAATTCTGAGCAATATCAATATGAAGGAGAAAAAAATTCGTCAGATGGCAAATCCAACGCAATCTTGATCATCAAGAGAAAAGTATCAAATTCAGAACTAGCAAAATTCCAAATCTAAAACAGTTAAAAGTCACTAATATAATCATTCCCACAGAAATAATGACACTCCTGTGATATAAGGAAAGTATAGGCTATATTGATCATAATGTAGAGAAGCAAATTTCAAAATATGTTATAAGCAGTCCGTTGCAACTTTTTCTTCAAAATAAAACAAACCGCTTCAAGTCAATGTACAAATAGTGGTCTGAAGCCAACTCTTGGGAAGGGAACCAATTATAGAAGAATGCCAAATATTCCAAATTACCCTTTTCAGAAAAATGAAACAATAACAGTGCAAATTATACAGATTACCTTCTCGAATTGATTAATTCTCAAAGATGAGGAAAACTTTGAAAGGATTGATCTAAGATCACCGGACGGCAACTCATTTGCCAGAGCCAGCTCACAAACTTTTTCTATGAAGTTGTTCAGGTTGGTAGTATCAGATGAGCGAAGTTGCATGAATTGACTTTCATAGATAGAGCAAACTTCGTCCAAGAAGTTCAAGACGTTGCGATTATCACTAATTTGCAGAGTTGAAACCAATAAATACTTATAGAATTCAAATGAGATTTAAATAACATATATTAAGGAGTAAAGTGCCAAAATAGTCCCCTGACCATTTACATGGGACCATTTTAGTCTCAGAATTATAGAAGTGCTAAATTAGTCACCAAAACGTTTTAAAGAGGCCTAAAATAATCCTCAGTGTGGACTATTTCAACCTATATTAAAAGCGCATGAGGACTAAATTGACTTCTATAAACCCTGGGACAAAAGTGACCCCTGCCAAGTATAAGGGGATTATTTTGACACTTTTCTCAAAAATTAAGCATATTCAACATTTACAAAATAAACATCGAGCAATAAATTGTGATAATTTACCCAAAAATGGATGATGCTTTATCAAATATTTCTGCAAAAAGAAGCGCAGGAGATGAGACTGAAACATCCCCATTTATCAGAACTCCAATACGGGCTTTTCTAGAATCCGCCATCTACAAAATTATCATATAATTTAGTGAGGATCGAAAAACATTGTAAAGGAAAATAATCGATGCATCGATGAGAACCACACCAAGTAATGCAATCCTTCACGGAGCAAGTTTATCCCTTTCATTGATGTCACATTAACAACAAGAAGATGCGTCACTGGTTTTAGATCATCTAAAGCTGAAATAATAAATGGAAAAAGTTGCAAGTATAAACTTTGTCAGAGTGGTCGGCACAAGTAAAAACAAAAAACAAAAAACAAAAAAAGGATATTTTAAACATCTTTAAATCTTACTTCCAGGAGAATGTAGGTAGCTGATCTCATGTAGTATAGATTCCTTTGCAATGTATGATTTGGCAAGTGAAATAAATTTGTTTTTTTCCTTCCCGCCATCAACAACCTTAAGAAATAGGCGATTATATTTCAGTTATTAAACTTAGTAGTAATGATCAAGGAAAGTTTCTTTTTAAATTCTTACCTGAGGGTTATAGCGGCGATAACCACTTTCGGATAAAAATTTATCTAAAACGTCTGTATTTGAGGTAATATGTCCATAGTAAACTTGCTCCTGAATCCGAGGAAGCTCCTCGTTCATAGCATTTATTGAGGAATCCTACATTTACAGAATATGAAGAGAGAGAACATATTGAATTTTACCTGGAGTTTCATTAAAGAGAAAAAACAAAGAACTTTTTAATGCGGCCAAGCTAATAAACTTTCTATTACTGCATTACTATTGTTACTCCAGCTGAAGAGAAACTAGAGTTCATATTTAGTCAGCAAGTCAAGCATCAACTGAAATTAAAGCAGAAGAAAACGAATATAGCATACGGACAAAAGACTAATATAACACCACCAATAGTTTCAATAGCTCCAAGTAACAAGGATAAATAAGCATGAAGCAAACTATCGAAATGGATGGGTAGAATACTATGTAATAATAACATTTTTTTGGTTAAAAATTGCACGCAATTAATTTAAATGAATTAAATAAATAAAGTAGTTAAAAAATAAATAAATTAATTAAAAACATTTAAAGTTAAATTAAATCTAAATTGAAGTTATATTATATATATTTATATAGATACATACATACATATAAATTTAATGTCTAACACCACTTGTTAAATAGGTGTCATTCTCAAGGCTAGCATGCTGCTTGCGCACGGCATAACTAAGAACTCAATGCCCTCAGTCAAGCGAGACCGAGAGAGAGAGAGAGAGAGAGAGTTCAGGGAAACGTAAGCAAGCTGCAACCTAAAGCGATGAGGGCTCGACAACAAGGAAAAATCAAATTCGATCCAATTAAGTTTGAATTTTCAAAACCAGATTTAGGGCTTCACTTCTTTACTTCTTCACGAAACGCTAGAAGCAACGCCCGAGCGCGGGTGCCGAAAGCGCCCCGAAGCGGAGTGCTTCGTACACGCGGGGCCAGAAGCCATCATGGGTCCGGGAACCCCCCGAAGGACCGTGATAGTGGGAGGTCCCGCATGTAGGTCGGGGGATCGCAAACCTTTGCGATCCAGGAAGGCGCCTCACTTTTCTTCGTTTGGGAAGGTATTTTTTTCCTTTTTTTTTCTTTTTTTTTTTTTTTTTATTCTTCTTACTTTACACCCTCTTCATTGTGTATAAGTTTCCTTTGTCCAATCGGAATCCATAAATTATTGTCCTCAGTGTGTAGGCAATCAATTCTAGCGGAATTATCTTCTGACTTTCTGTGTGGAATCTCTTTCCACTTTTTAAGGTTGTATCCGACGACATATGGTGCTTCGACTGTATTATACTCCGAAATGGTGTTGTATACTTCCAATGTCCTTCGCTCCTCCCTGACACATTGTCCTACCTCTCCCCTAGCTGCCAACCACCCCTATATTCCTCCCACCACTATACTGCCACCCCCTCTTCCTCCACGTCCTCGCCGTCCGACTTACCTACAATCAACCAAACACAATCCCTACTTACCCAAACAACCACTCACCCTGCCAAAGCCGCCACCGCCTTCAAATCTCTTCTTATAGCCCCTAACTAGAGATTCTTGTATTATTGTATTTCCCTTTTGTTTGAGTCGCATTGTAACACTATTTTCATATTAATAAAAGTTCACTTTTGTGTTCCGCCACATCCCAACTAGTTCTGTTATCATTTGGTATCAGAGCTAGTCCAATCTACTCCCATCTTAGGGTTTCCTAGCATCCGCGCCTCCGGATCCATCACCATCAATTTTTTGTTCTTATGAATCCCAAAACAAGTCATGCCACTGCAAAGAGATAAATTATGCTCTACTTAGGGAAGAGATCGAACGAGAAATTCGACGTATGCAAAAGAGGCTAGCCAAGTTGGATGACGGAAATCAGGAAGAGATTACCTTTGACCATGATCAAAAAAATCGAGGGAAATATAGGGATGAGGATCTGAATCCTTTCTACAAGGAAGATTACGAGGAATATCGACTGCGCCATTTTGGTGTCCACCATCGAAGGAGGCTGAGAGAAAAGACAATTTATGGAGGTTGGCGGGACTTTGGCATCAAGATGAAACTCCTAGAATTTAAAAATGACATGGACCCCGATGAGTTTATCGACCGGCTGCAATCAGTCGAATGAGTATTCAAGTAAAACGCACCAACGGACAAATGAGTCAAGCTAGCTGCAATTAAACTAAAGAAGAATATCTCCTTATGAGAAGAAAATCCACAAAGGCAGAGGAGGGGAGAAGTAAGAAAATAATTGAGTGGGAGAAGATGAAGAAGGCAATGCAAAAGAAATACCTCTCATTCCAGTATCTCTTGGACATGTTCCTAAAACTCCACAACTTGCAACAATAGATCTATCAGTTGAGGGGTTGACGAACCAGTTGGACCACCTGTAGTTAAAGTGCGAGCTGACAGAGCCAGTGGAGGACACCATCGCCAAATATCTCGGGGGTCTAAAGCCTGCGATTAGCAATGTGGTACAGCTACAGTCATATTGGATGAGGAATGTCCAGAGACAAGCTCTGAAGATGGAGAGGCAGCAGAAGCAAAGCAAGCAACAGTCGTCCTTCAGACCACCACCTTCAGTCAAGCAACAACCTGTAACTTCTAGAGCCGACAAGGGTGCCTTAGAAGGTAAAAAACATAATTGGACAAGGAACTGATAAGGCAGATCAGAATGGGAAGAAGCTAGAGAAAGGTGGTTCCTCCAATACAGTGTCGGTCAGAAAGTGTTTCAGGTGCCACAGCTACAGTCACATTGGCTACACTCACAAATCAAGGCGTCGTTGAGGAAGTCGATGGAGAATCAGAGAAGAGTCCAGAAGAAGAGCTTCAACTCCACAGAGACGAAGGAGAAGCATTAGTCGTTTGACAAACAGTCTGAGCCATATCGGGACCAATCCTAGTAAAGGCATAGCATTTTTCACAAGGGTAAGGTCTGCAGCCTGATCATCGACGGTGGGAGCTGCGAGAACGTGGTGTCCACGCTCATGGTGAAAAAGTTAGGATTGAACACACAGAAGCATCCCCAGTCAATTCCCTTACCTAGCTGAAGAAGGGAAACGAGATATGTGTGGATCATAAGTGCCTAGCTGATTTCTCCATCGGAGACCAACTATACGAGCAAGTATGGTGCAACGTGGCGCCTATGGATGCTTGCCACATTATGTTAGGAATGAATTGACAGTTTGATCGCAAAACACAACAAGGGTTCAATAATTCTTATTCTTTCAAGAACAATGGGAAACGTATCGTTTTACTACCTGCTAAGGATGCAAAAAGAAGAGCAATACATAGACAACATTGGTTTCTCGTACTACTTTCTTGCAGTTAGTTAGAGATGCTCCTTTAATACTAGCATTAGTCCTCCTGCAAGGAAGAGAGGAGGAAAGAGAAGTACCAACACTACAACTATTGCTACAGGACTTTTGGGATATCATGACCCGACAACTTACTCGAGGGATTACCACCACTAAGGGACATCCAACACACCATCGACTTTATACCAGGATCCGTATTGCCAAACCAACCAGCCTACAGATTAAGACCGGCAAAGTATGAAGAACTATAACGACAAGCGCAGGATCTCGTCGCAAGGGGCCTAGTTTGAGAAAACACTAGCCCGTGAGGAGTCCTTGCCCTAATGGTTCCCAGAAAGGATGGATCATAGCGAATGTGCGTCGACAACCAAGTCATCAACAAGCTTACCATGAAATATTGATTTCCCATAACCCGCTTGATTGATCTCATATACCAACCACATGGAGCAACTATCTTCTCCAAAATAGACTTGTGGAGCGAATATCACCAGATACAGATGAGGTTAAGAGAGACTGTAAGACCGTCTTCAAGACGCAGGCCAGACTATATAAATGGACCATTATGTCTTTCGGTCTTTGTCGGCCGCTTAAAGAGCTGTGATGCATCTCTTTTTTTTTTAGATTTAATTTAATGGATATATGTATATTAGTTTTGAAAATAAGATTTTTAAATTTTAAAATATTAGAATGAGAAATGACGGATCTCATTCGTTTAGCAGTTTGAATGAACGAGCGTAATATCGCGAGTAACACATCTATTCCGAAGAATAGGCACCTACTTGACAATATCGCTCGATCAAATAAACCACAAAATTCATGACATCCGTTCAGTCTACGAACGCTTTATGTGGACTAAATAATTTCTCATTGTAATACAAAAGAATTAAATAGGGTTTATATTATACTGAGGTCTTTAAAACTCCCTATAGAGCGAGCCTCATAGTTAATTACCACTCAAATGATCGAAATCACCATGAGAACTCTCGATTTAGATCTCGGGTTTCTATCTTCACGAAGTCAGAGGTAGGGTTTTCAACGAAATTTGGTAGTAGGAAATCCGATAGGTGAAAGCGTACGAAGGAACGGTTATTTATGGAGCCGAAGAAGAAGGGTGGGGGATGTCGCGGATCTCGAGGAGGACCTCGAGGACGTCCCGACTATCACATGGTTGGGCTTTAAATTTTGGAAAGGGATTTATTTTAATTTCAATCACCGCAAATTAATTATAGGTATTACGTTTGCGTAATGTCACGATTATGCAAACTACCCGAAAGATATGAGGGCTCACGTCGTATCGGACGACAACCTCGGAAACCCAAGCGAGTTAGGGCATTATATCGCACAAGAGGACGGTATGCTGAGTTAAAAGAACGAGTGAGGATTTATGCGCGCTATGGCGAATCTACTCGAAGTCACAGGCGTCATTATTTAAACTCAAAGAATGGTTTTCATTGATGAAGATGTGATCATGTCTGTTCACCGTGCTCCAAGCTCCACGTCGTAGCAGGATCGCAGTTTAGATTTAAAGTCTTAAGTTAAAGTGAGCATGCAAGTCGTTTAATATATTTATTGCAAGTGAGTGTGTGCAACCATGGCATGAGTAAAGCAAAAAGAAACGATAGAACATGAAAGCATGCTAAAGCTTATACAGGAAGTGACGTCTTATAACGAGTAAAACATCGTTGAAGCAGGAGAAAGATACGATAAGTGTAAAACATGCTAAGCAAGTATACGTATCGAAAGTAAACATCCTGCAGCTCAACATGGAGTATGTCTCTGAAAAGTAAAATATGTCAAGCGATGTATAACGATAAGGAAAGTAAAGATCTATCGCAGAAGTACTAGTATGCTTTCTTATCCTCATGCTATGTATTACTGCATTTATTGTTATTTTTTTTTATTTTTCTTATTTCTGCAGCAGATTTATTAGTACTAAAAGAGCGAGTAGTAAGTAGTAAGTGAAAACAACCTAGCTAAACGAAGTACTATGGTGTGTACAAAGAAAGTAAAGTCTGAAAACTCAACAGTAAAAACGAAGGAAAACTGCGAGAAAACGAGAAAATCACAGAAGAGGACTAAGAAAGTCGGGAAAGAAAGAAAAGATAGGTCCGTAGAAAACTCCGAGAAAAGCTACAAACGAAAACAAAGCAAACATCAGAAAGCTATAAAAGACTGCGAGAAACCCACAAACGAGCCGCTAAACTCACGGCAAACCATAAGAAAGCTCATGGGCCTCCTGGAAGAAAGACCAGTAAGCACGGTGGTGTTTCGGACTCGGAGTCAGTACTAATGTCCGGACTCAGTCGCCGACTACTTGAGCCGACTTTCTGCGAAGGCGATCCTAATCCGACTCGAATAACCTAACCAGTGGACCTTTATAAATCTTCACACATTTCATTTTTTTTTTACATGCAAGCAAGCATCGTAGGTAAGTAGGCTGCAGTAGTAGTGGAGGTAATTTTGTATTTTTCAAACATATGTATTTTTTTGTTTTAAAACATTTCGATCACCGGATTGATTATCCTAATAGGGCTAAGCTACGAACATTAGGATCGTCGGCATAGAAACCCCAAGACGGTCGAACGGTTCCGTGATTCCCGCTCTACTCTTACTGAATCTCTAAGTCGGGCGGCCCCATTCTATGATTCTCGTAATTTTTCTCGTTTTGCGCTCTCATCCATGCGCCCACCGCACTTACGACATTACTTGATGGTCCCACATATAACCCAAGGAGGTTATATATGCACACCTACACATCCCCTGTAGGTGTGTGCTTTGAACGAGAAACGAGGTGAAACCAGGGACGAGAGGTCGGGAAAGGAGGACGGAAGCGGCTCACTTAACACAATTTCGAAAAGAAGTGAGTCGATTTCCAATAATCAGAAAACACGTAAGTCACCCTGGACTCCCGACCGACCTCACATATCCTAGAAGGACCTAAAGGCGCACAACGCTCTTGGAGAGGGTGAGGACTAAACCCCTAGGAATGCACTCCCTTTTCCCCAAACGACAGCTGTAAAAGCATGACAAACATACAAAGACACTGACCAAGTCCTGGACTCTGGACCACTGCTCGGGATTCCTCCAAACTCTAAGTACCCACATTGACTTTCAATTCCTGAAACACAAACTCCCCCGGTACGTTCTCTTACGGGCTCGGGACTCAAGCTATAGCAATAGGAGAATCGATGAGGCTTTCGATGCATAAGAAAGAGAATGGACGATCCATGCTCACCAACTAAGCATCAATTCCACCGAATAAAACCTCCAAGAAGTATTTCAAATATCGCGCTCGATTTATTTCCCACAAGTAAGCTAGAAGCTCTTCCAAATTTCATTAAATCAATTTCGTAGACAAGTAGTAGAAAGAAAGCAAGCCACCATCACAATAATCACCCCGATAAGGCTCTCGACGGGCTAAAAACAAGAACAAAGGCTCACGGCCTAAGCTACAATAAAAGGGCGGCAAGTAAGTAAAGCCCTGACAATCTAAATCATCACAATGAGGCTCACGACCAAACTCCAACAAACCACCCATACTAATTCAAATTCACCACAAATGCATAGGAATGAATCCATAGGGCAACCAAGTAATTCAGCCCACCTACAGCCTAAAAGAAGCACAAACCCGAGCCCAGGGGAGACCCAAACCCGAGCCATTCAAAGGCTGCACCGGGGGAGGTTGCAGGAACAGCAAGGACCAAAACCGAACCCCAACATCAAGTACAAAGGAGCAATCGCAAGAGCAAGGCAAAGCGAAGACCGAGCCCCCAAATCAAGAGCAAGGAGCAGTACCGCAAGAGCAACAAAACAGAAAACCGAGCCCCGAAATCAAGTGCAAGGAGAGCGACGCAAGAGCGAGCAAAGCAGGAAAACCGAGCCCCCAAATCAAATGCAAAGAGAGCAGCTGCAAGAGCAGCAAAACAGAAAACCGAGCCCCCAAATCAAATGCAAAGGGGCAACCACCATGTAACTGAAACAGAGAAATGAAAGAAGGGGCTCCCGGACATTCATATAAACCCATACTAACATGCCACTTTGATAAAGAAAGCCATAAGGAGCGAAACCGAGCCCCCACATATGTGTGCCATAAAGTTAAATAATTTTTTTCATAATTTATGCTAGAGAGAAAGTAAGAAAAAGGGGCTTAGAATGCATGCCCCAACATACTAAAGGAATGCTAATACTTTGTCTTAAACACATCTTCCATGCTTCAAATGATATAAAAGAGAGAGAGGAGCCGATGCAATGTCCTATTTCCACCTTTTCAAGCAAGTAACCAAACCTATATTTCAGAATAGGCTCACATTTTTACTCTTAGCATGCTTCAAGCAATAAAACACCCCCAAACCCTAATTTAAGAACATACTAGCATGCAACTAGGGAGGGGCAGCAAGATATTATCATTTAGGCAAATAAATATCAAGTTCCATGGCACATAAGTGCTTAGCCGAACAACCAAGCGAGGGAAAGACAAGCCGAGCCACAAACCACGAGCTATCTCGGAGCCAAACCGAGAAAAATAAAGGAGAGAAAAGAGGTTACCAGCCAATGTAGAGCACACAAGCAAAGCAAGAAGGTCAAAGTTCAACCCAGCAGCACCTCCCCTTCTCCAGAAATTTTATTGGCCAGCCTTAGGAACGCCCCAAACAGGGCCTTAAATAGGCAAGGAGAGGGAGAGGAGTGCCTCATCCTACCTGCAGAACCAAACAAAAATCGGGTAGGCATGGGAGGATGGAGAAGAATTCCGCGAGAGGCTCGGCGAGAGGGATAGGGCTTCGAACGGAGATAGCGTCGAGCGGGCGGCTCGAGAGAAGCCACGGGGATACGAGTATGGGAGAAGAGGATACGGTCGGGTGACTCGCTCGAGCGCGGGAAGGAGGAGAACGAAGCTTCCTCATCGAACGAGCGAGAGAGAGAGCCAGCCGATCGAACGGGTAAGGGTTAGGGCTTAGGATAGAAAAATAGGTTTTAAAATATCTATATATATATATAATTAATTTTATTAAAATAAGCCCAAAATCGCAATTTCCGCTCCCGTGGCGATCGTCGCAAATCGAATATCAATTTTAGGTGGAAACGACGTTCGGACGCAACGGCGCGATCCGTTTCGTCATCCGAGGCCGTTCGGGCAACCTTGTCGACGATCGCGTCGAAAGTGCGTCAAATCCGACATTTTCCGAAATTCGACTCGACGTCGATCGTCCCGGCGTTCAGCTCAATCTCGACCCGTTGCGAGGTGGTTGAAAGCGTCGAGGCCGTGGCTCGAGGAATTTGTGCTTCAGTAGTGCGAGAAAATGTGCACGAGAGCTATCCTAAAGTCCGGTGGTCCTATAGGAACTCGATTTGAGTCACTAACGCTAATTCCAGCCTACCTCTTCGTGAGCTAGAGGTCGGGAACTCCATCCGGGACTCTAAAAGAGTGTCGAAGTGGTTTCGAGCATTCTAAAAACGAGGTGGGCCCATTGCTAAGAATCTAAGACAGTCGGGGAAGCTCCTAAAGCTAGAACCCTAAATCCTAGGAGGAAAACTAAACCTCAACAAAAATGAGGTCAACAGTCTTTCGAATGCACCTTCCACTTTCATGAGATTAATGAACCAGGTATTTTACTTTGACGACATTCTAATATACAACCAGTCAGAGAAGGATCACTAGCATCGCCTGATGGCAATATTCGAGATACTACGAGCCGAGAAACTATATGTCCATTTGAAGAAACGTCACTTCATGACAAGGCAGGTATGTTTTTTGGGTTACATTGTGCCAAGTGCAGGCATTCAGATGGATCCTGTAAAGATAGGTCATTATCAGTTGGGCTGTAGCACAATCATTCATCGAGCTAAGGCAATCTTTAGGCTGGCATTCTTTAATCGAAGATTCATCAGAAAATTTAGCACTATTACCTCTCCTCTGACTGAACTTCTGAAAGGGAAGGAGTATATTTGGACAGCAGTAGCCTAGGAAAGTGTTGACACACTGATAGGAAAGATAACTCAAGCACCCGTGTTATCACTACCTGACTTCAATAAACTTTTCGAGGTAGAATGTGATGCCTCCAGCGTGAGGATCAGAGTTGTACTCAACCAAGGAGGACACATCATCGCTTTCTTCAATGAGAAGTTGAACGAGTCCAGTAGAAAATACTCATCTTACAACAAATAATTCTACATCAACGTAAAAGCTTTGGAACACTAGAGTCATTAAATATTGACAAATGAGTTTACACTATTTACAAATCATGAGGCCCTAAAATTCCTCAACAGCCAGAGCAAACTAAAGTGACGATACGCCACCTGGGTGGAATTTCTAACCTCATTCCAGTTTGTGCTAAAAAACAAGATAAGAAGCCAGAAACGCGTAGCAGATGCATTAAGTCGTCAACACCTATTGATCACATCCATGTAGGCTCGAGTTGTGGGCTTCAAGGTCATAAGGAATCTATATAAAATAGATAAGGATTTAAAAAACATATGGGAGCAATGTTAGAAAAAGGCAGCAAGGCAATACTACCACAAAGATGGATACTTGTTCCACTAAAATCAGTTATGCATTCGTCGGTATTCACTAAGGGAGGTCATTGTCCGATAAGGCCATAGCGGAGGACTAATAGGTCATTTCGGCAGTGACAAGACCCTTGCCCTTCATACATGGATTTTTTTTTTGTCAAAACAGACAAAGAGATGTACAACGACATGTCAGGCAATGCAGAATTTGTAATCTGAAAAAGGCAAAAGCTTGGGATGCAAGATTATACACACCATTTCCATTACCGGATGCACCGTAGGTGGACGTCAGCATGGAAACAAGAACTCTGTAATGCTTGTAATAGGCAGATTCTCCAAGATGGCCCACTTTGTACCCTATCACCAGACACTAGACGGCTCTCACATCGACGATCTATACTTCAGAGAGATTGTTAGATTGCAAGGAATTCCTAAGACCATCACCTCCGACACAGACACCAAATTCCTGAGCCACTTTTGGAGGACACTGTGGGGAAAGCATGGTACCAAACCAATTCAGCTTGTCAGCTCATCCGCAGACGAACGGACAAAGGTAGTAAACTAGTGTCTCAGAAATCTCCTGAGATGTTTCTTGGAAAAAAACATAAAACAGTGGGATCTTATTCGAGCCCAATCTAAGTTCGCCTATAACCGATCTATAGGTCAAACTACTAGACGAACTCCTTTTGAGATTGTGTACGAACAAAATTCGCTCACACCACTAGAATTGATGTCGCTCCTACGATTTTCACAAACCAACAAGGATGCCACCGAACGAGTTCACAAGATCCAAAAGCTTCATGAAGAAGTTGGCAAGGAGTTTGCTAAGCACAACCGCAAATATCAGGCACAGGCAAATAAATCTAGGAAGAAAGTAACATTTTAGGAATGTAATCTCATATAGATTCAATTAAAAAAGGAAAGATTTTCTGTAGGATCATTCAGAAAGCTTAAGCCAAGAGCAGATGGACTTTTCAGAGTACTTCAGAAGTTGAACGACAACACTTATAAGATCGACCAGCCTGGGGACTATAACATTTTAGCTACATTCAACGTCTTTGAATTAACAACATACTTTAAAGATCCTGGAGCTTCAACAAACGAGGTCAAAACTTCCCCAACTCCGGGATACTGACGCAAGCGGTAGAAGCAGCGCCCAACTGTGGGCGCTAATAGCATGAACCATTGGGGCTAGAAACCTCGTGAAACTTCACGGATGTGGGAACTCCGCAAAGGACCGCGATAGCGATCCTGGAAGGCGCCTCTTCCGTCTTCATTTGGGAAGGGTATTTTCTAGATTCTTCTTGCCCGCCACTCTCTTCCTTTGGGTAGAAGTTTCTTTTGTCCAATCAGAGTCTACAAAATTGTTGTCATCAGTGTGTGGGCAGTAAGTTCCAGTGGAGTTGTCTTCTGATCTCCAGTGCGGAGTCTCTTCCCTCTAATTAGGGTTGTATACGACGACAGGTGGTGTTTCGGCTGAATCATGGTTTAAGGTGGTGTTATAAACTTCCAATCTCCTTCGCTTCTCCTCAACACCAATTCGTACCTCTCCCCTAGCTGCCAACCACCCCCATATTCCTCTACCACTCTACTGCTACCCCCACTTCCTCCACGACCTCGCCATCCAACCTAAATACAACTAAGCAAACACAATACCTACTTACCCAAACAGCCACTCACCCCGCCACTGCGGCCGCCTTCGAATCTCTTCCTATAGCACCTAACCAGAGATTTGTCTATTATTGTATTTTCCTTTTATTTGAGTCGTGTTGTAACATTATTTTTATATTAATAAAAGTTTATTTTTGTGTTTTGCCACATCCCAACTAATTTCGGTATCACTTCTTTTTAACTTGGAAAATTAAAAATAAAATTAAAAAAAGAAACATGATTTCCAGCTAAACTAGTTTGAATTTTACAAATCCTAAATTTCTTAATTCACCTAATCATTGTTAAAACTTTATGGTTTCTGTTTGGAGAAGAGGATGAATGTCTTGAGATAGGCATGCAAGCTCTCCTTCACTATTCCAACCCGCAATAAATAGATTTATATTCTCTCCCGAGCTTCCCTCATCTCCAACGCCTGTAGGTAGCAAATCCCCTCGCCAAATCGCACGTAGCTGCCTCGCCTACTCACTCTGAGCTCCTGCGCCTATCTCCACTTCACAAATATTTTTCTCGCCTCCCCCCTTAAGGGCCACACAGCCAGCAAGCTCTCCTTCAGTGTTCCAACCCACAATCCTCACCCGCACTGAAAGCTCCCCACTCTTCACTTAAGACCCATACCCTCTTCTCCACATTTGGCTTTTCTGCTTCGCACACCAAAACAATCCCCAGCCCACTCCTTTCCTCTACTCCGAACCTCAATTCACCCCTCTCAGAATCTTTCTGGTATTCACGCATTTCCCCACACATCTTGTCAAACTCCCTACAACAACCACTATAGAAACCTCCACTTTATCTCTGGTTGGTCTATTGGTTGTCTTTCTCACCAAGTAACTGAAAGTGAAGCGCCTCAACCAAGTCTGTGCATTTCCCCTCACATATTTTTGAACTCCATACAACAACCACTGCAGAAACCTCCAGTTTATCTCTGGTTACTTCATTAGTTGTCTTTGTCACCAAGTAACCGACATCGAACCACCTCAACCAACTCCGAATTCACTTCGTCAACAACACAACAATAAAATCTAAGGTAAACAGAGAAATGAGTTTGAAATTCTGCAGGTGTAATTGATGTTTAGCCTACTTTGCAACGGGAAGTTTCATTAAATCTTGTTTAAATTGTAAGTGTGCGCGTGTATATAAATGGTTGTAAAGAAGGGAGAGGGAGAACAAGCTTGCATTTTTGAAATTAAAGCAGGTTTGTTACCCCGTAATCAATGATTATCATAAAGGTATAAATAGGTGGTATTTTTGAACTCTTAAAGCTGATTGCAGCATGTTTGATGTGACAAGCGAACTCATGCACGTTTTTCTTAGTTTGGCGAGGGAAGCTCGCACATGACATTCGCGACGCAATTCTTTTCGCAGCGTGTTTGGCACGACGAGTGAAACCAGTGCATGTTTTTCTTAGTGTTACGAGGGAAACTCATATAAGATGCTCACAGCATAATCCCTCCATGCATGTTACTCTTAGCATGACGAGGGCACAACGAAATGGGAGAATACTTGTGTTGTGAAATTTTGTCTGCAAATACCCCATGCATGTCTTTCTTAGTGTGATAGGTTTTGAATATTGTGGGCGCGGCGTACCACAACGATCATGCATGCCTTTATCAATGTGATGGCGTCCACGGGCGGGCTTAGGGTCTGTTTGGAGGCATTAGCTGTTGCTACAGAACTTGCATATAGTGCTATGCCTGCTGAAGAAGCATTGCAGGAAATGCTTTGTCTATTCTAGTTGCAAGTTGTGGGAAAATAGCTACAGAGCGAAAAATGACCAGATCGCCCTCGTTTATTAGAAGTTGTTTTAATATTTCAATATATTTATGTAGGATCAATTAATTTAAAGTGGAATAAATTTTTTTTTGAAAAATTTTATATTTAAATATACAAGTTAATAAATTTAAATTAGAATTTTTTATTTTTATATTTTTAATATATATTTTCTATATATAGTGAATTAATGATTCAATTCAATAATTCACTATATAGGTTAAATTGTTTAAGTATATTAACAAAATATTTACGAGCATCGGTACATCTTAATTTAATTTAAAAATAAAATATTAACGAACTTGGTTATCTTTTAAATTTAATAAATTATATATATATATTAAAAATTTTATAATTTAAAAAGGTTATTCGTATTAATAAAACATTTACGAGCTTTATAAAATATTTTAAATAGATTGTTCAAATTATATTAAAAATTTAATAATACAGCAATAGAGCGATTGAAGATCTCAAAATAGTCATAGAGTTCTACAACGAAACATATACTTCAATCAAACACGTAGCGAGACAGTAGATAGAAAAAAAGCCGAAGAACTATTCCAACAACAACCAACAATATAATGATGTTCACTTTAGTTTTGGAATCTGTAACTCTCGTTTCACTGCGTCTTCCGTTGTGGTCGTACACTCCCAGCATCGGACTCGTGAAAATCGGTAAACTATTCGCCCATCGAAAGAAACAACGATCGATCCAGAATGTCTCGAGGACGAGCATAAAACTTCGTCGAAAGCTATGCTGGCGACGTGATGTCAAAAGAGATACTCGCAACCCACGACATACATAGATCGACGAGAGGTAGCCGACGTGATGGAGCTCATTTTTACCCGAAATGCGAAGCACATATGCGAGCTTAATTAGTTTGAGTGTCAAATGGTCAAACAAAATGAAAAGAATCAATCTAGTGTGTAGAATTGTAAATAATGTGAAGTAAAGTCTTCGTAAAGAATGTAAAAGATCGATATTAGCACCGCAAAAAACACTCACTCTCCCACTAACAATCGAGTAATGTCTGCTCGAAGTCCTGTCATTTCATTTGCACCCTCCCCTTCTTCTGTACAGATTGGTGCACTATTGTCATCCTCCTGTGGTAGATTGCATTTCAGTTTGATCGTATGTGCACGGCTCGTTGAATCGTTTCGAAAGTTCTACGATGCCTCCTCGGGGTCGTATCAACCATTGTTTGGCTAGGTGCAACTGCGTATTTCCTCGTGGCTATTGTCCCACCAAACATTCGATCGAGTTTCTCCTCGAATTACGTTCTATTCCAACTTGTTTTGAACTTCTCGCTCGCAAGATAAATCTGTAAGAATAAATAATTTTTATTAGAAGTGGTGCAAACGCAAGCAAAACTAATTCAATGATGTCTTACCGATTAGCCTTTCGACCACCATTCTTCAGTAACGATGAATAGCTTCGCTTCGACGGATCCACTTAACTCGATCGATCCTTGTTTTAGGTCCTTCCAAAGTTTCAATTTTTTCTTTAGTTTGTCCCATTTATTTTTAAACTGCAATCTGTCGTAATCACTCGCCTATAAGCTCCCTAAAATTTGTTATTATATTTTGTCAGCTCTTCCTCGTCGAAGAAAGAGTTTGGTCTATTGCGCTCTTTCGATTTCCGCTTATGCATACATCGTAGAAAATTAATTTTATGTCCTCCTGCAAGTGCAGAGAATGGCACATTCCTCGTTCTTACTTCGCTATACTTAATAATAGAACACAAGTCAGTAATATCTTTAAATATGAAATAAATCAACAAACATATGAAAGTCCAGACTAATTGCGAAATAATAAATTGGAAATGCTACTAAGGTAAAGGAACACAGAAATTTACGTGGTTCGGTCAAATTAACCTACGTCCACGGGAAAGGAGCATTATATTTTCATTATTGAAACTTTTGAACATTTACATTGCTTTTACATTTGCACTGCTCTACACTGGACTGCACTAAACTACACTACACAACACTGCACTACACTCAACTACACACAAACACAATTTGCACTTCAATGCACTGCACACACCTACACAAGTCACAAATTCACTGCACTGCACTTCACACACCCACACAATTTCACTGCACTTCACTCCCACAGCTGCACTTCACTCACTGCTCTTCAATTTCACTGCACTGCACTTCACACACCCACACACACAAACACAACTTCCACTTCACTGCACTTCACAAAAACAACGACACACAAACAAACACAATTTCCACTTCACTGCACTTCACACAAAACATGACACACAAACAAACACAATTTGCACTTCACTGCACTGCACACACCTACACAAGTCACAAACTCACCGCATCGCACTTCACACACCCACACAATTTCATCGCACTTCACTCCCACAGTCGCACTTCACTCACTCGCTCTTCAATTTCACTGCACTGCACTTCACACACCCACACACACAAACACAACTTCCACTTCACTGCACTTCACACAAAACAAACACACACAAACAAACACAATTTCCACTTCACTGCACTTCACACAAAACAGCACACACAAACAAACACAATTTGCACTTCACTGCACTGCACACACCTACACAAGTCACAAATTCACCGCACCGCACTTCACACACCCACACAATTTCACCGCACTTCACTCCCACAATCGCACTTCACTCCAAACACTTCAATTTCACTGCACTGCACTTCACACAACCACACACACAAACACAACTTCCACTTCACTGCACTTCACACAAAACAGCACACACAAACAAACACAATTTCCACTTCACTGCACTTCACACAAAACAACACACACAAACAAACATAATTTGCACTTCACTGCACTGCACACACCTAGACAAGTCACAAATTCACTGCACTGCACTTCACACACTCACACAATTTCACTGCACTTCACTCCCACAGCTGCACTTCACTCCAAACACTTCAATTTCACAGCACTGCACTTCACACAACCACACACACACACAAACACAATTCCCACTTCACTGCACTTCACACACCCACACACAGACAAACACAATTTGCACTTCACTGCACTTCACACACCTACACAAGTTTTGATTTCACTGCACTGCACTTCACACAACCACACAATTTCACTGCACTTAACTCCCACAGCTGCACTTCACTCCAAACACTTCAATTTCACGGCACTGCACTTCACACAACCACACACACACAATTTCCACTTCACTGCACTTCACACACCCACACACAGACAAACACAATTTGCACTTCACTGCACTTCACACACCCACACACAGAGAAACACAATTTGCACTTCACTGCACTGCACACACCTACACAAGTCACAAATTCACTGCACTGCACTTCACACACCCACACAATTTCACTGCACTTCACTCCCACAGTCGCACTTCACTCACTCGCTCTTCAATTTCACCGCACCGCACTTCACACACCAACACACACAAACACAATTTTCACTTCATTGCACTTCACACAAAACAGCACACAAAAACAAACACAATTTCCACTACATCGCACTTCACACAAAACAAAGCACACACAAACAAACACAATTTCCACTTCACCGCACCGCACACACCTACACAAGTCACAATTTCACCGCACCGCACTTCACACACCCACACAATTTCACTCGCACTTCACTCCCACAAACTCGCACTTCACTCCAAACACTTCAATTTCACGGCACTGCACTTCACACAACCACACACACACACAAACACAATTTCCACTTCACTGCACATCACACACCCACACACAGACAAACACAATTTGCACTTCACTGCACTTCACACACCCACACACACACACAAACTGCACTTCAAACACACACAATTTCACTGCACTTCAAGCCAACGTTTAGCACTTCAAACACACACAATTTCACTGCACTGCACTTCACACAACCACACACACACAAACACAATTTCCACTTCACTGCACATCACACACCCACACACAGACAAACACAAAACCCACTTCACTGCACTTCACACATCCACACACGAGAGAAACAATTCGCACTTCACTGCACTTCACACTCCCACAGCTGCACTTCACTCACTGCTCTTCAATTTCACTGCACTGCACTTCACACACCCACACACACAAACACAATTTCCACTTCACTGCACTTCACACAAAATAACACACAAACAAACACATTTTGCACTTCACTGCACTGCACACACCTACACAAGTCACAATTTCACTACACTGCACTTCACACACCCAAACAATTTCACTGCACTTCACTCCCACAGCTGCACTTCACTCCAAACACTTCAATTTCACGGCACTGCACTTCACACAACCACACACACACACAAACACAATTTCCACTTCACTGCACATCACACACCCACACAGAGACAAACACAATTTGCACTTCACACACCCACACACACACACAAACTGCACTTCAAACACAAACAATTTCACTGCACTTCAAGCCAACGTTTAGCACTTCAAACACACACAATTTCACTGCACTACTCGCATCGCACATTTTACACTTCATCGCATTCCATCGCACCGCAAACACACACACACACACAAGTTTTGCACTCGAACCGCACGTCAAAATAAAAACGAGTCCCCAAAACAAAAACGATCACCATTATAAAACTTAAAACTCGTAATCATAGTACAATGGGGCTAGCTGGAATTAACCAAAAACGAACAAAAACAGGTCCCCAAACCAAATGTCAAAAGGGGCAACCATAATAGCGAGAAAACATTACAAATAGGAGCATCGAGTGGAGAACACATCATTAGTATCCCCCTATGTTAATCAAATTTTTGCCTAATTAACATTACTAATCAACTTCACATGAACACCATCATGCTAATTATAGAGGCTTCAAACTTGGGGCATGACAATCTAGCATGAATATACATAGCTAAGGCTTCAAAACACTCACCATCAAAATGATTACAAGTTTTCCTAATTGACCTTGAAAAGGTGCCTCTCATTTTCACAAATTCACCTTGAGAGGCACCCTCCACCAGCTAATTAGGGGAGGAAGAGCTCACATAAAGCATGCCAGAAAGTGCCAGGTTCACCGAAATAAATTATGTTTGTTTGTGTGTGCTGTTTTGTGTGAAGTGCAGTGAAGTGGAAATTATGTTTGTTTGTGTGTCATTGTTTTGTGTGAAGTGTAGTGAAGTGGAAGTTGTATTTGTGTGTGTGGTTGTGTGAAGTGCGGTGCGTGAAATCGAAGTGTTTGGAGTGAAGTGCGACTGTGGGAGTGAAGTGCAGTGAAATTGTGTGGGTTTGTGAAGTGCAGTGCAGTGAATTTGTGACCCTCCTAACATGAAAGAAAAAAATTAAGTAAAGCATGCCAGAAAGTGCCAGGTTCACCGCAAAAAATTAAGTAAAGCATGCCAGTTTGGGAACGGAGCAAACGGAGCAAAAGCTCAAAAAAAACCACAAGAACATCGTCACGCAAACGAGCAAAAGCCCAAAATACCAGATCGAAATCCATACAGAGCAGCAGATCTAGGAGAATGGGAAGAAGAATTTCTTACCCTTCGAGGGACAGATCTAGGAGGAAGTGAGGAAGAAGATAGATCGAAGTCGGTCGAGGAAGAAGAAGACCAGTCGAGTCGCGAGAAGGGATAGGGCAGAGAGGAGTTCGGGGAGAGCAGCGGGGCGAGGGCACCTGCGGGAAATTTTTCCAGCGAAGCTGGTCGAACGACGGGGCCGCGGGGTATAACCCGCTGTCCGCTTTCACCGCGGATTCGAGGTAGGGCGCCGCGATTCGTCGCTTCGCCAGCGACTTTGCCGTAAATTCGCAGTGCGGGGAAGCGCCGCACCGCGAATTTACTCTTCCAAACGGCGCCTTAGTCTCCTGATGTAATGCCTTATGCAGGAGCGACACCAAGAGACTGACGAAATTTTGATTGACAGGGATTTAAAATAAAACTTAAGCTTAAAACATGATATAAATGAGCCTATACGCGTAATAAACAATTTCATTAGCTTGAACAAAAGATAAAATTAATAAAGGAATGAACAAAATACTAAATTTCAAGAAATGAAAAAGGCTAAAATAAAAAAAGAAACTAATTTGAAAACTCAAAGTTCCAACCACACAAGGCAAGCAAACTCACTACTCAGCAGGAGCTTTGAAGTGTTAAATGAAATGAAACCATATAGCTTTCTATTTATATAAGGAAAAGAGATTCCATGTGGAGCCCGCTTTGATAAAAAGGACACATGCAAGCAAAGTCTATCGCCCAATTAAATGCCAAAGCTTTAATCAACAAGCAAATAAAATTGGCAACTGAATTAAATGTTAAAGCTTTAATGCACAAGCAAAGAAATTCCCTATCGGATTGTCGGCCGCTTGAGAGCTGCGTTGCGTCTCTTTTTTTTTTAGATTTAATTTAATGTATGTATTTAACAATGCCGTTGCCGGTCCCAAGCCCGGATGTGAAAAGTGGAGGGTTGCGTTAGGTAGTCGACAGCCAGCGTAAAACTTGTCGAAAAAAAGATCATGACATGAATCCTTTTGATCATTGTGTAAGTGCTAGGGCGTCCCTGAAGCCGACGCGCCGTATTGGCTCGAATACGGTGGAAAGTGTGCGAGGGCGCTACACCGGCGCCTGGGTGTAGTGTCGAGTAATGGCGGTTCCCACATTACGGATGGATGCGGGTAAAAAAGTTAGTCCACGATACTTAGTATTAGGATAGGATCCCGGAATATACGCACTCTCAATGGTAAACTAATGGAATTGGTTGATATTATGATCCATAGAAAGATAAATATCCTATGTATTCAAGAAACAAAATGGGTTGGAGAAAAAGCTAAGGAGATTGATAACTTAGGTTTTAAACTATGGTATTCTGCAAAGAGTCGTACTTAGAAATGGTAGTAGGTGTAATTATAGATAAGAGTTTGAAAGATAATGTCGTCAAAATTAATAGAGTTGGAGATAGAATTATAAAGACTTAAGATTATTATTGATACTAAGATTTTTAATATTATAAGTCTATATGCTCCTAAGTTGGCTTAGATATAGGTCTAAAGATAAATTCTGGAATAATCTGAAGACTTAATACACTCGATACTCTCGAAGAAAAAATTTTTATTGGAGGAGATTTAAATGGACATATCGGTAGAGTGGTAGAAGATTTCGAAATATTCATAGTAGGCTTACTGATTATGGAGCGATTAATGAAGTAAGGTAGAGCGATTTTAGATTTTGCTTTAACAGTATGATATGATTATTACAAATACTTTATTCAAGAAAGAGATGAAGCATCTTATTACTTATAAGAATTGGATCTAATCAAACACAAATCGATTATTTTCTTATGGAAGAAGAGATCGTCGAGATTGTAAGGATTGCAAGGTTATTCCAAGTGAGCGATTAAGTACCAACATCGATTATTAGTTCTAGATTTTAAGATGAAGAATTGTAAAATAAAGAATACTGTGAATTCAACATCGTAGAATAAGATGGGAGCACTCTAAAAGACACGAAATAAAATTATTTTTATGAGTAAAATTCAAGATTTAAATATTTGGGATGTTCGTGAAGACGCGAATGTTATGTGGGAAAAATTAACTAATACTATTAAACAAGTGGCTAAAAATGTACTTGGAGAATCAAATGAAAAAGTTTTTATAAATAAAAATAATTGGTAGTGGAATAATAATGTGCAAAAAAGATAAAATATAAGAAGTTGTGTTATAAAAATTGGTTTAAATGTAAAAGCGTAGAGAAGCTGGAAAAATATAAAACGGCCGCTAGGAAGTGTAAAAGAATAATCTGTGACGCTAAAAATTCTGCTTTTAGTGATCTTTATAACATGTTAGATACTAAGGAAGGTGAAAAATATATGTATAAACTAACCAAACAAAGAGAAAAAAAATGTAAAAATTTAACGCAAGTAAAATGTATTAAAGATGAAAATCAAAAAATGCTTTTCTTAGAAAAAGATATTCAACATAGGTGGGTGAGTTATTTTGATAAACTTTCTAATGATGATGTTGAAAGTACGATTAACCTTAGTGATCTTAATATCGTTAATAGTAATAAAACTTTTCATTTTTACCGTCGCATTAGTAAAAAGAAGTTGATGAGGCTTTAAAGAAAACCAAGGGGGAAAGTACGTAGGACTCGATGATATCCCGATTGAAGTGTGGAAATGTTTAGGTGATTTGGGGGTTTCGACTTACTAAACTTTTTAATATTATTTTAAAAACTAAAAGGATGCCCGAGGAGTGGAGAAAGAGCATTTTGGTCCCCATTTTTAAGAATAAAGGAGATGCACAAGAGTGTGCAAATTATAGAGGAATTAAATTGATGTGTCATACTTTAAAATTATGGGAGAGGGTAATTGAACATAGGTTAAGACGTATTACGAAGATTTCTCATAATCAATTTGGATTTATGCCGGGTGAGTCTACCATGGAAGCTATATATTTATTGAGAGGTTTGATGGAGAAGTACAGAGATAATAAGGAGGATCTACATTTGATTTTATTGATTTAGAAAAAGCTTACGATAAGGTTCCTAGAGATGTTCTTTGGAGAGTCCTTGAGAAGAAAGGTGTTGATATGACTTATATTAAGTCATTAAAGATATGTATGCTGAAGTCGTTACATGTGTTCGAGCCGAAGGAGGATTAACCAAGTATTTTACTATTTACGTTGGTTTACATCAAGGATCGGCTTTAAGCCCATATCTTTTCGCTTTATTTATGGATGGTCTTACTGGGCATTTACAAGAGGATGTACCTTGGTGTATGTTTTTTGCTGATGATATCCTCCTTGTGGATAAGACAAGAGAAAAAGTCCAGGAAAAACTTGAATTATGGAGGTCTACATTGAAGTCTAAAGGTCTTCGTTTGAGTAGAACTAAAACTGAATACATGGAATGTAATTTTAGTAATAGTAGGTCTAGTGACGACAGTGTAACTTTGGGTGATCAAATTATTAAAAGGTGTGAACGATTTAGATATCTCGGGTCCATTGTTGAAAGCGATGGTGATATAGATGGGGATGTTAATAGTAGAATTCGGGTTGGTTGGTTGAAGTGGAGGAATGCGTACGGCCTATTGTGTGATAGAAAAGTACCGCTTAGGCTGAAAGGAAAATTTTATAAGATGGTGGTGAGACCTTCAATGCTCTATGGTGTTGAATGTTGGCCTTTAAAAGAGAAGCATAATGTTAAGTGTTGCCGAGATGAGAATGATTAAGTGGATGAGTGGCTTTACACTTAGAGACAAAATGCGAAATGAATATATCTGTAAAAGGGTTGGAGTTGCACCAGTGACGGATAAAATTAGAGAGAGTCGCCTTAGATGGTTTGGTCACATTAGACGTCGACCACCGATGATCCGATTAGGGGAGTAGATCTTTTAAATACAACTTATGTTAAGAAAGGCGAGAGCGGAGACATAGGAAAACTTGGGCTTATTGCATAAAAAATGATCTTAATTTATTAGAATTAAACGAAAATTTGACACTAAATAGGACGCAATGGAGAAAAAGGATTCATGTAGCCGACCCCACTTAGTGGGATTAAGGCTTTGTTGTTGTTGTATATTAGTTTTGAAAATAAGATTTTTAAATTTTAAAATATTAGAATGAGAAAGGACGGATCTCATTCGTTAAGTAGTTTGGATGAACGAGCGTAATATCGCGAGTAACGTATCTATTCCGAAGAATAGACACCCTACTTGACAATATCGTTCGATCAAATAAACCATAAAATTCATGACATCCGTTACAGCTGCACGAACCTTTATGTGGACCGACAAATTCTCCTATTAATACAAAGGAATTAAATAGGGTTTATATTATCACGGTGCCTTTAAAACTCCCTATGTAGTGCAGCCTCTATAGTTAATTACCCTCAAACGACCGAAGTCGCTCGAGAGAACTCTCGATTTAGATCTCGGGTTTCTATCTTCACGAAGTAAAAGGTAGGGTTTTCAACGAAATTTGGTAGTAGGAAATCCAATAGGTGAAAGGCGCAAGGAGGAACGAGTTATTTCGGAGTCGAAGAAGAAGAGTAGGGGATGTCACGGATCTCGAGGAGAACCTCGAGGACGTCCCGTACTATCCTATTGTTGAGGCTTCGAATTTTGGAAAGAGATTTATTTTAATTTCAATCCCGCAAATTAATTATAGGAATTACGTTTGCATAATGTCCCGATTATGCAAACTACCCGAAAGATAGGAGGGCTTACGTCGTATCGGACGACAACCTCGAAACCTAAGCGAGTTAGGGCTTATATCACACGGGAGGGGTCGTGCAAAGCGCCTAAAAGAAAAGGTGAGGATTTATGTCGCGTAGGCGGATTACCTCAAAGTCCTAAGGCTCATTATTTAAACTAAAGAATGGTTTTCTGATATCAACACGGGTTTCTTGGAAGAAGATGGCCGTCGTTGCCCACCGTGTCTCAAGCTCCACGTCGTAGCAGGAATCGCGAGTTTAGATTTAAAGTTCTAAGTTAAAGTGAGCATGCGAGTCGTTTTTTATTTTTATTGCGAGTGAGTGTGTCTGAATTGTGGCATGAGTAGCAAAGAAAGCGATAAACGAGGAAGCATGCTAAGTCTATGTAGGAAGTAATACGCTATAACATGAAAACATGTTGAGCGAGGAGAAAGTACGAAGTGTAAAACATGCTATGCAAGATACGTATGCTGAAAGTAAATAAACTGTAGCTAACGAGGAGTATGGGTGAAAAGTAAACATGCCAAGCAGGTATAACAATAAGTAAAAGCATCACAGAGAGTATCAGTATGCTTTCTTTATCCTCATACATAGCTACTGCGTTTATTGCTATTTTATTTTTATTTCTGCAATAGAATTATCGATACTAAAAGAGCGAGGAATAGAAGTAGTAAGTGAAAACAACCTAACTAAACGAAGTGTATATGGTATAGTACAAATAAAGTAAAGTCTGAAAACTCAACGGTAAAAAAAATGAAAGAAAACGGCGAGAAAGCGAGGAAAATCACAGAAGAAAACTAAGAAAGTCGGGAAAGAAATAAAAGAAACGTCCCTGGAAAACTCCCAGAAAAGCCACAAACGAAAAAAAAACAAAACCGTATAAAACTGAAAAAAGCACCGTGAGAAACCCACAGACGACCCGCTAAACTCATGGCGAACCACAAGAAAGCCATGGGCCTTTGGAAAGAAAGACCCGTAAGCACGGTTGTGTTTCGGACTCAGAGCTGTGCTAATGTCCGGACTTGAGTGCTGACCACTAGACCGACTTTCTGCAGAAGGCAGTCTTAATCCGACTCGAATAGCCAACCGTGGACTTTTATAAATTTTCATGCATTTCATTTTTTTGTTTTCATGCAAGCAAGATCATGAGGTAAGTAAGTGCCGTGTAGTAGTGGAGGTAATTTTGTATTTTTCAAACATATGTATTTTTTGTTTTAAAACATTTCGATCACGGGTTGACTATCCCAATAGGACTAGGCCTACGAACATTGAGATCGTCGGCAGTAGAAACCCCGATGACGGTCGAACGGTTCCGTGATTCTCGCTCTACTCTCTGCGAGTCTGCGAGTCGGCGGCCCCATTCTACGATTCTCGTAATTTTTCTCGTTTTGCAGCCTCATCCATGTCCCCACCGCACTTACAGTACTGCTGATAGATCCCATATATAACCCGAGGAGGTTATATATGCACACCTACACGTCCCTCGTAGGTGTGTGCTTTGAGCGAGAAACAAGGTGAAAGCTAGGGACGAGAGGTCGAGGAAAGGAGGACGGAAAGCGGCTCACTTAACACGATTTTGAAAAGAAGTGAGTCGATTTCCAATAATCGAAAACACGTAAGTCACCCCGGACTCCCGACCGACCTCGCATGTCCCGAGAAAAGGACTAAAGGCACCTCGACGCTCTCGGAGAAGGTGAAGACTAGACCCCTAAAAACACACTCCCTTTTCCCAAATAACTTGTAAAATCATGACCAAAAGATACTGACCAAGTCCTGGACTCTGGACCACTGCTCGGGATCCCTCCAAGTACCCACATTGACTTTTAATTCCTGAAACACAAACTCCCCCGGTACGTTCTCCCACGGGCTCGGGACTCAAGCTATAGCAATAGGAAAATCAATAAACTTTTAATACATAAGAAAGAGAATGGACAAGCCATAAGCCAACAAATTAGCCTCAATTTCACCAAATAAATCCTCCAAAAAGTGTCTCAAGTATCGTGCTCAATTTATTCCCCACAAATAAGCTAGAAAGCTCTCCCAAATTCATTAAATCAATTTCATAAGCAAGTGTAGCAAGGAGCAAAGCCAACAGCACACCAATTATCCCAATAAGGCTCTCGGCCAGGGCTAAAAACAGGAACAAAGGCTCACAGCCTAAGCTGCAATAAAGGGGCAGCAAGAAGTAAAGCCCCGACAATTCAAATCGCCACAATGAGGCTCACGGCCAATCCCAAATCGAGTTTAGAATCGAAAGTACAGCAGGATTCAACCAAAACCGAGCCAAAGTAGGGCTCAAACGATCCAAAATCGAGAAAACCGCAAAAACAGGGAAAGCAGCCCAGCCATAGGGGCAAAACCGAGAGGCAGCAGGAGCCCAAATTAAGGAACAAAGCCAACCAAAACAGCTCCCAAACCCAGAAAACAGAAGCCAACAGGAACAGCCACCCCAAGCCTCCTTTAGAATAAAACAAATTTGCTTAAGAGTATAATGAGCCAAGATAGAGTTTAAAATTCAGCTAAACATAAAGCTTGAACCAGCATTTCCATACATCCTACATATCCAAGCATAAGCCTTAATGTATTTCAAATGAAAATGAGCATAGAGTTCTTTTTAAATCAACTTAAATCTTTCCCTGATATGCTCTTTGGTAAAGAAGAGGTAAGAAGAGCAAGAAGCAAGCTCCACATGCATATATAAAACTAAACAAACCATTCCATGCTCCACCTTAAGTTAGAGTGAGTAAAGAAGAGAGAGGAGCAATAGCATGCCACTTTAATCATGAAGCCATGTCCATCTTTAAGGAAAACGACATGTATATAGCCTCAAATATAAAAGCTAGAGCTAAGGGAATTCATACCTCAGTGAGAACTCAAGCAAACCCACACCACGGCTCAACAACAGTAAACAAACGGCGCAACCCAGACTCAAAACCGAGCAGCCAAGCTCCACGGGCTTCAGAGAGCAAGACAACAGCGCTCCTCGCCTCACTCACACACAAGCTCGAGAAGAACCGTGAGCGGCAGGGAAGAAGAAAAGAGAAAGGAGAAAAATAGAGCCTTCAAAACCGGGGTATCCAACCTCGGGCCCTCCCCAAACGGGGCTTTAAATAGCGAGAAACGGGGGAGCCAGCTGGAATCACCCAAAGCCAACCAAAACTCACCCACACGCTCACCCAGAGTCAACGGCTACAAAGGGACGAACCCTACCTGGCGCCACAACCTACGCACGCAGGAGGCAGCCTCGAGAGAGCAGAGAAGGGAAGAAGAAAGGAGCTGTTGGGAAGGGAAGAAACTTCCCAAATTGCGTCAAGCCACAGGCGCCGCAGCCCCCTAAGCACCGAAGAGGAAAGTCTACAACATCGAATAGAGGCAGGCTCGAGTAGAGTGCCTCGTGAGGTCGTCTCCCCTCGCGTGGAGGAGACGTAATGGTCTCGTCTCGGGCGAGACGATACAAGCGAGAGGCGGGAGCTAGGGCTCACGCGACCGAATGGGAGAGAGTCGCGGGAAGGAGAGGGGCTCGGCGCGAGCGTGAGGGAAATAAGGGTTTTGGGTTTTAAAGGATTTAAAAAGGATTTTAAAATAAAATCAAGCTTATTTTATTAAATTACGCCAAATTTCGTGTTGCGGACTCGCGTTCGAAAACATAGCAAGTTATACGTCCTTCCCAAGCAAATTCGAGATCCCGGACGCAATGGCGCAGTCCGTTTCGCGATCCGAGGTAGTTCGGACAACCTCGTCGTCGGTCGAGTCGAAAGTGCGTCAAATTTGATCTCGTCAAAATTCTGACTTTGATGTCACTCGTTCTGGCATTCTGACCCTGATCTTGATCCGTTGCGGAGAATTTGAAGACGTCGAGGCCGTAGCTCGAGGAATTTGTGCTCGGTGGTGCAGAAAATGTGCACGAGGCTATCCTAAGGTCCAGTGGTCCTATAGGAACTCAATTTGGAGTCCTAACGCTAATTCCAACCTACTCGCCGTGAGCTAGAGGTCGGGAACTCGTCCGGGACTCTAAAAGAGTGTCGAAGTGGTTTCGAGCATTCTAAAGCGAGGTGGGTCCAGTGCTAGGAATATAAGATCGTCGGGGAAGCTCCTAAAGCTAGAACCCTAAATCCTAGGAGAAAAACTAAACCTCGACAAAAACGAGGTCAACACGGATCCATAACACAAATACAAATGGACAAAAGGTAAAAATTGCAAGCTTAAAATGAAACAACTGCATGTACTCGACCAATTTGCTAAATGTTTGATCACAAAGTTAAAGAATGTTGCACGTTCTCGCATAAAACAAGCTTAAACACCAGCACATGCTCCGACCATTGAGCTAAATGCTCAATTGTATGGTCAGATAAGATTGTGCAGGCAAATTGTACACATAAACTAAACTTAAAAATAACCTTGAAAAGCATGCACACATTATAAAACTTTACAAATATCTCATTTTTTAAATATAAAATTGAAAACTATTAAGCAAAACATACATATAAGATGCTCCTCGTTATAGGGCCAGGTCGTAAGTTCCACAAATGAGTCTAATCCTCCTCTTTATAGGGAATGGAGTTGACAAGACTAAGCCCTCAATGAACCAATTTGATTAGCCAAATAGGAAAAGAAGCTCGCATGACTAATGCTCTTATTGAAATTCAAGTAACAACTTTACTTCAATGATAGTCGTGTTAAAATTAAATATTAATCGAAGAGGTTTATCTTAAAATTAAAGAAACTGCAAATGAAAAAATCTTTAAAATGTTAAAATGATAATTAATCGCTAAAAAGTTAAAAAGCATAAATCATTCGCCCTTTGCAATCTTTTGTTGAGGGTAACAAAATTTAGATTCTCAAGCTCTTTACAATCTTTTGTCGCAGGTAATAAAATTTGGATTAAATCAAGCTCGTAAAGAGCAAATGTTATACCAAGTATACTACTAAATTCAAATTCAAAACAATCTCATGTCAGTAAGAACATAACCCGAATCATCTATCATCGAGGTTTGACTAGTATGCTCCACAAAAAAAAAAAAGAAAACAAAAAAAAAGGTTACAACCGAAGTCCTCTAACAGAGTGGTTTGACAAATAAGCTCAATCAAATGGTTTAACAAGTAGACTCAATTGTAAAATGATCACAGTTGCAGCCAGTATATTTCCCAATAGTATTTTGCCCTTTTGAGTTATGAATAATAGGGTATATTGATAGAGCAAAAAACTCTCTATAAGTTAAGGTCGGCTTAGATTAGTCTCCTTAAATAAACAAACACCCATATCTATAAAATTCCATTGGATGAGCAACTCGTGAATGTCGACAAGAATCATTTTGTTAGATTGGGTCTACTACCTCTTCTGACTGGGTAGACTGGGGACTCTAACAAGCCAAGATGCCAAATCATGAGATTTTGATCGAGTTCATCGTTCTTTCTCCCATCGTCCACTTTTAAGCTCACAATGATAATTTTATAATTTAAATCTTAAATCTGGTGTTATTATAAGCTAAGTTTGAATACTTAACGCCTAATGATTAGTTTAATCGAAAGTGCTCTCATGTTATTAAGAGGGGTAATTAATCATACGTGCTTGGGCTAATGAAAAATCTCAAACCCCATTTCTTAAAATCCCCACGAAATGAAAAAGAAATCGCTAGGTAACGCTTTATCTACTATCTCATATGCCTTCTGAAAATTTGGCCCAAAATATAATAGTAAATTCTCATCTCATCATTTTTCCTTTCTACCATAGGGAAGACTAGGCTTCAAATTTTCAGAGCCCGCAGTAATATATTTTTTATTAAATTCAAACGAGGCGATAAAACCTAGATTTAACTATATAAAAATTGGAAAATTTGCATACCTAGCAAACAATTCATATTTATTTACATATCTCACACATAAACATTCATATTTACGTACACAACTTAGGTGATTCAAAACTATGATGAAAAGGTGCATTTTACTTTCAAAAATTGATAATAATGCTAGTTTTTATGTAATAATAAAGATTTGAGTGCTATGTATGTAAATATAAAAGTTTAGGTGTGAGAGATGTAAATACACTAGGAATTGTGTGCTATGTATGTAAACGCCCCTAAAGTTTTGACATTGAAATGATTAAAGGCTACTGTAAGGAGGGTTAAAACAGTAACTGTAATTAATCTTGTGAGATTGAAAGAAGAATAACTGAAAGACTGAGACATGCATGCTGAATCGGAAACTTTTGTCAAAATATTTGGACACATATTGGTACTATATCAGATTGACAATTTACTGATAAGAAGTCCTTACAAAAAATTAGCAACTAGAAATGAGAACAATAAAGTTTAAATTCCATTATAATATGAGAATAATAACAAATATAATAATAAGAGAAGTCTAGTTGACTTAGCTAGTAAATTTTCATCGGAAAGAAATATGCATTTTTGAATATAAGAATAATGAAGTATATCTATAAATTTGAATGTGATAAAAACATGTATCTTAAAGAAAACAATTCATAAATTAAAGATGAAATTATTGTAAGATTCAGGCTGATATGGAGGCACAATTATCCAAAAGAAAATGAAGTAAAAATAAAAAACACACCTCACTAGGCTCATGTACAAGACCATTTAGCAATAGACAGCACTGAAGCTTAGATAGCCCAAGCTTGTAAACAAAATACGTGGTCCCTTCAGCCTCCTCCTTATATTTAGGTTCTTTTTCAATTTTTAGAAGCAGATCTTGGGGAGGAGATTTGGCCTTGGCTCTGAGAAATCATAATAGAATAAAAAAGTGCACAACAGAGTTGCTAATCTAAATGCAATCAAAGTAAAAATTTATCTAAGAATAAAAGATAAATAAAGAGATCTTCACACATACAACACCGTTTCTATAAATGCTTCCTCAACCTGATGAACCTGAACGGCCTCCTCATCAAGAGCATCAGTAGCATCCTTTATTTTGCATACCTAGCAAAAATGGCAGTACAAACTACTTCACTTTCTAAATTGAAAAGGCTGAAAAGACTACATGGTTTAAGTGTAAGAAAGTTCTGAAAATATTTTGAAGAACAAACTTTCAAAGTAAAGAAAAATACTTTCTCTGCGAACATTGATTTGAGGAAAAATAAAGTGAAGCAAAAAGCTACAAGTGCTCGAGCTATAGAGATTTCTCTAAGGTATGGCTACCATTTTTTTATCTTTTAGAAGTAAAATGTGCGCATAGTTTCCTATCATCTTTGTTCAATTTAAGTGCATCAGTTCTGTAATTTCTCTTTTATGCAAGGCATGTTTTACATTTCCTCCGCTTCTCCAAAAGATGTTTAATAGAAATCTACTAAAATTCTTCTCTGCTACATTGATTTCAATATTGAATCAAATATTTGTTTCTCATAAATTAAAAAGCAGACATTGTGAGTAGATTTGTCAAATTTTCCCGCACTTATAGAACTATTTTATTATTTTTTCCCCATACACACATAAAACTCTATGTTTCTTTAATGTTTTCAATACAAATTTGAGAATTCAGGTTTTTATCATTGCTTATTGTGCATATAAGTACAATTTATGAAATTTCATTTACTTCATTTGAATTAATTATATTATCTTAATATCTAAAGTGTAATAAATAAATTTTATTTTCATTTGATAAACCTTTGCATATATCAAGCATATTATAAAGTTTAGTGCAAGGAAAGTTACAGTAGGGCTCCTGTTGACTTACAAAGAAACAATAGTCACTATTTCATATAAAAACATAAAACACTACATTAGGCACTTCATATAAAACACACCCTACTGCTTAAATTTTCTTCTCAACGACAAGTTAGCTTCCAATTTACATGCGTATAAACACCTATTTACAATGTTTATTGTTGAAGATCATATATACACTCATTCAGACGTTTATCAACAACATAATATACATGAAAGCTAAAAGTTAATCACATGGAAATAAGATGGAAAGCAAAACAAGATACCTTTTAGCTTAGGGTTGCATATCAAACTAACAAAACATTTTAAAAGAAACATAAGGATAAAAGACGAAAGACTTCACTATAACATGGCAAACACTTGTAAACATGACAGCAAAATGGTTTCACAACTGGAGACCTTAAAGCTTCACGGAGTAATTTGCAGGTATTATGGATTCTTGCGTGAAACCAAAAGAAATTGAAAGAATAACATTATTAGATTATGACATGTAGAGAGCCAGAGTGCTGAAATTAATTAAGCTTTACATTGTAAAGATATTGAAAAGCCGTCTGACTGCCAAAGCTCTCCATGATATAAAGAAAATGTCTTATAATCTGCATAAATAAGAAAATTGAACAATAAGAGAAGACAAAAAATAAAAAATAAAATAAAGAACAAAAAAAAAACTCAAAATACATTAAGAAAACAGAAATCAAACAGAATTATTAATGTAAATTTCTGTTAATATTGCCAAAATGTGATTTGAATTTCAGTCCCATAAGAAAAAAAAATTGAAAATAAAAGAGCCCTTTTGGCAACAATTCAATCTAAAAAAGGGCAACAAAAAATGAAACAACTTAATAAATCTCAGCAAAGCAAATAGCACAATAGAAAAATCACACTGAAGCATCAATATAAATGAACAAGAGAAAAAAATAGATGTTAGGTGCAACTAAATCGTGGGCATCATGCTAGCAGACACCAAAAGTACTGAATATAAGCATAGAGCAGTCCAATGCTAGCTTAAGAACACGGAAAGCGAGAAATTTTGTAGTAATAAATGAAAGATAATATCATTGTTAGCTTGTTAAATTACTAGTATGCATTTGCACATACAACTAAAATAATTTATTTGATTCTCCATACCATCGGACAGCGGGATTCAAAAAGCTACTCCTTAACATGTTTAGGTCTTCAAGGACTAACGAAATGGTATAAGCTTTTGATTCTAAATGCTACCATCTTTCCAAAACAGTAATAGCAGACGTAAAAGTTGTGTCCCATTCTACCGACAAGAAATATATCAGTCAACAAAATAAGTTTTGGGGCGTTTACATTCATAGCACACAATTCTTATAAATTTACATATCTCACACCTCAACTTCCATATTTACGCACATAACACTCAAATTTTTAATATCACGTCGAAAAGAACACTATAACCGCTTCTAAAAGGTGAAATACACTTTTTTCTGCATATGTTTAAAGCATCAAAGTGCTATGTATGTAAATATGAAAGTTTAGGTCCAAGATATGTAGATACATAAGAAATGTGTGCTATGAATGTAAATTTACCATAAGTTAAAGAATATTATTAGGGCTTCAGCATGGAGTTAATTAGTTTTTTATCTTGTACTCTAAAACTATGCCACTTTATGTTATTATTATGACAACTATATGCTATGCCATATACTATAATCACCTTCGTAATGTATGCTTCACTCAGTAAGTATAATTCAATTTCCATTGATTTTTTTCGTAAATAACCACATGATAAGAAAATCCAGCTATGAATCTTAGCTTTTCTAACTTACCACCGTTGATAAGAATTACGATATTCAAATGTTACAGTTAGGCTTGTAACTTCCGATGTTATGAAAACTGTTGTAACTAATCCATTCTCAATCATGACAACGGTGTCATGTTCAATGTTCAGCAAGCATGTTGCTTTTATCCTATTATGTTTATTATTATCTATAATAGTAAAGCACTAGAACCCGTTTCTTTTTAGATTTAGAACCGGCCTTTTACTAATATCACATTTTTTACTATTTGGGGACTCCATTTCTTCATCCCGGTTATGAACTGCGTCAGCAGTAAACCACATTTTTTACTGTTTTTGCGACTGCGGGCGCTGGACTGCGTTTCGTAGTTCGTGAATAAACAGCGAGGGTTTTTTTCCTTCGCTAACCTCCCTTTCCTTCGTCGCCCTAGCCATACGTTTTCCGCGAACGGATCCATCACCCCTTGCTCTTACTTTCGAAGGTATGTGTCTTCTATCTTTGCCTCCTCGCATTTCTCTCGCATGGCATGTCTCGACAAGGGCTCTGAATTTAGCTCGAAGATCTTTAATCACTGAAAATTAATTTGAATTTTGACTCACATCAATATCAAATCGAAATAAACGAGTCGAGCTACGAGCCAAAATTTTGGATCAAATTTTTTTCGAGCCGATTTTGAGCCGCCCTCGGCTTGACTCGAAATCAGATTGTTAACAACCTTAGCGAAGTTAAGGCTGTGAATTTAGCGAAGTTAGCTCGAAGATCATTAATCGCTCAAGAATTGATTCGAATTTTTGATCAGATCGAAACAAAGGAGCCGACCTACAAGCCAAAATTTTGGATCGAATTTTTTTCAAGCTGATTTTGAGCCGACCTCGTTTCGGCTCAAAATCGGATCGTTAACAGCCCTAGTCCCGATCGAAGGTGAGGAGAAGACCTCTACCGATTATCACCTAGCCTATTGTGAGGAGGAAAAAATGTTGGATTTAGATATTTTTGATTGATATCATGCCCTAATCAATTTTTAGTGTCCAATCTGTTGGTGAAGAGAAGAATCGTGCCCATTGGCCTTCTCAAAATTTTATTTTCTTCAGTTTGCATCGTCAGATCTATGAGGGTGATTGTATATGGTTGAGAATTTGCATTTGCATACCGATGATTCCTCTTTATTTTCAGATCTAACAAACTAAAATATGTTTATTCTTTTGTTTTTTTTAAAATAATTTTCTGTCATGCATTTACCTGAGCTCAATGTTTTGAGCATTAAAGAGAATGGTCTATAACAGTGAAAGCATTGTTTTTGGATGAGTTCTAGAGCGAATTCCAATATTAAAGAGATTAGTCTATGATAGAAGAAGCACTGTTTTTGAATGGTTTAACAATTGGTTTATCCTCAAAATGTTTTATTGATGTATTATGAAGATTTTTCTCTTTATGTTTTCCAATTGAGTGCATTTAACATACCACATATTTGATATTTCTTTACAGATTGAACACCAAAAAAATCTAAGCACTATCTACTTAATACAGTTGATGACACCAATTTGCTATAAATGCAAATATGAAAATTTACTTTGAATACATAAGGATTGTTTGTTGCACATGTAAATTTCCCATTTTATTCTATAACAGTGGAAGCAATTTGGGGCGTTATTGGAAAAAGAAAAAAGTCTTCAACATTAAGATGATGGCTTTTATATGAACCAATGTTAAATATTATTATAATTTTGTTTGGCTGTATAAAAAGTGATGGTGCTTTTTTTATAAGATGTCGAAGACTAGATTCTTATGCATTAAAATATGAATAATCAGGTATTCCATATGTAATTACATAAGAACTTTGTGGTAACGATGTCTACTTTGTAGTTATGTCACTTCCAAATTCGATGCAGTTAGTTTTGCGTAAATTTGCTTACCAATTTGTCATATCACCCGAGAAATATGCAAAGTTCATCATACTTTAGTGTATACGATGTTCTCCTATTTATCATATAACCATTAAACATATAGATACAAAAACAAATTGATAACATGAGGGAAAACACATCATCTGCTATTTTGGAAAAAGAAATGAAAATGATTTTTTTTTTTTTTTGACAAACAATTTTAGCAAAAGAAGGTTGACAAAAAATTACCAAAAATTTTCAAGAAAGAACGAGTAGATTATATGACCGAACACAGTTAAAAAACAAGTTGGATCAGTTAAAGAAAGATAGGAAATTTTAGAAAAAGCTCAAAAGAGAATTTACCGGACTTGGTTATTAAAAACACCATTGATATATCAACTGAATGGAGGAAGGAGAACTTAAAGGTAAGACAAATTTTAAACAAACCGTAATTCTATCTAAACTATGCGTTGAATTTGTTGTTGTAACTTCTCATTTTCATTATATAAATGTCAGGTGGTACCAACTGCTAAAAAATATAGATATTGTGGCATTGAACACGAGCTAGAAGAGAAGCTTGATCTCATGTTCAGTGGCGTTGTTGCAACGAGTGTGACAAATGAGATTTTCCTCCAAAAGCTAAACCAGTTTGGCCCAACTGAGGGGCGCTGAACCGACCCCCCCCTGCTCCTCTTTTCATTAGGTGGAAAATTTACACACCTTTTCTATTTTCGTTTCTCGCCTATCCATTCCTAGTTATATGTGTGTTTGCTGTCTAAATTTACAATTTTATGTTATTTCTGATTTCAGATTTGTCAGGACAACCGTCGGCGACCTGTTTTCCCTCATGGGCTGTATCCAATGGAAATGTCGGTGCTCCGGTTGTGTCCCTTCTCTCCAGTGGTGATTACCGCCATCCTCCCAGTCATCTCCTCGTTATTTTCTTCCCTCCCAGCCCTACCCTGACAGTAGATTTTTCCCTCTCGGCCACAATCATGATCCCAGTTACCTTCCCTTCTGTAACTCCCCCATCCCGTCAGCACTGCCAGTAACACACCCATCTAGTGGTTTGCTACAGCCACTCAACCCACCTCCACATCGCCCCTTTCTTCCTTCCCCATGGCTGCCATCTAGGTCGGTTCCACAGCCAACCTACAACCCACTTTCCCCTACCAGCCCTTCCCGTGAGCCATCTCCTATACGCCACCAATCCAGTAACCCTCCTACCCACCACACTGCCACTATTGTCAGTCCTCCACAGACCCTATACCTACTGAAATCCCCCACCCCAGACAACCAAACATCCCAACTACCCATGTTGCTGTCGTAAGTGCCTTATCAGCCCTCACACCGCTGTTCTGCCGGCACCACCACCTCTCGTCCTCATCCTAGGGTATCTTCTGAGTTTATTTGTTGTTTATTTTTTGTTTGATGAGCACTATTGTAATCTTTTTAGCAATAATATTATTATTCACATTTTATTTTTGGTTTGATCTTCTCTTTCAGTATCATTTGATATCAGAGCTAGCCCAACTCTAGTCCTATCATAGGGTTCCCTCGCGTTTGCCTTAACTCCCAACAAAAATTTTCTTTTCTGCCTTGAACCACCCAGTCCAAAACCATACCCTAAATCCTCTTTGTTGATTTTCAAAATCAGTAATCCCAAATCAAATTTTATACATTTTTCAATTACTCTCAGGCACCATCTTTCACCTCCCAACCCTAAACCTTAGTCATGTCACTAATGAGATACATACCTGAGCCTACATGGGAGGGGATATGGCGAGAAATTCGTAGACTTTAACGGTAGATTACGGACATTTAAGATAAATTCCAATGCGTAATATCAGCTCTTACCAACATACTATCGTCAAAGGTTGCAAAATCTAGCTTCCAATGTGGAGAAACCGCATCACCAACCGACCCCACTAGCTACTATCCAGAGAAACCAATCTGTAAGCCTGTCACAGCCAAAAAATATGGTAAGTGCCACGGATTTGGACATGTTGAGGCAGAATGCACATCTTGAGGAGTGATCTACTTCACTGAGTAGGACATTATCGAAAATTTGGATAAAGACACCGTAGAATTGAAGACAGTAAGGACATAAAAGGGGAGTACCAACTTCAGTTGAAGAAATGAACAGTGATCAAAAAGAAGATGAAGACATACGAGATGATTCTCCACTTACAGCTAGCGAAGAAGAGATGCCACCAGTTCCAGTTAATCCCGAGATAAAGACCCTAGCTGAGGTAATAATAGCCATTTTGGAATGTAGTGACCTTGATGTAGTGACCACTGCCAACAGCACACCCATCCAACGATTCTCTGCAATCGCTCCACCCACCTTCACATCGCCCCTGTCTTCCTCCCGTACGACTGTCGTCCAGGTCAGTTGCCTAGCCAACATACAACCTACTTTTTTCTACCAGCCCTTCCCATGAGCCATCTCCTGTACGCCACCAATCCAGTCACACTCCTACCCACCACACCGCCACTATTGTCAGTTCTCCACAAACCCTATAACTGCTAGAATTTTCTAACCTGGACAATCCCAAAGCTCCCAAACCGCCCATGCTACTGTCGTAAGTCCCCCGCGAGCCCTCGCACCACTGTTATGCCGGCACCACCATCTTTCATCCTCACCCTAGGGTGTCGGTCTTTTGAGTTTATTGGTATTTTATTTTTTGCTTGACGGGCCCTTTTGTAATCTTTTCAGTAATAATATTATTATTCGCATTTTATTCAGTGTTTGGGCTTCTCCGGTATCACGGTGGTAATGCATGGACTCCTCAAGAATCACAAGAACATAGAGATAGCCCAATTGAACTAACTCAAAGAGCATCACATGACCTCCATGAGAACGGTGAGCCCAGACAGGCTAGGATACCACCCTCTTTATAAGCAAGGACTGTTCGCAAAAAAAAAAAATTGGCCCTATTTACTTGAGGAGTCAAATATCAAAATTGGTTACAACATGTACCAATTTATATTCTGAGTCTAACGCCATAGAAGCCTTCTCATCTATTCCTGATGTGATGGCTTTTAGAGTTCCTACGGAAGTTTATGAGAACATGCAATTGTATCTATACTCCATGAAGGTGCTCGAAAATCCTGTTATCTTCATATCAATGGCATCCGAGCGAAGGGGGTTCATTACTCATGCAGCTGCTCTGGCATAGCAATGTTGTGGCATTTCCATGCTTTTGCATATACATAATTTTCAATGGTGATGGTGTTGCATGTCCAAGCTTTAGCATTTACATATTTTTCAATGGTTATGTTCCAGCACAGTTCATTGTCTTTAATAGTGATGGATAAATTAGGACATCTCTTTATTATACTAGTGAATACTTTAATTTTATGGTGGATGCAGCATTTCCAAGTTTCACTGGTGGGTAGGAATGCCAGTATATACATCCATATGAATGGTGATGTTGCGACAATATCTACTTTGTAGATATGTCTCAATTGTTGCATCTCATGCCATGTGCTTGGTTTGGAGGCACTTCACATATAATTTACAAGCTTGTTAAACTATATTTTATGTATTTACATATTGAAGAAAATGTAGCTTAAAAAGAATGAAGTTTGGTGTTTGATATCTAATTACATAAGAACTAGATATCATTCACTGGTTAGAAAAGATTAGAAAAAGTTTTGGTGTTAGATACCTTATTACCTTAGAATTACCTTTTTTTTTTTTTTGAAAAGCCAAAGGGCCAATTTTATTGAAATAAAAACGGTTATATGAGCTTGCGGAGGGGCACAAATCATGAAGCACAATCCCTACGATACAACGCTAACAAAATTGAATGAAAGGTCAATACATAAATAACAATAACAATGACTAAGAACGACATCGCGCTCTCGCTTTCTTTCTAGGAGATCCATAGAGTAAGCTCTTAATTGCTGCTCCATTGCCATGAGTGATCAAGGTATCATCAACAAGTAGAGTATCCCCAGGCTTCTTCTTCCGTCGAGAAGTGTAAACCTACAATCCTCTTCATCTTCTTCTTCTTCATCTTCTTCTACTTCTTCTTATGCTTCTTCCTCTTCTGTTGTCAGAGTCTGCTGAAACTTATCGGTGGGTGCAGTAGTAGGTTGGAGGTTTCTTCTTTTTCTGCTAAATTTTTACATATCATTATGCATTGTTGGCGGTAAATCTTGTATGTTGAATTCAGCTATCCAAAAGTAGATTGCTTATTTTCATAAATTGATAGATAGATTTCTATCTTCTATATATTTTGATATCTTCTTTCCAATGGTGATGATTCCGCACCTTTGGATGGCCAAGGTATTCTTAGGTAACCAATGCTACCATTACCTATGTGGTTTACGGATACTAATTCGTGGATATGCAATTCCATTTAATGTATGAGGATAGCTTATCCTTTTTTTTTTTTTTTTTGGTATTTGGAAACGACCTGCTTAAAGAGAGATTGGCGTCGATCCACCATGGTCATTTCTTCCTACTTACATTATCTTGTTGTGAGGTTTCTTACTATTTAGGGCAAACAACACTACAATTTTATACAAGAGATAAAGGTGCTTCACTCTCAAAAAAAGAAGGATGTTCTTTTAATAGTGTTGTGTAGTAGAATTTTACAGGGAAGCCCTATGTTTTGCATGAGTTAAGCTAAACTACAGGGACTTTAATTGAGAACTCTATGTTACGGTTGATTTCTTTGGTTACGGCTGATTTTCATTTTACACGACACTTGATTCTTATGCATTTACATATCAAAAACTAGGATTATAATTGAAAACTATATGCTACATTCACCTCTTTTGTAGTTTGGTACCTATTCTGAAATGGCTTTGGCTGCTAATGCCTCTTTTGTAGTTCGGTATCTCCTTTATTTAAGTGGTTGTTTTTAAAAGGCTAAGGATGAGTCATTTGACCCAAGGAGTTCTTTTTGGATGGCCTTTTTAAATATGCTTTTCTATATACATATTTGATCTGAAGTGTTTCTAACAAACAAGATCCCCTGCATTATAGGCTTACTGCTTTCTTCTGATGAAAGATTATTCATCTCCATGTGCTTACCATGAATCCTGATATTTTCTTATCATAACCTTCAACTATAATCTACAGGTTGAATCTATTACCATACTTATCAAATTATTTTCTTGAATAAGCAGGCAATTGAGGATTTAACTTGTAATCTCTTTTGAATTTAAATAGTTTTGAGCCAGGGCACTCAAATTATCTTTTCATTTAATTAGGAGGGGCAATATTTAGATTGTTACATCAATTGTAATTTTTCATTTCTTAATTGTAGTGAGGAAATGTTGAATAAGAATTATAATGTGAAACTTTTTAAGTAGAATGAATTTTAACTCTCTAACATTCATGTGCCTTTTTTTTGTATGTGACGGATGGAAATTCATCATAATTTTTAAAGTAAAACGTCTTTGTATGAAAGCACTCTTAGGATGGGTAATCTCTCCCCGAAGAGTCATCAAGTAATCCATTCATTTCTTCTCTTTCTTTATTTTTGAACTAATCATTAATGTACAGGATTGTACTATCGAAAATGAGCTGAAACGGATCAAACATCGACTTGTATTATGTGATTGCAACCTCTTATGCGTTGTACTCACAGCAAAAAAAGGAGGACAATGTTAGGCGGAAGTTTTATAGATATCCCAAAAATCATACAAATAGAATTTTTTTAATGGATTGATGAACCTAGAGATGCAATACAGGAGCGAGGTGACAAAAAGATATATGCAGTTGATGATGCAGTGAAAAATGACATCGAAGTCTTGAAGTTTCTCGTGAAGTCCTTGTTTTTATTTGATTTTATAATTGTAGCATTACTTTCATTGTTCTTAATGTTGATAATGTTAAATGTACTACTTTAGGTTTTTATTTTATGCAAACTCGACTTTTCTGACTGAGATGTTGTTTATGTTGAACTTATGCTTGTATGGTAAATTTGAGGGTATAAAATTCGGTTACTATTTCCTCTTAAATTCTCTTATGATATTGTGAGTGATGAAAATCTCATAAATTCAAATTGGATTTATTCCACATACAGCACTTTGAAAATTGTGTTTTTCAAAGATAATTGTTCTTTCACACAAAACTATGCTGACAACTGAGGGGTATCTCAGTTATTTGTCGATACAACACTTTTAGAACTGTGTTTTTCAAACAAACCAATTGCTTCTGAAATACCAACTTTTGAACAGCTGATTTTTAACAGCAGCTTTTGAACTAAGTTTTTCTACAGTCACAACCGAAACAAACGCACCATTAATCATATATCTATACATCCATGCATGCATGCATGCATACGTACATACATACATACATACATTCATCCATGCATTCATACATACATTCATCCATAAATCGATCAACACACGCACGCACGCACGCATGCACGCAGAAGACACAGAGACAGACTGACAGAGACAACCAGACACAAACATACACACATATATGTACATATATACATACATACATACATAATTCTCAATTAAGAGATAATGCATTATTTAGTATAATGTATGCTTAAAAGTATAGTAATGTTGTGTTCATAGAAACGCCGCAAACATCTCATCCAGGTAATATGTTACCATTCTGCTTTGGTCGGATGATGGATTTATTAAAATATTCAAAATAAATAAAGAAGTTCAATGACATAAAAAATATGAATGTGTGTGATAAATTAAACAAGAACAAAAAAAAAACTTTTCTATTATTTACTTCATTAACTTAAGATATAATTATAACCAAATAAAAAAGCAAATGAATACCAAACTAGAAATGTCGTCCGCTTCATTGAAGTCATCATTTTTTGCAACAATAGGAAGACGGCTTTTACTCTCTTCAATATGCTTTATCAATTTTGAAGAATAGAGTATAATCCCAAATCTCATTGGTACACTATTTTGGAACATAGATAGAACCATGTTGATTGTCTGCTAAATTTCAGGGAAATAGAATTTGTCAGCACCAGTTTCACAGTAGCACTACTTGCATCATTCAATTTATCATAAATACAAAAAAAAAAATGAAAGCCGCAATGGAATTAAATTTAACTTGCCTCGGCGCCACAAGTTGTCACAGGATCAATCACATAAACAGCATGAAATAGGTTTTTACGGATGTACCGGAGCTGGCCAGGGAACACTGGCATCAATATCTGCATTAGCAAGAGAAAAAATTAGGCGCAGTTTTAAGAAAGCAGCACTTTTGATGAAGTTTACATGTTGCTCTGAGCAAAAGAACCATAGAAAACACAAGTTGAAAGAGAAAGAGACAGAGAAAGAGGAAGGAACAATTGGATCGAACACCAAGAAAACAGTGTTAATAAAAAAAATTTTAAATGTCATCTCATTTCATGTTGCATAACCTATATGCACAGATCTTTATGCACACCAATAATATCAAGAGATCAGATTACAAATTCAATATTTTCAATTGCTATTAGATTTGTGCAAAAAGATTATGTGGCCCTAAATGGTACAATGTCTATAGGATTTTCTATAAACAATAATTATTAAATTTGTCCTAACACACACATCAATATGCCTTATCAATTTTGAACAGGAAGAAAAAGAGCAGCAGTTTTAAAAAGGCAGCACTGTTATCAATTTTTGCAAAATGCTCTAACAAAAAAAAGGCATTGAAAAGTACAAGTGTTTATTTCACCTCATTTATATTACTTCGCCAGCGCCTGTACATAGCATCTTCCTCCAAGTTATTGAGATAGTGAACGTAAGTCGAGCGGAAATCAATGCGAAAGACATTGGATCCAGAAGGTGGTGGAGCAGACAACAATTTTAGTATTGCATTTTGTGGAAGCTGAAAAACATAAATCACTATTAAAAATGCACTAAAAGATAATTAAATTAAATTACTTGGATGAAAACATAAAATAATCAGACTTCCTTAGTGAATAACTTAAGGGCATATTCAAATGGAGATGAAGCATGCCACTAGTTCATGAATTAAAAAAGCGTAGTTAGCATCTACAAATAAAATGCATTGTAAAAACTCTCCTGATACCATGTCAAGAGAGAGACCAAAATAAAATTAGATAGATATTACGTCCTAATATGTAGTATCACGGAAGATAATTTTCCTATAATCAAAGTATATAACCCCAAAATTCTATGTCAAACAATGCTCTAGTACAAGTGGAAACAGATTTTATGTTAAAACAAACAAGATGATATTCACGGAGGGAAAGTGCAATTTATAACTTGCTCTGTGCAGAAAACTTATCGTATGTGTAACAAAATGCCAGCATATAAACTTCATAATGTCTGATACATTTTTTCTCAAATTATTCTTCATACATAATAACAACACAAATTAAAACAGTCACTTAGTAACATTTTCAATTATATGGAATATCATTGGAGCAAAGTGACTTCATAAATATGATACAGTGATGGTCCAATTAAGTACAAAAAACCATGTAAGAACATTATAAAAAGGGATAGATTTGCCTAGAACCATTAATCATGTGATGGAACACGAAAGAGGCAAAGCATTTCATTTAAGAACTGAAAGTGTATGAAAATGAGTCCACCGTCCATCCCATGTTTCTATGGATATATTACCTCTAGCTGGTTATGCACATAAAAATAAAATTTTCAACTTCCAATCATACCTACACTAAAAAAATACTCATCACTATTTAAGTTATGATTTGTAAATTAATCATTCCTCCACTTTTCCTCAAAATTTCTACAATAAAAACAATGTAAACGTAATATCAAAACTGCAATTCATGTAATCTCACAATAATTCATCATTCCAAATGTATATAATCAAAAAAATTCAATCACATAGAGCCCTAATCTCAACTCAAAACAACAGACTAAATTCTTCACTTTTCCAAAATCTCATGCTTTATGATCGATTACCTTTCAAGGCACAAAAAATGTTATAGATTAAACTATGAAGAAGTACAGATTGTAGAAACCCCAATAAAAGCTTGAAAAAGAATTAAGATCTAAGAAACTATGGAAAGAAACCATTTAATTTAAATAAAGTTCTAGCTAGGATTCTTCTCTTTCATTTGTTCCTATCCAATAACCACCTCTTTCAATTACTGTGTAACGCACTTCCACACCATTAATTTCTCCATTTTAGTTGGGCCAAGATGTAATAACAAAATCTTAATGAGTAATGTAGTAATCATCAAGAACATCTATCAAATTAATTATTTATTTTTTATTGAAAATATCAATCCCTTATAAATTTAAATCATAAATAAACAAAAAGCCAAAACTATAATTAAGGGCAAATACCGGTTGTGTAATTAACATGGTATGCAGATTGACCTGAACACATAATTTTAAGGCAGTGTTATTATCAAGCAACAATACTAAACAGCAGAAACAACCTTCAGTATAGAAAACTGATCAGCCAATGATAGCTCCTCATGAACCATATCCATTAACCTGCAAGAAAAAAAAACACTTTTCTGATATGAAAGTCAAAGATTTTTGCCAAACAAACAAAATAAAATTTTCAACAGTAATAGAGAATACAGGTGCAACAGTCATTTACATATTACGCATAACAACAGTAAAGAAATAGCTCAGTCTCAGAGCTCAGAAATAATTCCAACAATATATAAAAACTTAAGAAATCCACATTCTAATTGAACTAAGCTCAAAAAATATAAAAAAAATAAAAGAGTTTAAGCCCCAAATGCACATTGAAAAAAATGGTTATTGATAAACTTCTCATATTCATCGTATAAGTGTATAATATTTGTATCCCATACAATACAGCCGATCAAACTTAAATACACAGCTTAATGTGATGCTGCATTTATATTTCAAGGGGTCATAAATAGGCAGAAACAAGCTAAAAAATTTCTTCGTAATTACAAGAAACTTCCATCTATACTAGAGAAAGATCACTAGTTTAGCATAACTAAACTGTGCTTGCATCTTAAACAGTTTGGTGCATGTTTTTAACATATTTCATAGATGCAGTAAGAACATTATTTCCTTTCTTAATGCATTTTAAATATATATTAAGCCCTGAGCTTTTATAAGAGATTCTGATTTTGTATTAAGCAATAATTGATAGATTGATGAAGAAATCAATTTTGATTTTCCCCAATCACCGATTCCTCTTTATTCCATGTCTATTTTTCCTAATTTTCCCTTCTATCTCCCCCCTCGAGCCCCATCTTGCAATATATGTTTATTTCTTCTTCTAATGTTTGTTGTGTGGCTCACTACCAATATGATATTAGATCCTAACCTCAACACCAACTCAATTTAACCCTTTATTAAATAGTATTGTTTTATAATTATTTTTTTATTATTATTGATATCTGATATTTTTACAGTATTTCTAGTATTATAAGATTACTCAAATTCTTTAATATATGATATGGTATTTATATGGTATGTAGTATATGTTTTTACTATTTTTCATACATTAATTGTGAAAATTCATCACCATTAGCCGTATCTTGACTATTTGAGACCAGTTTTATGAATTCTCACTCTATTTTCATCCATATTGAGGTTTACAAGAGATGTTTTAAAATGAAACAATGCAGAGTAAGGCATATTATATAGTAAGCGGTGAAGTAAAAGCCATGAGACACGAGGCCTTAGCATCACAAATTTTATGTTCTCAAAAGAATGACAAGTTTAAAATAGGTTAAATAAAAAAATAAAATAAATTTAGGAATAACAACAAATAAAAAGCATAAAGACCTACAATCCTAAATGAACCCCAAAGTCCAAGCCTCCAAGGATACAAACACATACTGTAAAAGGAATTAAATGCAAACGATGAACAAGCAAGAGAATCAATCGTTCATCCACAAGCTCCACCTCAAGGTTTATTTAAAAAAATAAAATGCGGAAAATGTATGGAAGTGGGATGAAATGTTGTAAATTCAGTTTTAGAGGCATCCAAATGAAATGTAGAAAAAGATTTTTGCATTGCAAGACCAACTTGAAAAGCAAACTTTACTTCACCGAAGTCATTATTATCATCTTCAAAAAAATTCAACAGTTTTTTATAGACAAAGTAATCAACGATTAGTACAAATAAGCTCTAAGTTAATTTTCCTTGAGTGGAGTTATTTGAACTCAACTTTGTAATATTATTTTAAAAACTAAAACGATGAATGAAGTGTGGAGGAAGAGTATTTTGGTTCCCACTTTTAAGAATAAAGGGGATGCACAAGAGTGTGCAAATTATAGAGGAATTAAATTGATGTGTCATACTTTAAAATTATGGGAGAGGGTAATGGAACATAGGTTAAGACGTATTACCAAGATTTCTCATAATCAATTTGGATTTATGTCGGGCAGGTCCACTATGGAAGCTATACATTTATTGAGAGATTTGATGGAGAAATACAGAGATAATAAGGAGGATCTACATTTGATATTATTGATTTAGAAAAAACTTACGATAAAGTTCCAAGAGATATCCTTTGGAGAATCCTTGAGAAGAAATGTGTTGATATGACTTATATTCAAGTCCTTAAAAATATGTATACTAGAGCTGTTACTTGTGTTCGAACTGAAGGAGGATTGACCAAATATTTTCCTGTTTCTGTTAGTTTACATCAGGGATCGGCTTTAAGCCCATATCTTTTTGCTTTAGTTATGGATGGTCTTGCTGGACATTTACAAGAGGGTGTACACTTTTTGTTGATGATACCCTCCTCATGGATAAGACGAGAGAAAAGGCCCAGGAAAAACTTGAATAATGGATGTCAACATTGGAAACTAAAAGCCTTCGTTTGAGTAGAGCTAAAACTGAATACATTGAATGTAATTTTAGTAATAGCAGCTCTAGTGACAGAAGTGTAACTTTGGGTGATCAAATTATTAAAAGGTGTGAACGATTTAGATATCTCGGGTCTATTTTTGAAAGCGATGGTGATATAGATGGGGATGTTAATAGTAGAATTCAAGTTGGTTGGTTGAAGTGGAGGAATATGTCGGGTCTATTGTGTGATAGAAAAGTACCGCTTCGACTGAAAGGAAAATTTTATAAGATGATGGTGAGACATGCAATGCTCCATGGTGTTGAATGTTGGCCTTTAAATAAGAAGCATAATGCTAAGTTAAGTGTTGCCAAGATGAGAATGATTAGGTGGATGAGTGGCTTTACATTTAGAGACAAAATGCAGAATAATTATATCCGTGATAGGGTTGGTGTAGCTCCAGTGACGGACAAAACTAGAGAGAGTCGCCTTAGATGGTTTGGTCACATTAAACATCGACTAGACGATGATCCGATTAAGAGAGTAGATGTTTTGGATTAGACTTTTGTTAAGAAAGGCAGAGGTAGGCCAAGGAAGACTTGGGCTTATTGCATAAAAAATGATCTTAATTTAATAGAATTAAATGAAAATATGACACTAAATAGGATGCAATGGAGAAAAATGATTCGTGTAGCCGACCCCACTTAGTGGCATAAAGGCTTTGGTGTTGTTGTTGTTGGAATTATTTGACCTCAGAACCACTCTGAATTAATTTATTTGGTCATGGATATACCCTTCCAAATTTTAAATAAGAGTGATAAATCAAAAGTGATATGGGGCGCAAAACGCCCCATAGGAAAATAAAAGGTGCAACTCAGATGCTCATACAATACACAGATGTGGGGCCGCATTCCAAAAGAAGTACCCCAAAATGCCCTACACTCTCTTGCCTCACCCCACCTAGAAAGGCACCACAGATGTGGGCATATACCTAGGAAGAAACATCGCTCTACAACCTGAGGCGTTCTTGCTTCAGCCCGCACTAAGGTGAGCCTTAAGGTGTACCTAAGAAATAACTTCTAAACATGGCACTATTTTGCACTAAGTTTTTGCATAAATTCTAATATGTTAACTTTAATATACTTCATTTCCTTCATAATTATTACATATTTATTTTCTTTGCCTAATTTATCGGAGCCTCTTCTACACTTCATTGTACATTCTCAAATCACCGAAGTCTATTTCTTTACTAGATTTATAATCAGTGCGTGATACTGTAAATAATAAATGGAAACAATGACTCCTAAAATCAAACCCAACAAAACAAGAGTTTACTATTAAAAAGACGAGAGCAAAAACATTTAGAAAATCAAGTAGAACTTCACAGAAGTAATACAAGTCTCAGCATGAAATTAACAAAAGGGAAAAAAAAAAGCAATCAGTGAAATACTAGAGATGGGATAGAAAATTACTGGTAAAGATCAACTTCTTCGATATTTATTAGAGCACCATTAAGAGCCATCAAGGACTTGCCAGCAGGAACCATTCTCTGGTTTGCGATAATTTCTTCCTTAATGGAATCATTAAGCTGCATTAGTGAGACTGATGCAGATTATAATCTTGTAAAGAAACTTGATTGCATAAATGAATGTCGACCACAGAGAATAGGTAGAACAGTTAGCAGGACTTGCCTTCATTTGAGACAACAAGGAAACAATACTTGGAAAATTCTGATTGATTTCCTGCATTGTCTGCAAGGGATCCAATGCATGCACAATTCTTTGAGCAGTTTGATAGCCCAGATCTACAAGAATATAATTGTATATAATCAGTTGATAAGAGGCACAGAAATTTTATTAAGTGGGAGGGTTCCTAATGTTGTTGTTAGTTGTAGAGTATCAGATATTATTTTCAATAAAAGTGATAGCACAATGTTAAAAGAAACGTTGCCTTTCAGCTCCCAAACTTCAAGAGTGTCTGATATAGTTGATGATAATAAGAAATCTCGGAAAGCCAAAATGTCACCAGTCAGATCTGGTTTGCGTTCCTGAAATTCAAAGAATTATGATGGACATAATTACCATTTGAATTATTTTTTCATAATATGCAAACTTATCTGAAAAGTCCCATGGTTTCAAAAACTGTAGTACAAACCAAGATTTTGGAGAATATAAATCCTCTAATTTCTTGGCTTAGATCCTCCGTCTTTGGGTCTTCTAAAGTAACACCTGCAAATAATTGATATATAGCTTCACAATTCTAAACATATGTGTGTGATATGTATATATATATATATATATATATATATATATATATATATCTATCTTTTTATAAAGAATGTTGATGCATGGCAATAATAATAATAATGTCCCAACTAAAATAAAGAAGAAGATGGCAAACATTAAACTTAGTTGAAATCCATTCAGGTTAGACGGCCTAATATTTTGCATTGATTTTCTAAACAAACATTTCTTCGCAGTTGTAATGGATTATCCAAAAATACATATACTAATTCTGCATAAACCTAGGATCCCACTATATGATGTTAAACAGAGCAACAACAGAACCACATAACATCAGTAGCAGCAACCCTATCCTAACAAATGGATTCAGCTTCATAAACATTTTCCCGCTATTACTTCCAATAATGTAAAAGAAACTGTGAAATTTAAAACATAGAAAAGGCAGCCATGTACCACTGGAAAGTCACCAACACAAACATACAGAACTAAAACCACAACTGTGAAAGCATGAAACAATAGACAGTGCGAACTAACCTTTCTTTATAGTACTATCATCCATAGCCTTGTACTCCATATTCTTTAAAGCAAGTTCCACTCCGTAACCGCCCAAGTTTACTGCATCCGAAGCACCAACAAAAGAGCAATAGCTACTGGCTGCAGCTTGGCAACCGGAAGGTAACACAGACCTGGCAACATATTTAATTTTCCCCTAAAGCAGTAAACGAAATATAAGAAACTAAATTAGAAAAAGACGGGAGTGAAGATGAGATAATGTACAACAGAATAATTCAAATTTATTCAAAACAACCAAGCTACTAAACGTAGAAAATGTTAACCTGTCACAGTGAGAACATGGAGTGCGGTACAGCTTATTGAAAAAGAAAAAGTAAATAAAAAGTCATTTGTTAATTGAGCATTCGCTGAAGAAGTGTGCTAGAAGGCTATTTATCATAAATAGAATAATGATATCTGTTGATCTCACTTTTGGTTGAGGTTTAGTTTTTCCTCTTTAGTAGCCTAGAGTCTAGCCATAGGACTTTCTTGTTCACTATTCCTAGAAAACTAGAAAAAGAACCCTCACCATTAGAAATTCTAAACTCTTCTTTGCTCAACTTGAAGTTCCATATACTGATCCTGACCTCTAGCACTTAGTAGGTAGGGTCAATATAGGGTAGCTAGAGATGAGTCCCCATAGGACTGCTTGACCTTAGGGTTGACCCTGGGTGTTGTTCTGGAGCTAGTTCACTCGCTTGTATTCACTTGCACTCACTGTCACTCACTTTCACCCCCATTCACTCACAACCCCAAATCTAAACTTGTTGACTTTCTGTCCCCTGATCCTTTGATCTAAACTTGTTGACTTTCTGTCCCCTGATCCTTTGGGAGATTCATGTAGATTGTCTCCTAGACCCTTTAGCCTTGGGCTGGGGTTTAGCCAGCACCAGTACATAGAGGACCCAAATGGAGATTTCGTTGGTCCATGGCTCAGATCAGAATGGTTGACACCTCAATTTTACCAAATTACCCAACTCAGTCTTTTGTCCCCAAAACCGACTTAAACCCTTCAATTGAAGTCAACTTGATCTCAATTTGCCCCAATTTGGATCATAAACCCTTCATAAAGATCCTACAAATCAAATTGGACCTTTAATTGTCCTTTGTCAAATCTCAATTTCACTCAATTTCGACACACATTCAAAACCCCCAAATTTGCCCCCAAATTAACTAAGCGATCAAAATCCACTAAATTGAACTCCCAAACCAACTCAAAATCACTTCGAGCCTTTTCTAAACACCTCATGACAACCATCTGCACCATCCTGACCAATTGAACTCAAACCAAAATTTTGACGAAAATCGAATTTTGACGCGATTTTGACTCGATCGTCAACAAGGCTTCCCGGACGACCGCGGATGACAAAACAGACTGCACCGATGCGTCCGGAACGTCGATTTTGCCTAAGGTAGACGTTCATTTCACAACAATAGCGCGTCTGGGAGAAAATGCACGAAATGAAATATATAATAATAATAATAATAATAGTATTATTATTATTATTATATAATCATCTTTTTTTATCTCCCTAAATAATAAGCCCCAAATCCTCCTCTCATTCGGTCCGCACTTCCCCCTCTTCCGTTCGCACGCCCGACCGAACCCTCCCCTCCTCTCTCGCGTTCGGTCCAGCCGCTCGAGCGAGCCCTAACTCTCCAGTTCGCACGCCCGACATAGCCTCCTCCTCGAGCCGCACGCATGCGCCATCCTCTGTTGCGATCCTTATCGCCTGCTGCATCCCCTGTCGCGAGCCTTATCACTTGCGTCTGTTCCTTCTGATCCTGAGAGCTTCCTCGAGCCGCACGCAAACAGAAGCCCCATGTCTTTCCTTAGCAAATTCTCTCTCCATCTCCTTTCCCTCTTGCCTATAAGAATCTCCAGTTTGAGTTTGGGGTTTTGGTGGGGGGGGGGGGGGGGTTTGCTGGCCGAAATTTTCCAAGGGAAGGAGGAGGTATTGTTGGATTGTTTCTTGACCTTCTCTTACCCTTCTTGTGTGTTCTACGCCAACTGGTAACCTTTCCCCCCTTCTGTTTCGCAGTTTTACTTGGTGTTATGGCACCCACGTAGTTTGGATCAGCAAGCACACTTGCTGAAATAGTTGGTTGTTTCTTGCTCCCTCCTTCCTAATGGCAATATAATTTTCTCTTTTTTTTAAAAAAAAAAAAAGGAAGTAGAGGGGAATGATGGACAAGATCTCACTAGCTAGCTTCTTGTCATTTTTTTTTATTATTATTAATGCAAGCCCTCTAACCTTCACATTTAGTTGGAAAGATACATCATATATATGTTTAGTTTTTGGATGGGATTTTGGTTTAAAATTTGAGGTGGTATGCTTACTTGATTGAAGACACTTTTGTGGCAATGTTTAACTAGCTATCCTATGAGCATCTCTTTTCCCTTCTTGTTATGAGCTCTATATTGTCTTATTTTTTTTTTTTTTTTTTTTTTTTTTTTTGCTTGAAAGGCATTATATACATATGATTTTGGGTTTAACCCTCTTGCTTATTAAAGAGGCTCTTTTAGTGGCTTCATGTGAAGTTGAAGTGCCCTTTTCTTGCTCTTTTTGGAAGGATTAAATATCATGCTAGGGTGCTTTAGGGGTTGAAATGTTCATGTGATACTTCGCAAGCTCTCTCACTCTCTTTTAGTGGCTTCATGTGAAATTAAAGTGACCTTTTCTTGCTCTTTTTGGAAGGATTAAATATCATGCTAGGGTGCTTTAGATGTTGAAATGTTCATGTGATACTTTGCAAGCTCTCACACTCTCTTTTAATGGCTTCATGTGAAATTAAAGTGCCCTTTTCTTGCTCTTTTTGGAAAGATTAAATATCATGCTAGGGTGCTTTAGGTGTTGAAATGCTTCGTGTGATATTTTGCAAATTTTTTCTCTCTCTAGTTGGCTAAACACCATGCTATGATACTTCAAGTCTTAAATTATTTCACATGATATTTTATGAGCCTCCTTACTCTCTTTTGGATGGCCAAAAAAAAATTGTGGTTAGCATGTCCTAAATTTTGCTTGTTTCATATAATGATAAAGATTGGTTTATGTGATGTTGATAGCCCTCCTTGCTACCTTTTTTTGGGGTGGCTGAAATTTTCAAGGAGAGGGAGGTGGAAAATATTTGTGTTGGCTAACTTCATTTTCATCTTGCAAGTCTTTTTTTTTTTTAAAGATGCTTCCTACTCATGAATGATGATGAAAGTAGTAATACATGCTTTAAAGTTTCATGCTTTCTATTACTAGTTGTTGGATGAAATTGGTGGCCCATGTTGTAACATTCTAGGCTCTCTATTTTCATGTGTTGAGTGGAAATAGTGACACTATATGTGCAAATTTTTTCATGAACATTAGGAAGGTGATGCCCTATTTGGTTTGAGATATTTATTTAAAAAAAAAAAAAGAAAGGGAAAGAGGGGAAATTTGAAACACACTACGTAGAGAGTTTGACATGTTTTCTCTGTCTCTCTAAACTTGATTCGTACTATTTGGAAAATTTGATATGTTTTCATATGCCCCCCCAAACTTGATACATGTGTCATTTGGCAAGCCTAGGATGTTTCATATGATTTTCAAAGCATGCTACACAATATTTTGAAAGTTTGACATGTTTTAGTTATTTTTCTAAGCTTGCTACACAATGTTTGGAAAGTTTAACATACATGTTTTGGCCTTGGGACTTTTGCATATTGAGGCATGAAATAATTTATTTGCTATGTGCAATTTTCGGATTTGGAGATAATCAAATGTTTAGCTCTCAAATTTTGGAAATATACGAGCCTTTCTTTGCTTATTTCATCAAGCATCCATATGTACAACACTTTGGTGTTAATTTCAAGCACATTTCACCCCACCCCATGCATAGAATGTGGGTTTTTCTTGTAGGGACTTGAAGTTATTTGGTGTTTGAGAAATGATTACCTAAACTCCACCTTTCACTCACATATCAATCACCTCTTTAAACACTCATGTGTTCAACACTTAAGCCTCATTTTTTTTTCACATGCTTACTACTCTCATTTGCTCTTACATGCCACATTGCTATTTGCTGCATGAAATGGATGTTTAATCTAAGCGATTTCAACATGGGAATTGAAGTGAATAGTCTTTTATAGCTTGCTTCCTATGTTTGTTTTCTATTGAGGGTTGCTCCTTGCGCACCATGTTGGAGGAGTTCGTCTTTCTTATCTTATATACTTCGTGGTCACCTCTCTGCACCATGTTGGGAGAGGTCCGGTTCACCTGTCTTAGATGCCTTACAATCATCTTCTCTCCTACACTCATTGGTAGAGGTTTGCCTTTACGAGTTTTTCCTACTTCGTGGCTGCCTTTTTTGCACCGCATATGGAGTTTATTTTTGCCCTTACACCGATTCTTGTTTATTAATTTGTGCGGATTTGAGAGTCGCTCCAACCCTTTTACGACGTTCTTCTGGGTGGATCGTCGTCTCCTCTTTCTCTTCATTGACCCTTGTCCTTTGTTTCTTTTTACTTCTTGGCCTAAGTCTCGTGTTTATGTAGGACACATAAGCACACATGTATAGCTTTTGTTATATGTGGGGCCATCAAGTAAGACTGTAAGTAGGGTGGATGAGGGAGAAAAACGATGACACTACAGTAAGAGAGGGACACGATGGATTTCTAGAATAGTATATCCTGACTCAGAGACCCTGAAGAGGGTAGACGAAGGAATTTACGGTATTATTCGCTCATCCTTAAGGATTTCTGTCGCTGTCACTCTTAGGTTGCTAGCATTCCTAGTTCGATTAGGATAGTCAACCTGTGGATCATTCTACTTTTATAAAATATACATATACATATTTAAAAGAAAATTACATAACTACCTCCACAACAAAAATAACCTCCCTACCCATAAATTTTTCAGTTGCATGCAATCCAAATTGAAATATATGAAAATTTTACAAAGGTCCACGGTTGACTATTCAGACCGAGTTAGAACTGCCTTCCATAAGGTCACGGCTTGGTAGTTCAGACTTAAGGCGGGATATATACAGCACAGCTCTGAGTCCTCCACACCATCGTTCTTACGGTTCCCCTGGACTTGTAATCCGTTTTCGTGGATTTCCTACGAGTTTTTCTCCACATATTTGCTTTTTCGGATTTCCTACGAGTTTTTCTCCACGGATTTGCTTTTTCGGATTTCCTACGGATTTTTCTACAGATTTCCTACGGATTTTTCTACAGATTTCCTACGAGATGATCCTCTTCGCTCTTCTGGTTTTCTCTTGGTTTATTACACAAGTCTCGTATTTTTCCTTTCCTGCATACACTCCAGCACACACACACATACTTGTTCAGTTCAGTTTACCAGCTTTGTTTTCCACAACATATACTACTGTTTAGCGTAGCTTTCTCGCTTTACTTTCCTACATATTTTGAATTGTGAAAAATGACTGAACCCCACATGTTTAAAATAACTCAAAATTTAATCACCAACCAAAATAAACTTGTAGCTTTAACTAAATTAAAACGACTCTTGGACGACCGAGAATCCCTCGGATGAGGTAACTTACGTGTCGTCATAATCAACTTAAACATTTGTTTTAATTAAAACACTAAGTCACCTCAATTTTAAACTTTCCAAAACACGATATTCTCTCGTCTCTTCAATTATCACTTCTAAAACTAAACCTGCTACGACGAGGAGCTTGGAGCTATCATTGTGGGCAGCACGGTGTTGACCTCGTTTTTGTCGAGGTTTAGCTTTCCTCCTAGGATTTAAGGTTCTAGCTTTAGGAGCTTCCCCGACGATCTTAGATTCCTAGCACTGGGCCCACCTCGCTTTAGAATGCTCGAAACCACTTCGACACTCTTTTAGAGTCCGGACGGAGTTCCGACCTCTAGCTCACGGCGAGTAGGTTGGAATTAGCGTTAGGACTCCGAATCGAGTTCCTATGGGACCACGCTGGACGCTGGATAGCCTCGTGCACATTTTCTCGCACCACCGAGCACAAATTCTCGAGCCACGGCCTCGACATCTTCAAATTCTCCGCAACGGATCGAGATCGGGGTCGAATGCGTGAACGAGGCGACATCGAAGTCGAATTTTGACGAGATCGAATTGACGCACTTCTACTCGACCGGTGACGAGGTCTCGAACGACCTCGAATCGCGAAACGAACGTCGTTGCGTCGTCGAGACGCGCGTCCGAACGTTGACTTGCTGAAAAGACATATAGCTTGCTACGTTTTCGGACGCGGGTCCGCGACGCGAAATTTGACGAAATTTAATAAAATAAACTTTATTTCCTTTTAAAATTCATTTAATTCCTACCCTATTTCTTTTTCTCCCGCACTCGTCTGGCGCCGCACCCGTCTCCTTCCCGCGGGCATACTCGCCTCGTGCCCTGGCTCGGTTCGACGAGCTCGTTGGCCTCGTCCGAGTCTCGTCCCGTCGTACCCCGGCTCCTCCACGCCATGGGAAGTGACCTCCCGAGCGCCTCTGCCCAGGCTTCTCTTCCGACGCGTTGAACTTTCCTCTTCGAGCATTCGGGAAGGCCGCGGCACTCGTGGTTTGACGCACTCGGGAAGTCTCTTCCTTCCCGATGGCTTCCTCTCGCTTCCCTTCTCTACTCTCTCGAGGCTTCTCCCGCGTGCGTGGGTTGTGGCGCCAGGTAGGGTTCGTCCCTTGGCCGTTGGCTCTGGGTGAGCGTGTGGGTGAGTGTCGTTTCGGTGGCTGTGGGTGATTCCAGCTGGCTCCCCCGTGTTCTCGCTATTTAAAGCCCCGTTTGGGGAGGGCCCGAGGTTGGATACTCGGTTTTGAAGGCTCCATTTCTCTCCTTTCTCTTTTCTTCTTCCCTGCTCGCTCGCGGTTCTTCTCGAGCTTGTGTGTGAGTGAGGCGAGGAGCGCCGTTGTCTTGCTCTCGAAGCCCGTGGAGCTTGGTCGCTCGGTTTTGAGTCTGGGTTGCGTCGTTTGTTTACTGTTGTTGAGTCGTGGTGTGGGTTTGCTTGAGTTCTCACTGAGGTATGAATTCCCTTAGCTCTAGCTTTTATATTTGAGGCTGTATACATGTCGTTTTCCTTAAAGATGGACATGGCTTCATGATTAAAGTGGCATGCTATGTGCTCCTCTCTCTTCTTTACTCACTCTAACTTGATGTGGAGCATGGAATGGTTTGTTTAGTTTTATATATGCATGCGGAGCTTACGCTCTTCTTACCTCTTCTTTATCAAAGAGCATGTCGGGGAAAGATTTAGTGAAGAGATTTAGTTGATTTAAAAAGAACTCTATGCTCATTTTCATTTGAAATACATTAAGGCTTATGCTTGGATATGTAGGATGTATGGAAATGCTTGTTCAAGCTTTATGTTTAGCTGAGTTTTTTTTTTTTTACCCTGTCTGGGCTCATTGTGATCTTGTTTAAAAGTAAATTCTATTTCATTTTAAAGAGAGCTTTGGGGGGGGGGGGGGGGCTGTCTTGGTGGCTTTGTGTTCTCGGTCCTGCCCTCCCCCTGCTGCTCTCGGTTTTGGGCTTCTGTGAGTCCTGTTGTTGTCCGGTTTCTGCCCCTGGAGCTTTTTCGAGTCGGCCTTGTGTTGGGGGCTGCTTTGAATTGAAGTTGGGCTGTTTATTTTTCCAGTCTTGTGGTGGTTTGGGTTGATTTCTTCTATTCTCCCTAGCCTTGGCTTCATATTGGGAGTCGTTGTGATTTAAAATCGGATTTATTTTTGTTTTCTGTAGTTGGTTTTAGCTCTTTAATATCCTGTTTTTTTAGCTATCTGAATCATTTTGATTCAGGTGCATCGTTGATCAAATTGTCGGGTTGTCTTTGAGCCCCGCCGTTTTCTGTTTTGGGTTGAGTCGAGCCTGCTCGTTGCTCGGTTGTTGGTCTTTAGGATTCCTCGGGCTAATCTGATGTTGGGGGGCTGTGTTGGCTTACGGCTGGTTTGATCCTCACAGCCAAGTAGTGGCTCGGGTATGGCTTTGTATGGGCTGGATTTGATTCTCATGGTAGGTATTCATCTAGGCCTTGGAGTTGGGCTATGTTTTTGGCCATATTGACTCAGGTTTGAGACTTGTTTTGGGTGTGGCCGAGGCTTGTTGAAGCTTTGTGCTGGACTTTTGGTGGCTCGGATTTAAGCCCTGTGTAGGCTCGGTTTTACTTCTGTTGTGGCTTCTCCCTTCAGCCTTGTGCTCGGCCGTAGGATTGGCTATGTGGAGAGGCTTGGTTGTGTATGGTTCGAGCCTCATTCATGGGTTGTTATGAGGTAAGGTTGGCTCCCTTTTCTGGTCTTACCTGTGAGCTTTCCTCCTCTTTTTTTTAGCTTTACCCGAGAGTCCCTGTGAGGTGCTAGGCTCGACTTCATGTTGGGTCGCGGTTTCAGCTGCATGGTGAATGCTGTTATGCCTTGTTGTGGCCTGATTCTAGCCTTTGTTAAGTGCTGAAATAGGAGGACTCTTGAGGCTATTTTCTGAGGTTCCCCTTTGGTTTGTCTATGGAAGAGTATGATTGAGTAATATGCATCTTTGTTATACCCTGCTTGGTGGATTGAGAATTAATTTGAGATGAGCTTCTCCTTGCTTTTGTAGCTTTGGTCGAGGGTTTTCCCTTGTTTTGTTGACTTAGGCCGTGAGCCTCTGCTTTTTCTTAGCTTAGTCGAGAGCCTTATTGGGATAATTGGTGTCTTGTTGAGCTTTGCTTCCTTGCTACATTTGCTTATGAAATTGATTTAATGAATTTGGGAGAGCTTTCTAAGCTTATTTGTAGGGAATAAATTGAGCAGCGATACTTGAAATATGTCTCGGAAATTCATTTGGTGGAATTGATGCTTGTCGATGTCATGCGTACATGACATGCGATTCTCTTCTTATGTATTAAAAGATTATTGATTCTCCTATTGCCATAGCTTGAGTCCCGAGCCCGTGGGAGAACGTACTGGGGTAGTGTGTGTTTCAGGAATTGAAAATCAATGTGGGTACTTGGAGTTTGGAGGAATCCCGAGCAGTGGCCCAGAGTCCAGGACTTGGTCAATGTCTTTGCATGTTTGTCGTGATTTTACAAGATATTTGGGAAAAGGGAGTGTTCTTAGGGGTCTAGTCTTCACCTTCTCCGAGAGCGTCGAGGTGCGCTTTGATCCTTTTCTCGGGACGTGTGAGGTCGGTCGGGAGTCCGGGATGACTTACGTGTTTCTCGATTATTAGAAATCGACTCACTTCTTTTCGAAATTGTGTTAAGTGAGCCGTTTTTCGTCCTCCTTTCCTCGACCTCTCGTCCCTAGTTCACGCTTGTTTTACACTCAAGCACACACTTACGAGAGGACGTGTGAGTGTGCATATATAACCTCCTTGGTTATATATGCGCAGCAGATCTAGTCGAGGCTGAAGAGTGCGATGATAATGGATGAGGCTGAAAACGAGAAAAATTACGAGAGCTATATAATGGGGCACTGACTCGCAGACTGCGTAGAGAGTAAGCGAGGATCACGAAGCCGATTCGACCGTCCTGGGGTTTCTACTGCCGACAGCCTAATGTTCGTAGCCTAGTCCTATTGTGATAGTCAGCCCGCGTGATCGAAATGTTTTAAAACAAAAAATACATATATTTGAAAAATACAAAATTACCTCCACTACTACACAACCTACTTACTACGATCTTGCTTGCATGAAAACCAAAAAATGAAATGTGTGAAGATTTATAAAGGTCCACGGTTGGCTATTCGAGTCGGCTTAGACGTCGCTATTCGCCTAGAAAGTCGGTCCGCAGTAGATCGAGCTCGAAGTCCGGACGTTTACGGCTACGAGCTACGAAGCACTGTACGTCTTACTGGTCTTTCTTTCAGAGGCCATGGCTTTCTTATGGTTCGCCATGAGTTTAGCGTGTCGTAGCTTTCTCGCGTATTGCTTGTAGGTTTTCTACGTTCGTTTTGTTCTGTTTTCGTTGTGCTTTTCTCGGAGTTTTCCACGGACGTTTTTTCTTTCTTTCTGACTTTCTTAGTTTTCTTCTGCGATTTTCCTCGCTTTCTCGGCGTTTTCCTTCGTTTTTCTTGTTGAGTTTTCGGACTTTACTTTTCTTTGTACACATGTATATGCCTTGTTTAGCTAGGTTGTTTTCACTTACTAACTTCTACTCCTCTCTTTTAGACTGTATAACTGCTTTGCATGAAATAAGAAAAATAAAAAAAATATAGTAATAAACGGATAACATGTCATGAGTGATAAGAAAGACATACGATACTCACGTGACGATCTTTACTTTCCTTAATGTTATACATCGCTAGCGTGTTTTTCTTTTCAACTCATACTCACTGCTAATGTACAAGTACATTTCTTTCAGTATATATCTTGTAACACGTTTTACATTTCGTACTCTTTCCGCTTAAGACGTGTTTCACGTTATAGACGTATTCTTCATACGTTTAGATATACTTATCGTTTAGCATGACATGTCTCTCGTTTAGCTTGTTATAACATGTTCACGTTTATCTTTCTTTTCTCTACACATGCCACACACTCACTTCACGATAAAAATAATAAACGATTCGCATGCTCACTTTTAGTTTAAGACTTTAAATCTAAACTCGTGATTCCGTCTACGACGTGGAGCTTAGAGTACGGTGGGCGACACGGCCATCTTCTTCAACGAAACACCGTGTCGAAATCGACGAAAGCCATTCTTTAGTTTAAATAATGAGCACTGAGACTTCGAGGTAGATTCACTTTAGCGCAGCATAAACTCTCACCTCTCTTTAGGCTTTTGCACCGCCTTGCTGTGCAATATAAGCCCTAAATCGCTTAAGTTTTCGAGGTTATCGTCTGATACGACGTAAGCCCTCCTGTCTTTCAGGTAGTTTGCATAATCAGGACATTATGCAAACGTAATTCCTATAATTAATTTGCAAGATCGAAATTAAAATAAATCCCTTTCCAAAATTTAAAGCTCAACATTAGGATAGTCCGAGACATATCCTGAGGGATTCTCCTCGAGATCTCCTGACATCCTGCGCATCCTCCTTTCGACTCGAAATAATTGTTCCTCCTTGCGCCTTTCACCTATTGGATTTCCTACTCCCGATTTCGTTGAAAACCTTCTACTGAATTCGTGAAGATAGAACCCGCGATCTAAATCGAGAGTTCTCTGCAGTGACTTCGGTCGTTTGAGGAGTAATTAACTATAGTGCTCATTCATAGGTGAGTTTTAAAGACCCGGATAATATAAACCCTATATAATTCATTCAGTATTAAATAGGGAATTTGTCGATCCACATAAAGATTCATGACAGGAACGGATGTCATGAATTTTGTGGTTTATTTGATCGAGCGATATTGTCGAGTAGGGTGTCGATGCTTCGAATAGATGCGTTACTCGCGATATTACTGCTCGTTCATCCAACTGCTAAACGAATGAGATCCGTCCTTTCTCATTCTAATATTTTAAAATTTAAAATCTTATTTTCAAAACTAATATACATATATCCAATTAAATTAAATCTCTATAAAAAGAGACGCATCGCAGTCACTCTTAAAAGCGGTAACTATACTGATCATCTTAATAATGAAACATGTTACACACAATGACAAAATCATTCTTTCCTTAGAAATTAAACAACAATTCATAGGGTTTCAAGGTTGTTCGCCTAGTGCGACATAAATGCTAACCTTCTTTTTAGGCAATTTGTACAGCTCTGTTGTACAATATAAACCCTAACTCGTCTTAAGATTCCGAGGTTGTCGTTCGTTAAGACCAAAATCCTCACATCTGCCAAGCTATTTGTGTGATTGTTTCATACAAATATGAGTCCTAATTAATAAAATTGGCAGGATGAAACATTTAAAAAACTTCTCTAAATTAAAGCCAAATCATAGGATAGCATGGAAGTCACCGAGGTTCTCCTCAAGATCTATGATATCCCATAGTTCTTCCTCCTTTTGATTCTACAATAAATGTTCCAAATTTGAGTCAATCCATTTTCACACCTCTTCGTCCGATTTCGTTGAAAAGTCCTATCCTTTTGACCTCTTTGAAGATGATATTCCTTAATTTTTATCGAGAGTTTTCTTAAGTGGCATCGTTCATTTAAAATGTGATTAACTATAGGGGCTTGCCCTTATAGGAAGCTTTTCCGAACCCAACTTAATCTAAACCCTATTTAATTCTTCGTATTAAATAAGGGAACTTGTCGGCAAATAAAATTGTTTCGCAGACCAAACGGATGTCATATATTTCTTAGTTTATTTGATCGAGCCTCACACTCAATTCTTGCGTTTATCTTTCGGGATAGATACAGGTCTTGAGGTATAGTGCTCTTTCATTTAAACTATGGAAAATATGGGGTCAGTTTGATTTCATATTTTTCTAAACTTATTATATATATATATATATATATATATATATATATATATATATATATGTAAATATATGTAAATTAAAACGTCCTTCCGAAGCGAGCGACGGGATTCCGATTCCGGCGGCCGACAGCTTCCAATGGGCAACTCCACAACCAAAATAACGCCGACAATATCAAAACTAAATAACAGTCATGGATACTATTGATGAGTAAAAATAAATTGGCTTCTAGATAACTGCATCATTTTGTTCGATTCTACAGCCTAATTAAATTGCCTTAAGAAAATATGTAAAAATCCTTTGAAGCTACCATTTACACATCCACACTTAAAAAATCAAGAGGTGAATAATTTTACACTTCAACTCATTCTTAACATGTACGAGATTAACAATGAAAAATGCAGCAGTGGCATCAATTGACAGAATTTCAGCATAAATTTTGATGCTTAAAGCGCCACATCCATTCTTAAAAAATCAGCATGAACTTTATTGATTGTTCACCAAAGAAAAAGAGTGGTGAAAGCTGTTTTCTTTCTTTTTTTCTTCTTTTTTTTTATGCAAGGAAATGTCAATAAATCAAGTATAAGCAGAACAATTAAATTTAAACAATGTTAACTATCCGGTAACAGGCATGTTTCTATAAGTTTCTTTTCCCTTTCATTTCCTTTGTTCCAATGAATTGTTTTAAATTAGATTTCATAAAAAGTGATTAACATACTACAAAACAGATTAATCTTCTACCTTCAAAAGCATATAAGATTTGTAAAATATAGCAGTTGTCAATGTTTATGAATTAGCTCAATTAACATTGGAAAAAAATAATCAGATGACTACATAGTTTGACGTTGCTGGCATAGTATTAATGGCAAAGAAGATAATGATGAAGCAGAGAGGATGAAATGCAGAAAGCTTCAAAAAACACCAAAGTATAGAAAGAAAGTTTGAAATATCTAATATAGGATGACAAAACTAAAAGATAGCTTCGAAGAACTTTGACCTGGAACAGGGAATCACGGTTGGTGGGACCCCAACAAACGGCTGCATCCAACTGTATAAGTTTCTTTTGCTGCAGCAGTCTTCCGGGCAGAAGACGATTTAGGAGTACTGATGGGAACGATACCGGTGGATATGAGTATGATATTTCGTAAGGGACTGATTTTAACACTGCAAAGTATTCACGAGGGAGACAAAATGGTGATGCTTCATAGTGACTCTCGTTTGTGTAAGATCTTGATGTCGGCAAATCCATCGAAGGTGGCGGCAATGTTGGATAGACCACTATGTAAGATCGTGAAGGGTATGTGAATATTTCTGGGACTTATAGGATTCTACTGGTTGTTTGTGAAGAGGGGTGTAACTCACTTGTGTGATCGTTGACCAAGAAATTAACTTCCAGTGGGGGAAATGGCGACTCGGACTTTTGAATGAAGGTCAAGATGAGTGTACTAGCGTTGGTTCTACTTAATTTCAGCCAATCTTTCATTATAGAGATGGATGTTTCAGGCAATGGATTAGGTGCAATCCCCACGCAGTGTCAATGTCGATCACTTATTTCAATCAAGTGTTGACTGTCGGGACCAAATTCATAAGATGTGATCCGATAGCAGTTTTATTTTCATTCACCTTGATGACAATATGTCTTTTTGAGAAAGAAGTAATGATAATCGGCGCCTAAGGGAAGTTTAGTCATTTGTTAATTATTATTGTATGGGGTATAAATAGGGTCAATATATTTAGGGTTAGGTTATGATGAGATTGTTGTATTGAGTCGTAGGGTTAGGGTTTGGGAGAGATCAATTACCTCTCAAATTGTGTGAGCTAAAGTTAGGTTTGAAAGAAATCGCCAACCTCTCAAATTGTAAGTGTTTATCTATCAAGCATTTGAGTTGTGTTATCTTGTGTTGATGAATTAAAGAATTATATTTGCCTACCTCTCAAATTGTAGGTGTTTAACTTTTATGCATTTGACTGTTTTGTTTTGCGGTGGTCAAGTATTTTCTAATTTTCTTCTGAAAAATCGGCTTTGTTCGTATATGTATCCCCCGCATTTAAGTGTTGAATTAGAGCCAATTCTACAAATGATACTTATTAAATAATACAAGTTCTCAACATATGATATCCACGAGCTGTGTTGAAGCAATACCTTGCTACAATAACACGGGCGTAAAAACGTGCGGGAGCCAATGCTACGATTCTGTTGTCTGGAACTGGGAAGGCCACTAGCCCTCTATGTTTGTTTGGTGTCTCTTGTCCATTAGGAGATCCAGTCCTAAGTATCTAGAGCTTATTTATGTGATTCCTTTGTCTTGCGTTTCATTTTTTTTGTCATGACAGCCGTCAGAGCATCTAGGGATTTCCCTTGTTGGGCTATATCCAACGAAGAGGGGTGCTACGACTATATCTCATTCAAGGTGGTGATTTTTCTCTCAGGGTCGAGTGGAGCCCCAGCTTTATCTCGCTCCTAATGTGGTATTTATCCTTCACCTAACCTTCCACTCCTTTCCCACAACGGTCCTTGTCGCTCCTTCCCCACTACAACCACCGAAACAGCAGCTTTTATTGTTGCTTCATGCACTCCCGTCATTTTCAGCCACTTCCTTCCCTTCCCATATGTGTTGTTGTCACTAGAAATTCACCCAACTGTTGCCCTCCCTCCCTCAATTCAGACTCTCGAGATAGCCAATTTTTTTATTGATTACTACCGATTTCAGCAATCCCCTGCTTGTTGCCGTTCAGAACAACAAGCTAGTGTCGCCTTGACAACATTTCCCCATAGCCCTGCACTTTCCCGATTTTGCCCCAATCCAAGCCCACAATGGCCACCACCACCACTCGAGATCCACCCTAGTTGAGTATTTGTGTCATGCCTGTTGTTATTTTAGATTTTTGGGTGTCGTGTTGTTATATTTTATCTTTCAAGTGTATTGGTTGTAACTGCTTATTTGCTTTCAATAATAATACTTGTTTTTACTATTGTGATTTAGGTTAACTTCGATATCATTCGTTATCAGAGCTAACCTAGCTCTAGTTCTATCCTAAGGTTTCTAGCATCTACCATGCCCAAACCTATCTACACACACCCAAAAAATTTTTCCTCTCCTTTTCCACTCAAACCATCCTTATACCCTACATCAACACAGCCTACACACCAAAACTTAACCACGCCAACGTCGAGACAAGTGCAAGAGGTCGATCAGAAGTTTAACATGGAAGAGACACAACAACTCCACCGAGTGCTACACAACAGCTCAATAAAGGAAATGAGACTATTCAGATGGGTCCCCCAAACTCCATTCGACAGAGATGAAGTGTCTGTCATGGGATACAGAGATGCAGTATCTGCTAGAGGATGCAGAGGTGAAGTGCAAGTTAGAGATTTCAACGATGAAGAGTCTTTACCTCAAAGAATTGACCTGAAATATCTGAGAAGCCATAATTTTGCAGTAATGGTGGATTTGTCACATTTTGACAGTCAATTGAATCCGGACGAGTTCATTGAGTGGCTTCAGACTGTGAAACTTTTAAATAAATACCAGAATGTCCCACTATGTTGGATGGTGAAACTAGCCTCCAGCAAGTCAAAAAAGAGTCCATTATTTTGATGAAAATTTTTGAAACATCAACACCAACATGAGAGAAAATATAAGATCATTACTTGATCCAAGATAAAATAAGAGATGGAGCGCCAGTGCCTATCAACTCACTAAAGACTGGATATTCATACCCCAACTTCAAAAGTGGAGAGGTCATATCACAGGACGACCACCACATCTTACAGGCAAGTTTCAACTCTAGGATGTTACAGCCAAAGTACAGTCAAGGGAACATCTAAGCCAACCCCGCCTAAGGAGAAACTGACTCGAAGTAGAGAACAGGTGAAGCGAACTAGTCTTCCTAAATCTATTCCAGCTAGAAAGTGTTTCAAGTGTCACAGATTTGGATATATTGAATCAGATTGCACAAATAGAGGGATGATCTATTTCATTGAGCATGACGCTATTGAAGAAATGGGCAAAGGCACGTTATACACTGAAGATGATGAGAGCACAAAGGAGTGCCGAATTCCAACTTATGAGAGAAAGATGCACGCAGTTTCAGCTAAACCCAAGAGAGAGACCCCGTCTGAATTAACAACGATTATCCCAGATAGTATTGAGTTCGAGGAACCAACACCAGAGGCATATTAACCCAAGATAAGAAAAATTCCGATTTTTCAGAAATAGACTCCTTTCTTAGTTGTCTTTACTAAGGGAGATCCAACATGTCAGAAATAAGACATTTTCGTGTCACTTATGGAAGATTATATGAAGTTATTCGGATATTAGATTCAATTCAGCAGTGTACTCACAAATATATTGCTAGGCAAAAATGGATGAAGCAAAGTGTTGGAAATCGGGCTTTGCAAAAAGGAACATTTTGCGTAGGATGCAAGTCCTTTCAGAGAAGAAGAAAAAGAGGCATCTCCTAAGTGGTTACCCTTCATTATAGCCCATTCTGCCATAAATTTCATCCCGAAATTAATTCATGTTGTCAGACTTGTTAATCAGAAGCATTCAGCAGAGTAAACGTGAGAGAAGTATATTATATATCTACTTGCTAAGGATTTGGCTCATGAGAATCTACATCATTATGTGGCTCCAACTCAAGTTGTGCCAAATGTAGATGGAAATTTATTCCATCAGAATGTGTTTTGGAATGATAACTGCTACATGATTGACTTACTAGGACCTTGCAACATGGTCACTACCTTCAATGGAGCTGACTTGACTACTATGAGGAGACAGAAGCTTTGACAGAAGAGATCGAAGCTCCCTTAACCCCGAGAGACTAATGTGGGAGCTTTCTACAATAACGCGGTTGTAAAAAGGAGCAAGAGCCAATCCCACAATTACGTTGTCTGGACCGATCCAGACCTAGGAGGGTCGACCGGCGCTCCCGCGTCGGTTTGGTATCTCATTCCATAGTGGGTTCCACTCCTAAGTATCTAAGGCTTAATTATTTGTTTCATTTGTTTTGGGTTTTCAGTTTTCTTCGTGTTTTCTGTCAGAACAGTCATCAGTGTCCAACTTTTTCCCTTGTTGGGTTGAATACGAGGATGAGAGGTGCTCCGGCTGTATCTCATTCGAGGTGGTGATTCTCATCCAAGGATTGAGTGATGTTTCGGCCGTATCTCGCTTCTGAGGAGGTATTTATCCTTCCCCTAACCTTTTGCGCCCTTCTCACATTGATCCTCGTAGCCATTCCCAAAAATAATAACAATAGGGAATGAGATTAATAAGCTTTTTTTAGTGAGAAGAGCCATTGAATGGCTACGGATTTGTAGATCTGCAAAAAAGAGAAAATCTACCAAACCGTTAACAACAATATGCTCCAATTAAGATGTTTGCGAGTCAACATATGCAGCCAGGAAAAGCTACCATGCAGTACTAATGAAAGTTGACAGTTAATTAAGTTAAATTTGAGAACTCAGATATTATAGAATTAGTATTTATGAGGAAGTGGAGAGGAAGCTTTGTACGAGGATGAAAGAATAAGAATCAGGCCTCTTCACCCAAAATTCTCTAACGTTTAGATTTTGCTTCATTATCATAAAAGAAGATTTCTTGTTTTGTGTTCCATGTTAATGATACATCAAATGTGCTTAATAAAATTGCAACAAATCGCTCAAAAAGAATTAAATCTGCTAGAGTTAGCAAGGCCAGATAAAACAAAACTTTTTACAAGATACTATTACAAAGCACAAAATATTAATTTGATACCTTCTTTGATGCTTCGGCCAGAACAACATGAAATTCTTGGAAGCATTTCATCCCTACAGCTCCATATAGAATCGCAACTTTGTTGCTGATACTTGAACTGAAATATATATGATCGAAGTCAAAAAGTTCTGGCTGCTCCAGAGAGTCTGCTTCACTGATTATATGATTTTGTTGTTTTCATGAGTAAAATCAGTCTTATAGGGATTATCTTCAAAGATGTGATAGAAAACAAATGAAACTTAAAATACATGTCTGCGACTTACAGATCAGGTGATGTATCAAGCCATGAAAGAAGTTCAGGAACATTAAAAAACAACACGCTACCAGTATCTACCCAGCAGCAACTCCGTCCAAATTTCAGCAAATGTGATGAGTGAGAGTGATCTAACTTCGCACCATCTGAAGTAAGCCCTACTGTTGTAGAGTTAACTTCTTCATCAACTGGAAAAGAAGATAACGAATCCTCTGCAAGTTGCCTGTATAAAGCCAGCCTTGGGGATGCTGACCGAAGAGTAAGAGAAAATTCAAAAATTGATCCTAAGCGATCACTTAAAAACGATTGTCCATCATTTAAAATAATATCTAGGCAGCATCGAGCTGTTGAACAGTTTGAAGCTCTGTCTGGTTGCAGCCACAGTTCAGTGAATTCCCAAAACAAATCTTTCCATTCTTTAGAGAGCAACTCCCTGTACGAAGATGGTATTATTAGGTTCACATTTCTAAAATATAATTTTTTGAAACCAATCAAAAATTTGATAATGCATACATTCTTCAGGTAAAAACTAAGCCCTAAGAATAATTATTCAGATTGAGCAATAAATCATAAGAAAAAGGCAAAATTTTGCTTATAAGCAGATGGAAAACAAGGTTGCAAACATTTGCCATGGGGAATAGCAACAAGCTTGGTTAAATACCTCAGAAAAGAACGCAAGTAGCAGCTTCCAAAATCAACTTCAGGAAACTTAGCAAACTATAGTGACAGATGGCATGCATAGAATTTTGATGCAAAATTTGTGAAAGACAAGATCAATCCCTGCCAATTTGCATTTTTCCAGAGTTTAAGTAGTGATCTGTGAAATCCTATTTTATAACCAATAATGTCTTATAAAAGTAACCTCAAACTGACGCCCCCAAATGGAAATGAGTGGTGCGTATTCCCTATGGATATTGGCAGGGATTTCATAGCCATTGAAAGGATGAATAAAACTCATAAGACCTATCATATGTTACAAATGTCCAAGCTACAATGTTATAATTTTATATTCAAGTCACCATCATATTCTTTTATCAAATATTTTCTCCATTTTAACTAAATATCAAATCATAGAAAGATAAACCTCTTATGTATTAGTTGATATCTTTTCTCAATGGTAAATTAATGGAACTAGTTGATATTATGATTCATAGAAAGATAAATATCTTATGTATTCAAGAAACTAAATGGGTTGGAGAAAAAGCTAAGGAGATTGATAACCTAGGTTTTAAACTTTGGTATTCTTGTAAGAGTCGCACTAAAATAATATAGGTGTAATTATAGATAAGAGTTTGAAAGAAAATATTGTAAAAATTAATAGAGTTTGAGATAGAATTATAGCAATTAAGATCATCATTGATACTAAGACTTTTAATATTATAAATACTTATGCTCCTCAAGTATGTTTTGAAATAGACTTTAAAGATAAATTCTGGAATGACTCAGAAGACTTAATGCACCTCCTGAAGAAGGAATTTTTATTGGAGGCGATATAAATGGACATGTCGGTAGAGTGGTTGAAGATTTCAGAAATATTCATGGTGGCTATGGTTATGGAGATTAATGAGAAAGGTAGAGTCATATTAAATTTTGTTTTAGTGTATGATTTGATTATTACTAATACTTTATTCAAGAAAATAAATGAGCATTTTATTACTTGTAAGAATGGATCTGATAAAACACAAATTGATTATTTTCTTATGAGAAGAAGTGATCGTCGAGATTGTAAGAGTTGTAAGGTTATTCCAAGTGAGGAATTAAGTACACAACAGCAATTATTAGTTCTAGATTTTAAGATGAAGAGTTGTAAAATAAAGAATTCTAGAATTCAACATCGTAGAATTAGGTCGGGGTAACCTAAAAGACACAAATAAAAGTATTTTTATGAGTAAAATTCAAGATTTAAAAATTTGGGATGTTCATAAAAAACCAAATATCATATGAGAAAAAGAAACAATATAATTAAACAAGTGACAAAAGATATACTTGGAGAATCAAAAGAAAGAGTTTCTATAAATAAAAATAGTTTGTGGTGGAATAATAATGTGCAAGAAAAGATAAAATATAAAAAACTATGTTATAAAAATTGGTTTAAATGTAAAAGCTTAGAGAACTGAAAAAAATGTAAAACGACCCACAAGGAATCTAAAAGAACAATCTGTGACATTAAAAATTATGCTTTTAGTAATATTTATAACAGATTAGATACTAAGGATGGTGAAAAATATATGTATAAACCAACCAAACAAAGAGAAAAGAAAAGTAAAGTGTATTAAAGATAAAAAACAAAAAGTGATTTTCTTAGGAAAATATATTCAACATAGATAGGTGAGTTATTTTGATAAACATTTTAATTAAGTTTCTGAAAATATGATCGACGTTAATGACCTTAATATTGTTATTAATAATAAAATGTTTCATTTTTACCTTCACATTAGTAAAAAGAAAGTTGATGAGGCTTAAAAAAAAACCAAGGGTGGAAAGTCTGTAGGACCTGATGGTAACCACTTGAAGTGTGGAAATATTTAGGTAATTTGTGAGTTTTTTAGCTTACTAAACTTTTTAATATTATTTTAAATTTTAAAAAGATGCCTGAGTGGAGAAAGAATATTTTGGTCCCCATTTTTAAGAAAGGGGATACACAAGAGTGTGCAAATTATAAAGAAATTAAGTTGATGTGTCATACTTTAAAATTATGGGAGAGGGTAATTGAACATAGGTTAGGACGAATTACCAAGATTTCTCATAATCAATTTGGATTTATGTCGGGCAGGTCCACTATGAAAGCTATACATTTATTGAGAGGTTTGATGGAGAAGTACAGAGATAATAAAGAGGATCTACATTTAATTTTTATTGATTTAGACAAAGCTTACGATAAAGTTCCTAGATATATCCTTTGGAGAGTACTTGCGAAGAAAGGTGTTGATATGACTTATATTCAAGTCATTAAAGATATGTATACTAGAGTTGTTCCTTCTATTCGAGCCGGAGGAGGATTGACCAAATATTTCCCTATTTTTGTTGGTTTACATCAGGGATCAGCTTTACGCCCGTATCTTTTTGCTTTAGTTATGGATGGTCATACCGGACATTTACAAAAGGATGTACCATGGTGTATGCTTTTTGCTTATGATATCCTCGTGGATAAGACGAGAGAAAAAACCCAGGAAAAACTTGATTTATGGAGGTCAACATTGGAGTGTAAAGGCCTTCGTTTGAGTAGAACTAAAACTGAATACATGGAATGTAATTTTAGTAATAGTAGCTCTAGTGACAGAAGTGTAACTTTGGGTGATCAAATTATTAAAATATGTGAACGATTTAGATATTTTGGGTCTATTGTTCAAAGCGACTGTGATATAGATGGGGATGTTAATAGTAGAATTCAAGTTGGTTGGTTGAAGTGGAGGAATGCGTTGGGCCTATTGTGTGATAAAAAGTACCGCTTAGACTGAAAGGAAAATTTTATAAGATGTGGTGAGACCTGCAATGCCCTATGGTGCTGAATGTTGGCCTTTAAAAGAGAAGCATAATGCTAAGTTAAGTGTTGTCGAGATGAGAATAATTAGATGGATGAGTGGTTTTACACTTAGAGACAAAATGTGAAATGATTATATCCGTGGACAGGGTTGGTGTACCTCCAGTGACTGACAAAATTTGAGAGAGTCGTCTTCGATAGTTTGGTCAAATTAAACATCGATCATCTGATGATCCGATTAGGAGAGTAGATGTTTTGGATTCGACCTCGGTTAAGAAAGGCAGATGTAGACCTAGGAAGACTTGGGCTTATTGCATAAAAAATGATCATAATTTATTAGAATTAAATGAAAATATGACACTAAATAGAACACGATGGAGAAAAAGGATTCATGTAGCCAACCCCACTTAGTAGGAAAAAGGCTTTGTTGTTGTCGTTGTTGTTGTTATAACTAAATATCAAATCAGAAAGATATATCCCTATCTATTACCATACACTTTAGCCTAAAATGCCCAAAATAAGTAAATCTACCAAACAAGTATAACTTGATCCCCTCTAGTAATATTGACTCATAATTATGAATTCCACATCCACTAACATTGCAAATCATAAACTTAGCCTTAATTCTAGTAATCCTCGGGCCCTTATCCACAGATATTTTTCCATTATTCTATGTTTTCACTTGAGACGGGACAAGTCTCACTGATTAAAATTGACACCAACAAATAGCAAAAATATGGCAGCTTCCTTTTAAATATTCTTTACAAAAATCTCCATAAGTAACATAAAAAATGATACACAATAGGGTGCAATGGAGAAAAAGGATTCATGTAGCCGATCCACTCAGTAGGATAAAAGTTTGTTGGTGTTGTTGTTGTTGCATTGATGTAATCTTATTGAACTAAAGGTTCACTACTTTAACCACCACACTCGTGGGATGTAAATATAGAGGAGGAAACTAAAAATTTTTGCATAGTAATTTTGATTGGAAAATTAATTTGATTTATATTTGCACCCCATCTATTACTGTAAATAGAACATATAAAAGTATACAATTAGCTTAAACGTGAATTTCTTTACTCGCCCGATAGCTGTTAACTTTAGTCGACGGTCAATATACATGACATTAATAATTTTACCATATGTTTGACACGTAACCCTTTTTTTCAATGAGCATCAAATATATCCCCCCATATGTTCTGCTAAGCATACTTGTTTCCAGATTTTAAAGCTGAACGGATTTACCTTCTAGAATTCACGCAAATCCATAGAGATATTCTCACTTAGCTTTACAATGCTGATTTGCAAAGCAATTTCGTATTACCATTAAAATGATAACTACTATATAAAATCAATAAATAAAAAATTATTTATAACATTATGTAAAAGTTCAATTTATTCTATAAAAATATTAATATAATATGAAAATAATTAATTACTTTTTTTAATACAAACATATAAATATTACAATAAAAATAGATAATAAATTGCAAGTGTGCTCAAATAATAGATAAAATAATTTTTAAAAACTAAATTTATTACAATTAAGATTTTTTTATTAGTTTTTATTGCAATCAACTCAAAAAATAATAATAATAATAACATGAATTTTTTCTCGTATGATAAAATTAAAATGTTAACTCATTTTATATTATATTAGTTGGGATAAATCTAACAATGGTAATGTTTTATATTACACTATTTTAATATTATTCACATAAACTATCCTTTTATATGATTAACAAATTCTAAACTTCAAATTTACATAAACTAGTAACAATTATTTCAACCCTCTAAAAAAAATCACTTAATCAAAAATTGAACAAACAAATAAAAGTTCCTGGCCTGTAACCATACAAATAAATGATTATATTTCTTTCTTTTACAAAAACCAAATCAAACATGTTACTATTTTCATGCTATTAAAACTTGGCATGTTTCCGTTTTTTTTTTTTTTTTTTTCCTTTCAGTTGTTTTCCTTCTTTCTTCCTTGAGAATGAAAACATAACAAATGCAAAAACAGGAAAAAATAAAGTCAGAAAAGAAGCATAGGAACAAGTTTATACAACAATAGCCCTAGTTTTCTTTTATTCAAGTTGCATTTTCAATTTTACTAGAAATAAAACTTATTTGGCTCAATTTTTTGTTATTAAGACTATAGATTGTTAAATTATATCACACGTCCAATAAAATTTTAACATAAATAAAATTCTTGATTTTTAATCCCATAAAAAAAGTATATTTTCTATTTCAAATATGTTTCTGTTTTGAAGCAGCAAAATCATTAAAAAAAAACAAAAGCAAAAAAAATCTAAGAAAGGCCAGCTATGGCTCTTAGTGTTGGACATGTGCTATGGGAAGTTTAAGGAATATACCAATAATAGGTTTTCAAAATAGAAATAAGGCCAAAATAAAAATAAATAGAGGATTGAGCCAAACAAGGCACATAAACACTTAACATGGATGTTTCTTATCATCTCTACTATTTTTTTTAGAAAGGGAGAAGTAAATAGAATAGAATCCAAACATGAATTATTTGTGATTTTTTCTTCTTAAAAGATTGTTCAAATTTCCATCTTTTTTCCAAATTACTAAGCATATTCCACTTTTGGGCCACAAATATCTTGATCAAGCAAGGCCATATTTTCATTTACTTGACATTTCTCTACCAACCACTGACTACTTAACTTCTCAAGAATTCCATCCTCACTTAAATATATTGATTATTCTGAAAAAATAAAGCTTCATGCGTTAAGCTCTACACTTAAAAGTCTGATAAGCACTTGTCATTCAAAATAATAATAATAATAATCTTCATCAGATAAGATAAAACAAACTCACCGGTCCAATAAAATGCAACTGGTTCCGTTTAAAGTATAACTAAGACGTGCAGGTAATAACAATTTCAAAATCAATTGCCACTCATTTACGTATAGCTAAGAACAATGCTAAAAAAACAGGTCGGTTGAAAAGCCACATCAAAGTTCTAGTGTTAACGAAATTTACAATTCTGATCTCTAATGAAAGCATGCTGAGCAAAAAAATAGCAAAATAAAATCAATTTTTAATCTTGTTCTTGTCAATATAACTCGAAAAATTCGCACAATTTATCCTGAGTTACTCACCCTGCTTCCAACAACAGTGAAGTTCCGGGCCAGTTAGCCCGCAGAGAGACTTGAACGTTCTTAGGACGGTGGCCTTCCACAGAATATGAGAGACCGCCGAAGGCCAAATAGAACATGGGGATCAGCCATAGCGTAGAAACCCTAGATCGGCGACTGATACCCATATTAGAAAAAGATCTCGAACCTGCAGTAATAGAAAAGTTTCTCGCAGGATCACTGGATCAAATAGAGATATAAGGCGTTCGCATTTGCTGAGACCGGCGACTAAGAAGGGGACAGAGAAGGTTCGCCATGGGAAAAACAAAGGACTGAGGAGCAGACCCTGCGGCGACCGGCGAGTGCACTTTCCGGAGCTCGGCAAAAATGGTTGAAAATTACATACAAACCACACAAGACTTATTTACATATCTGACCCGCTAAAGTTTGATATTTATATTTACAACAATTTTCTGCCATAAACATGCATGAAATGAAATGGTTTATTTCACTATGCATGAAATGAAATGGTTTATTTCACTTTTAAAAGTTAATAATAGTGATATTCTTTATATGATATTAGAGTTTTAAGTATTATGCATATAAATATATCAAAATTGTGTGATATTTTTGTAAATTTTAAATACTAAAAAAATTTTGCTCGAAAAGTTTACCTCCAAAATAAGAAAAGAGTATATAGAGATAATAGTTTGTCAATAAATATTTATCGATATATTACTGTTAACATAGAAGAAATATTACATCAGAACTCCGCATGTAGAGCTACGTGTAGAGTTCAATAAAATAACTCCACGTGGAAGTAATAGCAAAAATAAAAAAAAACAACGCGGTAACACGGGTAAATATTTATGTCATTTTATTTCGCATTATTAAGTGTTACTGTGGTGATTTTGATGTGTTATTGACGTTTTATTGTGTTATTATAACACAGAGAATATTCTCATAACACAATAGCACACAATAACACATGAATAACATACAATAACACCTGAATAACACGGGGGGAATGTTCCCCTGTCGGCCCAGTAACACAAGAAATATTATCCTCGTGTTATTCCGCGGTATTCAGGTGTTATGATGTGTTATTCATGTGTAATTGATGTGTTATTGTGTTATTATAATGCCGATAATATTCTCATAACACAATAACACGTCAAAACGACCATAATAATATTTAATAATGACGAATAACAAGAAGAGAATATTCTCCAGTGTTACCGCGCCATTTTTTTATTTTTCTGTCGCTTTCCACATGGAGTCATTTTATTGGACTCCGCACGTAGCTTTACGTGTTGAGTCCTAATGTAATATTTATTCGTTAACATAAGTTTAGTTTTAAAAATTGTTTCATCTTCGAGATATGATTGCAAATATTTATGAAAATTTATATTTTTCAAAGTTAAATTGAAAATCCATTTAATGTTATAGTTGTTATGATATTTAGATGTTGTGGCAAAAGATGAGATTTAAGTTATTAGGATTTAGTAAATCACGTAATTATGGATTTACTAAATCCTGAATGGATTAAATCCCGAAAACTGTCAGGCAATGCAATCTAGTAAATATGGTAAATATATTAAAACTGTTTGGGAAGTTCTTCCTATATCCAAGTGAATCCCAATAGCTCTATCCCCTAAATTCCGTAAATCCACCGATTCGTGAGATTTAGTATATTTGGGATTGACAGCTTAAATCTGTGAAATCCGGATTTATCAAATCCGAGACTTTATTTTGTCCAAAATGATCATCTGACAAAATTTAGACTACATTCAGATTAAATCTCGTTCTAAATTCGTTACCAGAGAACCCCTTAAGAGTCATTCTCTATAAATTTTCAAGATAAATCTCTATTGTAACACTCATTTGATTTAGCTTGTGTATATTACATATTCTTTTATAAATTTGTAATATTTATGAATTCAATAACATTTGAGATTATTTAGAATTCTTCAAGGTTAACCCACATTGGTATAAGTTGTCTCAATAGATTCAATTACAATCTCTGAGACTGTTCCCAACATCTCTTTTAGCAGGAAAGAATAATCGAATGTCAAACACTTTAGTAGTTACAAATTGCTTGAGTGATGCAACTTTTTGTCATGTGTATGTCTAAAATAATTTTGATGGTAGAGAGAATTTTATGGAATTTATGTGTTGGCATAAAAAAATATAAATATTCAAAATTTTGTCTTGATTAATTTGAGTACTACTTGTATTATGTTGAGTTGGACAAGTTCAATCTATATCATTTGAACTTGACTATGCCAATATTCATTATTTGGTTTAATGACTCTATTATTTAGAGATTATTCAAGCCTTCGACTTTGTTATATTCAATTTAAATCCTTAACTCAAACCACAACACAATAAAGTTAGAAATAAAATCTCAACCCATAGCCTAAGTTTGTTGGGATTAAATCCTATGATAACCATTGGGCCCTATTGAACTTAGCAAAGGCTATAAAAGGAGACTATTGATTATTCAATTCTCAAATAAAATAAATGCCTGTTGACTAGATTTAATAATGGCATAAAACTAATTTGTTCAGTGCACTAAAATAGGTGTACATGGATTCATTCTCTTTTTCTTAGTTCAATTATCTGTGTGATTGAAATTGATCATTATATCTTTCGAGTTTGGCCTATGAACTCGACATTGACCTATGGTTAACTTTATCCCAATAACCCTTAAATATTGTATTAGTATAGCCCAATAAGATCTAACTAGGTAAATTAGACCCAAGTCCTAAAAATGAATAAATTGATCATGGATGGCACTTTGAATAGTTCTTGATAGGTAAGAAATGACATGTTCAAATCTTATACCATGGAAGTAGCTCAATCAAATACTTCAATTTAGGTTGGTCAAAATGAACCTATTTGATCCCATTGAACTAATATCTTCGGAGTAGCTGAATTGATGGAACAAAAGGCATAAAATAATCCCAATATGTCCATCATTTATGAATTAATCTTAGTTGGTTATTGATGCAGTCAGCTCACTGTTACCCAAATTGACCCATTTTATCCCCAATCATTTCGACCAATTTGACTAAATTGAGCCAATAAAATTTTTGGTAATCGTTTAAATTAAGTAACACTACATGAATTAAAAATAACTGACTTTGATCGAGCTAAATTTGGTTAAGTGGTTATAAATTTATAATTTATACAGTAAAATTGATTTTATCTCTTACATGTAAATTAATTTGCATTTAATTTGGTATTTCATAGGTCTTCATATTGGAAGATGCATATTTAATGATGAATAGATGATCAAATATATATTCTGATGATTAAGGCATTACAAGTTTTACTCATATTTATAAAATTTATATGTTAATATATAATTTATTTCTTCAAATTTACATATCGATGCACAAAATTGATTAATTTATTCTAAACGAAAGACGAAAAATTCTCAGCGGTAGAGAAACCTTATGTCTTAGCTTATTATAATTTTCCAACACATACACAGAGAAAAAATATAAGACACAACAAGTTTTTTACGTAAAAAAGCGAAAAATGGAAAAAACTACCAGCCTGACCCAGTCAAAAGTAGTCCATTAGATAATTGAAAGTACAAATGTTCACTCTTCTACTATGAAAGATGGGAATACAATATTAAGTTGGTGACTACATAACAATAATTCCCTATAAAAGTCGTAGTTGATTGTTAAAAACATATAATGGTTGTGATTATCCGTAGGAAATTACTGATAGTGGTTGATGAACTTTGATGGTCAAGGGTGAACTGTGATGGTCGACTATGAATTTTGGTGGTAGGCGACAACCTCGAAGACTTCAATAGTTGAGCTTTTGTAATCAACTCACTATTATCTTTTTTTTCCTTCACTCAAGTGAATAATAGGGGCATATTTACAATTTTTGAGAGGAAAATTTTGATAAAATTGGTTAATCTCCCTAAATACTTCATCAGATGTTCCATATTAATTCCCTTAATTAGATATATTTTTTTCAATTTTTGTGCTCGTTAACGATTTCATAATTGAATGAACTTAGGCTCGTTAGATTCCTCATGTTGAGTGGCTCGATTTGACCATAAGATGCTAAATTTTGAAATCATTTGCCCTTCATCGATGTCTTTGACTATACTTGAAGTGTTTGATTTAAGGTTATTTAGGCTCTGATTGGATTACTTTTAGTGTCATTGAATTTGTCTCGTCAAGACGTTCAAGTTTAACTACAAATTCGTTAAAATCAAGACCCTAATGAACATGAAATTAAATTTAAAATATTTCCTGTTTAAAATGCATAAAGATTAATGCCCGAGGGCAAAAAAATTTCTTGAAGATTCATCAGTTGTAAGATAAGAAACACAATCAAATCTTTATAAGAAAATATATTTTTAAATTGATGTGTCATACTTTAAAATTATGGGAGAGGGTAATTGAACATAGGTTAAGACGTATTACGAAGATTTCTCATAATCAATTTGGATTTATGCCGGGCAGGTCTACCATGGAAGCTATACATTTATTGAGATGTTTGATGGAGAAGTATAGAGATAATAAGGAGGATCTACATTTGATTTTTATTGATTTAGAAAAAGCTTACGATAAGGTTCCTAGAGATGTTCTTTGGAGAGTCCTTGAGAAGAAAGGTGTTGATATAACTTATATTCAAGTCATTAAAGATATGTATGCTAGAGCTGTTACATGTGTTCGAACCGAAGGAGGATTGACCAAGTATTTTACTATACTATTTCGTTGGTTTACATCAAGGATCGGCTTTAAGCCCATATCTTTTTGCTTTATTTATGGATGGTCTTACTGGGCATTTACAAGAGGATGTACCTTGGTGTATGCTTTTTGCTGATGATATCCTCCTTGTGGATAAGACAAGAGAAAAAGTCCAGGAAAAACTTGAATTATGGAGGTCTACATTGGAGTCTAAAGGTCTTCGTTTGAGTAGAACTAAAACTGAATACATGGATTGTAATTTTAGTAATAGTAGGTCTAGGGACAGCAGTGTAACTTTGGGTGATCAAATTATTAAAAGGTGTGAACGATTTAGATATCTTGGGTCCATTGTTCAAAGCGATGGTGATATAGATGGGGATGTGAATAGTAGAATTCAGGTTGGTTGGTTGAAGTGGAGGAATGCGTCTGGCCTATTGTGTGATAAGAAAGTACCACTTAGACTGAAAGGAAAATTTTACAAGATGGTGGTGAGACCTTCAATGCTCTATGGTGCTGAATGTTGGCCTTTAAAAGAGAAGCATAATGTTAAGTTAAGTGTTGCCGAGATGAGAATGATTAGGTGGATGAGTGGCTTTGCTTTACTCTTAGAGACAAAATGCGAAATGAATATATCCGTAAAAGGGTTGGAGTTGCACCAGTGACGGATAAAATTAGAGAGAGTCGCCTTAGATGGTTTGGTCACATTAAACGTCGACCACCTGATGATCCGATTAGGACAGTAGATGTTTTAAATACAACTTATGTTAAGATAGGCAGAGGCAGACCTAGGAAAACTTGGGCTTATTGCATAAAAAATGATCTTAATTTATTAGAATTGAACGAAAATTTGACACTAAATCGGACACAATGGAGAAAAAGGATTCATGTAGCCGACCCCACTTAGTGGGATTAAGGCTTTGTTGTTGTTGTTGTTGTTGTATATATAGATTGTTTCCACCTTGAAACATAATGAGCCCATCAAAGTTGGGGCTTGATAGAAAATAATACCTTCAATTGAATTATTCAATACACAGTACATTCATGACCATATACAAATTTACCTTTAAACATTAATCCTATCTAGATAAATTTAACATTTCAATTTATACAGATACACAGAACCACTAAGATCATCATTGAATAACAACAATTGCATAATTAAACAAAACATACTTTCATCAACATGACCGAATTTATATATCATTTATAATAATCACGATCATAGAGTGATATACATCAACAAAAGCTTACAATTATCATGCAAATTAAAAATGACATATATTGTCCTCCAAAATATTATCATCAAACCGAGCTTAGATCAACTACTTAAGCTCTTTGCAGTTTCCTAAAATCAAATAACATATCCAAACATAATAGGAAAAGCACAAAGCCCAATATATCATAACATAAAATCTACCATTAAACTACATGCATGCATGCTGTTTTTATTATAAAATATGCTATAAATAAGCATGTATTGCATGGCATCAGCAGATCATTAATATAACATGTTATATATTATATTAACATCAATATAAGATGTTATATATATATGTCGTGTCACCAACAAGCATGTTGAACACTAATCTGTAAATCACAAACAAAAATCAGTAACCATATAACAGAACTATTTATTTCATTCTATATTCATTTCCATAAATAAGTAATAAGTGTCAAAATGGTTCCTTGAATATTTATATAGGGTTATCTTAATCCCAGAGTCTTATAAAGTGTGAAATTAGTCCATAGACTCTTATATTATGAGCTAAATAGTCTTCCATGGGCAAAAATAGACCTCATGGAGGATTATTTTAGCTCGCATTAAAAATAAATGGGGACTAAATTTGCACTTTTATAAACTTGGGGGCTAAAATGGAACATGCAAAGTCAGAGGTCCATTTTGGACACTTTTCTCAATAACTAATAGTCATATAAACCATCTCTAATCACACGTAAAATATCACAACCAATCTTACGTGTTATCTTAGTTTTGACTACCAACATTTGTCCTCTAAATGTTGATAAATATATCAACTTACCTTTCGATATGGAGTTATATAGACATCAACCAACCTATAAATGCTCAACAAATCTTTCCATCAGATGCATGCATTCCTCGTCATTCAAACAACATAATCAATATTTCACTATTCATAAACATTATACAACACGGGTAGATTTTCAGCTTTGTAGCAACAAAAGCGAAAAACCAGAGCTTGGTGTAAACTCAATGACGCACAAAGTCAGTTGACAGAACTGATCATAAACTGGTCATGAATTATTAACAAAGAAATTCAAAAATTTCCACTTGAAAATAAATAAAAACTAAATAACTTGAGTTATCATCAACCATCTTACATATTAAACTCGTAGTATTTGCCTCCTTTCGGTAAATAATGGCCGCCAGGCCCTTTTAGAGTCTTGAGAATCTCAATTCCTGCTTGAGTAAAGGGCGAATATACTCATGGTAGCCATCAGGCACAACAGAATCATTGAAAGGATCCTTCCATGCCTCTTCGTACAGCTTTGGGTAAACATTGCCGTCGTAACGACCGAGAACGGAGCCCAAATAATGGTCGGTGTAGTTGAATGCATCCACAAGAGACACGGCATTTGGCCGAAGCTGTTTAAGATATCAGGAAAGATTGAGTTTGAGGCTTTTATGTTTAAGGAAATTGGGAGTGGAGAAAATTTGGGTCGGAATGAGATTTAGGACAGTTTGATTTACTTCAATATGAGTGCTATATATAAATAATCAATCAAAATTTATATCAATCATCTTAAAATAAACCTGACAGATATAGAAACTCTTACAAACCAACTTTTTTTTCAACAGAATAATAGCAACAAGAATAATGGATTACAAAAAAGAAAAAAAAAAGGGTCTGACTTGATTTGAGATGAGTGAGATATGTGAATAGTCATTTAAAATTTATATTGCATTTATCTCGAAATAAATCTAATAACCTTGAGACTCATCCAGATTAAATGATTGAAAGTTCTTTATAATTTCCTAAACTTTATTAACTAGAACAAATCCACATTGAAAACTGGATTTGACAACAAATAATACTGTTATATTCCAAAAAGAGAGAACATAACCATGTAAGGGTGTAAATGAGCATAGCATGAGCGAGCCCAGTGCTTGTTTGTGTTTCGCTTGTTTGAAAATTTTTTTAGTTCGAAATGACTCGTGAAAAACATGATCATTTTCATGTCGATTTGAATTCGTTTGTTTGTTACAACTTGTGCTCGGTTCAAAATTATCTCAAATGATTTTAAAAATTATAAAATTAAATATTTTTTAAATGCAATAAAAAATAAATATAAAAATATTATAATAATATTATTTATTTATTTATTTATTTATTTCAAGCTAATACGAGCAAAACATGATTGAACAAAAATTTGATCGTGTTAAACTTGTTTATAAATCAAGCTAAAAAAAGTACTCATGTACAACTCATTTGTTTAACGAATAAATCAAACATTAATTATTTTGCAAGCCAAACACGGGCTATTCGTAGAACTTTTTTTACAGCTTTACCTGAGTGTATAAAGCCCGAAGTTGCTCATTTGCGAGGGCGCCTTGCTTAGAACTAATGCAGCTGGTTGCGAGGAAATCACCAAGATGCTTGTGAATAAGAGAGAGTGCGTATATGTTGCAGAGGATCCGTAGCTGCTCCTTAACCCCACGTCCTTCAATGTCTTCCTGAACCTTATCAATAAACCTGGAAATTGGGAAGGAAACAAAATTTTTATAAATATCAACAATAAGATTGAAATGGTAAATGTAGAATAAACATGTTAGCAACAACTCACTTGGATACAATGATTAATTCACAGTGAGCTATAGCAGCCTCAATTAAATCAGCAGATAGCTCAGTGAAGCCTGACCAAAAAGATTGCATCAGCTCTAATTCATTTGATAAAAGGAAGTTGTATAACAATGATACAGTTTAAAAGAAAAAGAAAAAGAAAAAAGAAAAAGAAAAAAAAAAAAAAAAGACACTCATTTGATGCAAGAGTATGATACAGTTTAAAAGAAAATATAAACTCATTTGATGTAAGAGTAAAATATCAAAATAGTCCCTTGGCTAGTTACCTAGGACCATTTTATTCCCAGAGAATATAAAAATGCCAAATTAGTTTGAGACTCTTTAAATTAAAGCTGAAATAGTTCTTTGTAGACTATATTAAATTGTGGGGACTATTTCAGCCCCTCTAATAAAAGAATCATGGGACTAAATTATCACTTTTATAGACTATAGGACTAAAATGACCCCTTGCAAAGAGTTAGGAGACTATTTAAACATAAAAATATTAACAGGCGAATGACAATATTGAAAACAAAAAAACGGAAAGCAACCTTCTTCTGGGTTAGATGCTTTGCTTATATTTTGAGCACAAATAACTGCTAGTCTAACTGCCCTGGCCTCGAATACTTCAAGGACGACAGAAGGGTTCAACCAGTCTTCAGCTGAACAGGATGAAATATGATCACTTAGACAATGAAAGAATCATAATAAATTGAATGAAAATTATAGTAATAAAAACAATTATTCCACCTTTTTGAACATTGCATTTGTACTGCAATAAATATTCAGCTTTGCCAATATATGCCGCAGCACCAGTGGGCTTTGTTCCAGATCCAAGCTGAGAAACTGTCTTCATGAGGAACCTTGCAACCTGCCAATGAAAAACACAGTCAAATCACTTGGGAGCATACAAACTTACACCCAGCTACTGCAGATTATTCAATATTCCCCTTAACTCTTATAGTTGCATTAAAAACATAATGCTATAAATAACGTGGAGGCCGACCAAAATGCAATAAATCTCAAAAGGATTTTTTCTTTTCATTTTCTATGTCCGAGTCCTAGAACTAGACAAAAAACCTGAAGAAAGCAGTGTGGAATGCAAAAGTTTACATTTTTTGGGAGCACAAGCTAATTTGTATTGCCTCCAATTTTATATTTTGAACGAGGATTTAATTTCATCTATTTGTGCTTCTATATTTAGAATTGTTAGTTTTCTGTGTTCACCACATCTGTAGGTATTAGACATTCAGCTATTAGTTGGATGCATACACACTAATAGAGCTTATGGTACATTACAACAAACCATAGGATATTAAATATCATCTCGGATGAAGAAAAGCAAAATACATTCAATCCAACTTACGTCACCATGGGATGATCGTCTGAAAAGAAAAAAGAAAAAATTCATTCACACAGTGCAAATCGCAAATCTATATTCTACATTTCTTATGGTTTCAAGTTTCTGAAACAACAGCTTTAAGTGTAACATATTTTTTTGAGAAATCCGGCTAGCTGATTCAATTCTCATTTCTGTTCTCTCTATCCATTCTCAACTTCTCTCCAAGTTCCCTACTTATTTTGTTGCGATTGATTTCCATAAAACCATTAACTGCTTGAATCTCATTTAAAGAGTGAAGTGTCAAAATAGTTCCCTGATTATTTACATTGGGCCATTTTAGTTCTAGAGTTTATAAAAGTATCAAATTAGTTTCCAAACTCTTTGAATTATATGAAGAGTATCAAATTAGTCTCCAAACTCTTTAAATTATGCAGGGGGTATTTCAGCCAATATAAAAAGACTCTGGAGACCAAATTGATGCTTTTATAGACTCTGGGACTAAAAATGACCGCCTACAATGAGTCAACGAGAATATTTTGATACTTTTATCCTCAATTAAATCTTTCATATATGTGCTTTTATAACAGTAACCCTTGCGCTGAATGCTCTATCATTTGATATCCATCATATACTGTAGATGAGTTCGATCCCATATTTTCTCACAAGCATTACTAATAATACATAACCGCAGGTGTAAGATAGCATGCTTCTACAAAGTTCACATGCTTGCAATTTCTATGGCTTAAACTGCGAGATGATACAGTCCTTCCTCAAGAACATGAACACTAAACAAAGATGGGCCTTCATAAAGCATCAATATGATTTGTTATCCCTTGAGCACACAAACAAATTAGGGTTGATTAAATGTATAGTTTTACCCTAGCCTCATGAATATAAAACAAATACTTAGTTGCGGGGTCATTTAAGCAAAGCAGAGATTTTTACCAAGGTCTAATGATCATGTGTGTGAGAGTAGCGGAAAAAAGGGGCATTTACATACATACCATCCAATTCCTATGTATTTACATATCTAACAACAAAACTTTATTTTTTAGATTTATACCACTCAAATCTTTAACATTACAAAAAAAAATACCACTATTGTAACTATTAAACAGCGAAATAAATTTTTTCATGCATTGATATGCAAATACACAGGAATTGAGTGGTATGCATGTAAATCTTCCCAAAAAAACAGAGGTCAGCAGTACGTACACACTAAGCACATAAAAAACCAATTTGATACACAAATCACTACAAGGCACTAAGCATGGAAGGGGGGACAACTGACCTGCAAGAGTAGGACAACATTGTCTCCCTCATATGTGCATGCGGGAACGTAAGCAGCAAATAATTCAGGAAGCCCACTGCTGCACAGATAACCATGTCCGCCACAGAGTTTTCTACATTCTTCAATGGCATCCTATAAAAATGAGGAAGAAGGTTTCTTAATCAAATTGTGTAGATAGAGAAATTCACAAAAAACATGTTATCCTCCCAGTAAATGATACACTAATTTCAAGCAAAATGAAACCAAAGAAATTAACCATCATAAAGATGCCACAACTGAAATTAACAGCCAACTGATGTTCCACTGAAATTAAAAAAATAAAAAATTAATCAAAACCAAGCTATAAAAAACTAAAAAGATAAAATAAAAAAAATAAAAAAACTACCCCACTGATGTTCCATTGAAATTAAGAGCCTTTATTAACTGAGAATTACATGCAAATAATATGGTCTCTTGGTCTATTAAAAAAAATACAAGTCAATGAGTTGGCACACGCAGTTTTCTCGTGAAAATTGGATTAGAATGGGAAAAACTTAGGAAAATAATAAAATTTCTGCATATTATATATTTTATGTGCAATTTACCCCTAAGAGAAAAATCATAAAAATTTAGCAAAGTTTATTGTGCTAAGGCCAAAGTCTCAAATGAATTTCTTCCCGAGAGCTCGATGTCTAGACCCCTGGTGACCGACGCCGCAACGCCTGTTCTAATGCCTAAAATTAACTTCACAATGTCATAGTAATCCAAGTGGAGATCCAACGCAGCAGCACTATCACATTCAGCGTTGAACCGCTATCAACAATCAGCCTCATGGATCAAAAGTCAAAAGAGACTACGCTATGCTGCCAGGAACCTAAAGTTGCAGCACTGCAACATAGCGCCAAAGTCGTGGCACGGCGACTCGACAAGATTGCTATTGAAGGCAATTTAATTTATTTGCAGGGAGAGCGGTTTTAGGAGCTTGGACTATTAAATAGGAGGTTGGAGAAAGCCTAGGAGAGTTTGACGAGAGTCTTTCAACGTGTGTGTTTAGAGAGTGTTTAAAGTAAGGAATTTTGAGTAAGGAGCCCATTGTATGAGAATGAAGAGTGATATTGCTTGGTTTGATGGAGCAAGGAGAGGAATCCAACGGAAAGGTTGGAGATTTCCATAACCACTGGGTTTTGTCATTTAATTTTTGTTCTTTTCTTGTTTCACACCATGTAAACACACTTAATCATACGTGTTCATGTTATTTTCATGTGTCCCCATGCTAGGTTAATTTCTCTCACACCTATAAATTTTTATTTATTAAAATCAAAGTTTTGAATTAGGTATAAGGGTTTGAAACCGTTAAAGAGATGTTTGTGAATCACCTACTTAATTTAGAAATTAATAGTGGTCATACTATTGTTCAAAACATCATGTGAATTTGAGATATCGACAGAATCATTACATGCACATGGAGATTTACAACGTTGATTTAGAGAAATAAACATATTATCCTTTAAACTTAGTAATCATTAGAGATGTTTATATTCCATTTTTGAAATGCTTATTGTGGGCCCAAAAAATTTTGAGCCCCACACTCTCATTGTTGTTGAGAGCTTTTGAATTTGTTTACAGTCAAATTTTCAAAAAGTTGTTGAATAGTTGATAGGACACTACTAAGAGATTACGTCCTCATTTTGTGAACTTCTTGATATGGAATTTTTCCACTAAGTGCAAGTCCCTATAATTGATTACTACTCCTGATAATAGGAGAGTACTTTCGATTAAGATTAGTCATTAAGCATTGAATATTTAATATATAATATCAATAAGCGTGGAATTTTAAATTTATTACATTGAGCATAAAGCAAATAATGAGAGACAATGACAAACACAATCAAGATCACATAATTCCGTCATCCCGGATCATCGTGGTCCCTATTCGATTTAGTCAGAGGAGCTGGTCGATCCAACCTGACTGAAAGATACTTGTCAACAACCATAGGTTGCTTCGTTCAAGGTACCCTTGTAAAATTGTGATAAATGTTTGTCTACGGGGACTGGTTTAAGCCGACTTTAAATGATAGAAAATTTTATGTAAATCAATTGTACAATTGTGATTCACAACTCAAAGAATAGAAAGTTATTAAAGAACATATATGCAAAGGATGTGACCATAATATAATGGTGTCATTTGGCGACAAACCTGGGTTAGAGGAATCTGGTTGTAACTGCTACATTTTGTATAGTTGTTGGGTCAAACCACATGGACAGAGAATTAGGGTCAAATCTTTATTGGCGTGAGATTACTTTGAGTGTGAATATATTGACATACTCGATGCGTCATTAACTATTTGTAAGTTGAGGTCAATTAAGAGTTTATCAATTTCGACAAACTATTATGAAGGGTTGATAAAGTTTGTTTTAAGTTTCAAGTGATTAATTTTAATTTGAATATTTTGATTTGTATTTTTTAAGATTTTAGGTATTTTATTTTAGTTTTGAATGTTTGATTTGTTATTTTGAAAGTTTGATTTGAAAAATGATTTAAAATCTGCTCTGATTGAGATTTTCAGTCAACATGGTCATCATCAGAGATTTGATTGCTTGATTTGAACCATGTCAACATTACTTCTTATTTGGAAATGACCAAAGTTAATATTGACATATAATTGTACATGAAAACTGTCAACTCTGCCATGCCTACATAGGAGCATGTTTAGGATTTATAATAATTGGATTTATTTAGATATTTGTTGAAACTTGATTTTAAAAATAGAAATTTTCTATCAATTTGGCGGCCATCATCAGAGATTTGAACCCTATTGACTTTACAACTTGTCTGTAAAAGTTCAAACTTAATATTGACATATTGCATATAAATAATATCAATTCAGTCCTGTTTATAGAGAATCACATTCATAATTTAGATCATTTAAGTTCTTTTGAGCTTAATTATGAAGTAAACCACTTTGGTTGAAATTTTCTATCAACTCGACCATCATTGCAGATTTGACCATTTGATTAGAACATTGTCAACTTTGCCCAGCTTATAAAGGATTATGTTCGAAAGTAACATGCGATTGAATCTAGATTTATCAACTCTTTCATGCTTACATAGTATCGGGTTTAGGAATTATAATAGTTGGATTTATCTGGATATTTGTTGAAACTTAATCTTGAAAATAGACCCCTCAAGTTAAAAACTTTTATCAACTCCGATATCATCGAGAAATTTGGGCATTTGAAGCATTTATGCTTGAAATTCCTTTGAAATTTAACACTTAAAAGATCTATGAAATGTCGATTTATCAACTTCAATCCCTATGAAGAGGATCATACTAGATAATTTGAACTTGCAAATTTTTATATATGTGAATTGAACATTATTGAAGTTACTACTCATCGACTCTAGTCGTTAACAAGAGGATCAAATTAGTTGAATAGGACTTACAATCCCGTCCAATAGACAAGACAATCCGAGTAGATTTATAAATTTGAGATTATGAATATTGTCACCAATATGCGATTATATTAATCTATATCATTCAAGTTATTATAGCATGATGCTTGAAGCATTTACAAGGAGGAAAAACATAACATTTTATGTTTGTGCAAGGCACAATATGAAATTTAAAGCATTTATTTATAAGATGTGAATGCATATTTTAAAATACTCAAATATCTTTTGAGACAAAATATTAGTGTAAGAAAATTCTTGAGGCATAAATGCAAGATTTCACAAATCATTTAAAACTTGAAATGCATGGAATGCAAACAAAGTTTGATTTTGGGTTTAAAAAAAAAACCGGCTTCTGTTTGCTAGCAGAAATATTGCAAATTCAGTGGCGATATTCGATTTAGAAAACATAATTCAAATTTATGTATTTATAAATCCAAAAATCTTTCAAAATTCTAAATTGTTTGCATAAATATCATGACTTCAGACTGCTTCAAAATTTTTATTATTAAGCTTTTATCGTCTGATGTTCGCCTGCATAATCAAGTTATGAATTCGGTAACAAGTAAGGCATTTATAAAACTTCTCAGTTAAATCAAAGAATCTTATTCATTTGCCTTTTTAATCTTCGTGTGATAAAATCTTGATTTTTTATAAATTATCAAAATTTTCATACAAATCATATTTTGCGGCAAATTCAAGATAAATTTAATTTTTTTTGGAAGGCCGCACTTTTTTTATTCATCACATTATTAAGCCCAACTAATCAACACTTCAAATTATTTGCAAGTTCAACATTTCACATTTTTAGGCAATTTGCAAGTCTTGACAATCCAATTTCAATATTTTTACAAGTCTGATTTCACCCAAAATTTTGGTAGCCTCCAGGCATCTTTCCCATTAGGGGGCTGCATCACGGGTGCCTGACTTACCAAACTGTCTATAAGATGCGTTGTTCAATATCGTGATACCCTGGCCATAGCGACCTTCTAATCCATTGGTTCATAAGACGCGTGTGGTCTTCAATTAACTTGCATATAAATAATGAGAGCACCATTTCCTTGTATTTATACCTTTAGTTTCGGAGGCGGTGATGATGACGGTGGAACAAGATCAACGAGCCAATGAATTACCACATATCCATTCCTCTCCTTTTCTTTTCCCCTCTTCTTCTCTCTCTTTCTTTATTACTTCGATTTTTTTGAAATGAGGCAAGAAGAAATTTAAGGAAAGGAATAAGTATTTGGGCCAATGAAATGTTGCAAATGAGTGGTGCGAGTGAGGAGGGCATCTGCATCATACGAACATAGGGAAAATACACAAATTTTCAAGCAGATAAAATTTTAGAAAGTCTTTTTATCCAGCAATCCGATTATTGCTTTCCCATTGAATTTAGAAAGTGCTGGTCGAAGCGAGCAAGAAGCTTTGGAGTTCTTTATATGCTGCAATCTCAACATTGCTTTTCCAGCGAAGAACAAGTGAAAAAATTTTAGAGTGTTCGTCCACAACGATCATGTCGTTGCGGTTGGCTTGAGTGCGGCAGGGAAGAATGGCATGTTAAAGTTCAGCCCTGGCATTCGATTAGAATAGGAAGGAGCATCAGAGTTCATCGCATGTAGCTATCTCTTCATTGGCTTCTTGACTGGCTTTAATCGCAATTGTATCATAAAGATTTTGGTCAAGAGAAGGAAGAAGCAGGAGAGTGGGGATTTTAGCATGCCACGATCACGTCGTTGCTTTCCAATGAAGGGCACGGGAGATCTTCATTAGCTGTGATCTCATCATTGGTTTCCCATTAGCAGGAAGACTAGGTTTCCACAACTTCTGCATTGCACAAAGACGGTTTTCAGTTGTGTGAGATCATGACGAACATGGAAGAACTGCGTGTTGAAATTAGGCTTTGGCCTTTGGTTTGAACAGGAAGAAGCTTCAGATGTCTTCGCTGGCTGTGATCTTATCACTGCATTTCGCAGGTCAAGAACTCCTATGACAAGGTAAAGCGTAACAAGGAGATGAAATTCAAGAAAGCATCGTGCACAACTATCCCATTGTTTCCTTTCCATATAGCCCTAACCGCTGCAAGATTGCAAGAGAGAAGGGGTTTTGACTTCCTTCTGTGAATAGGGAAGAAGACGCGGGCCTCTTCTCCGCCGTGCAAAAGAGAGAGGAGACTTGGGGGTGCTCGGCTCCTGTGTGCGAACCATAGGGACAGGAGGCGTTGGATTATTGTTTCGTTTCTATGAGTATAGACATGTGACTTAAGGTTTTACAAATGAGTAATTTTGTTGCTATTGACGGAAGCCTAAAATTATTGTTTGCTCCTGATGGCCACCTTGCAAAATTTTTACTTATTTATCACATTGATTTTATGATCGGAAAATCCATAGGAAGCTTCTATTACATTTAAGATCCCTTAGACATAAAAACCAAAAATTACTTTTCAAATTTCCATTTCTTGGAATAGAATTAGGACTTGTGAAACTAGTACTTTTTTTACTTCAACCTTCTATTACCTCATTTTCCTGTGTGATAATTTCAGACTCATTTTCATTATATTACTTACACGATACGTGCACTTGCATCAGCTCGTACAATATCGTGTCAATCTTGAAAGTGAATGTTAAATGATGTAAAGAACAAAAAGAAATATACTGCTACTATAACTAGAATCTACTAGTCATGAACTAAATGTTGTGTGTGATCAATAACAACTTAAAAATAATTATTTCAAAGTACTGTATTGATTTATCTTCTAAGAAAGTTAATTCAAAAGCATTCATTGCAATTGTTTCCACAGCAAATGACTATATTCATGTTACAGTGCTTTAAATGAACAGCACGATCCAATGGTAAAGAGAAGAAAAATATGGCCAGCAAGATGTTCGTTTTGAAATAATTTCAAAATTATATAAAAAAGCTAAACTTTCCATTAAATTTATGGTAAAATGCTCCCATCCATAATGTCATCATGTTGTTTAATAATTTGCGTAACGTTTCTATACACTAATATATGCAATACTGATTCCATTCCTAATTACATGACCCTCATTAATAGCCTTATCCTAACTAATGGTGACAAATTTTATGACTCCCCAATTTTCATTTCATTCATTATTATTGTAAGTTGTGTTAAACCTATCATCAAAAATCTTTTTAGTAACTGTTATCCATTCTCTCTCTCTCTCCTCTCTCTCTCTCTCTTTCTCAAGATTTGCATGACGGCCATGTATGAGATAAGGTACTAAATGTTTGAGATGATCACAGCATAAAATGGGCTCGTTTTACACGCACACCACTCAATTCTTATGCATTTACATATATAACACCTAAACTTCAATTTTTACATATATGCCACCATACCTATGCATGAAAAGATGTGTTTCACTATAAAAAGTTAAAATTGCAGTATTTTTAATGTGATATGAAAGATTTTGGTGTTATAAATGTTAAAAAAGCAAAAAATAGGTGTTAGATATGTAAAATATATAGAATTGGGTGGTCTGTATGTAAGTGCCCCTATAAAAATTCCAGCATATAAAATTATAAAGCCGGTAGGAGTAAATTTAGCTTTGGCTAAAGATAAAAAAAGGGAAATAGATGGGAAGATTAGAACTTACAGCAGTAACAGAAGTTGTCAGAGACTTCAAACCAGCTGTGCATGCATGCACCTCGGGTAAAGTTGCAAAATCCCCAGCCTGTAATTTTTGTGTCACATCCGTGTATAGCCACTTCAACCAATTACCCACAAATCTAAATGCATATGCCGAAGCAAGCAAGGGGAAAAGCCTGCTTTGTTGAGTCTTGTAATCAATCACCTACAAAAAAATAATTTTGTAATTATCAGATAAAGATTGTTATATATATATATATATATATATACACACACACACACACACACACACAGACACACACACACACATACATACATACAGAGAGAGAGAGAGAGAGAGAGAGAGAGAGAGAGAGAGAGAGAGAGAGAGAGATCAAATCTAGAGGAGTGGGATATCGCACAGAAGTAATTTCATAATAGAGTTAGAAGAGCTATCATCTAAATCTTAAACTTTAACATATAGATTTGCTTTGTAGCTTTGCCCTCTTGCCCTCTATTGCTTCCACATCTTTTCTCCTTCGTGGAATAGCTGAAAGTCAAGCTGACAACTTCGGTACAAATTGATAAGTTCTTCGACTTTCTAGTCTTATAGTTTGTTCAGCCTTCTAAAAGCTAGATGTAATCTAAATTTAAGCAAAGTAAGCTTTAAAGGAATTAAAAACATCATCGATAATCACTTTGGATCTATTGGCAAATTGTGTGGATCTGTTGTATTGATTTCCAATTATTTTCCCAAATATATATATCGCAAATGAGCAAATGTTCACTTAATGTCAAGTGATGCATACACCGGAGTTAACCGAAACCACAATAGAAAAATAAAATATTATTACTAAAAGCAAATGAACGGTTACAACTAAACACACTTGAAAGGGAAATCACAACAAACAAGACACAAACACACACTAGGTCTCTAGCCGTGGGTGGTGGAGATCGGCTAGATGAGCGAGGAGTGGATAAAAGTTTGAAATGGTCTATGGATTGTGGGTTGAGGGTTGTGGGCTGTTGGGCCAACATAAGGAGGGGCTGGAATTGCGTTGGCGGCAAAGCGAAAGGCTTGGAATGGCAGTCACAGCGAAGTGGAGGGCTGGGATAACAAGGGGTAGTGAAGTAGAGGACCAAGACACCAAGCGGTAGTGAAGGGGAAGGGTTGTTTTGACTGCAAGACAGTAAAGAGATGGCTGTCCCGGGACTGAAGCAGCGAGGGGTATGGATGGAATGACCGAAAGAGGTGACTGGTGGTGGGGCTGCAGGTAAGAGATAGCAAGGATGCTTTCCTGGGTGGTATGGAGGGCTGGACAGCACCCAAAACAGCGAGGCGAGGGAGGGACAACAGTGGTGGCAAATGTGGGGGAGTGGGACTGCCAGGGAAGCGAAGAGGAGGGAGGGGAAGGCAATGGCGGTAGCGGGAGGTTGCAAAAGAGTTTGAAAATGATAAATACCCCTTCAAGAACGAGCTACAGCCGGAGCACCACTATATCCCTTGGAAGGAGATCACTACCTAGGTGGGTAACAGTCGGGGCACCTTCTTACCTTCATATACAGTTCTAGAAAAGAAAACACTGGACGTTGGAGGCTGTCCTTACAAAAAATATAAAGAAAAATTGAAAACCTAAACACATGAATCAAACATATAAGCCCTAAGCAATTAGGATTGGGCCCATCGTTGAAAGGAGGCACAAAATCTATATAAAGGTCAATCAACCCTCAATTCGATGTTCTAAACCGGCCCCAGGTCGCTAGAAGGTTTCCACGTCCGGTCCAGTTCGTGAATCGGTCATATAGCATGAGTTGTAGAAATTGTACTGTAAGGAACAACCGCGTTAATCTTCTAGTGTTGGGAGAGCTCTGACTTCATCTATCAAAATTTCTATTTTCTCATAGCAGTCATGTCGGCCTTCTTGAAGGGAGCGGAAATGTTGCAAGCTCATAAAATGCCAATCCTATGAGCGTTGTAATTTCAAAACACATCTTGATAAAATAAGTATGCATCCACTTTAGCACAACTTGCGCTAGAGCTGCATAATGATGTAAATTCTCACGAGCCAAATCCCGAGCAAGTAAATCTATAATTTGCTTTTTACTCCTCATACTCAGCTAGATGTATCCGATAAACAAGTATGTCCTGAGGAATCAAATATGAAACGATATCTATGACAGACTAGGTCACACATGAGTGTATCCACTCAAGAGAGACCTCTTCTTTCTCTTCTCAGAAAAAACCTAGGCCCCACCTTAGAATTTTCTTCCCCACAAATCTCCCAAAATAATTTTCAAATCTTAAGTTCATCCCTCATCTGAGAATGGCAACAGTCACGTCGGGCCCTGGAAAGTCAATCCTATAAGCGTTGTGATTCCAAAATACATTCTGATAGAATAAGTATCCATTCACTTTCGGCACAACTTGAGTTGGAGCTACATAACGACGTAGATTTTCACGAGCCAAATTCCGAGCAAGTAAATCTATAATCTAATTTTCCCGCATCTCATACTCAGCTAGATGTATTCGATAAACAATTTTGTAGTGATGAATCAACTCTAGAACGATATCTATGGTAGGTCGGGTCACACGAAAGTGTAAACACTCAAGAAAGACATCTTCATCTTCTCGGGAAGGACCTGAGCCCCATCTTAGAATTTTCATCCCCAAATTTTCAAATATGTAGTTCATCTCTCCTACTAAATCATTTGTTGGGGGGTACACTGCTGAACAGATTTGAACACCCAACTGATTCCCTATGGACTTCCAAAAATGGCAAAAAAATAGTCTCATCTCGAACATACTAGAACTCCCTCAATAGAGGTAACCCAGGAAGCAGCCTATATGTTTGAAAAGTATAAATTTCTCTTATTTGGGGTTGGCATGTGTTTAACATCGACTTTTCAAACTCATGACTTCTTTGGATATCCAATATCAGTCATCCTAATGCTCCTCTCAACGCTTACAAAGCATTAGCTTGAGGAACCACAATCTCACTTTGCATGAAAGACATTACCTCAGACTCAACACCTTCTAGTATAGCTACTGTCAACTCAGTTGAAGTCTCCTTGATTCGCCAACATCTCTTCCTCATTAGTTGACAGTTGGTACTCCTCTTCGTGTCCTCAATCTTTTCTGTCTACCGTGTCATTGACACTTTCTTCAATTACTTCTTGATCAGTGAAAGAGATTGTTGCCATGGTTGTGCAATATGATTCAATATGCCCAAATCCTAGCACTTGAAACACTTGCTAATTGAGATAAATTTAAAAATGTTGGTTGGTTCCACCTGTTTTTCACTCGAAATTAGTGTATTCATGCGGGGTTGGTTGGGATGTTCCCTAAGTGTACTTTGGCTGCAAGATTCTATGTTTGAACGTTGCCTGAAAATATGATAGTTGTTAGGAGATGCGGTCTCCCCACTTTTAAAGTTGGGATCTGAACATCCGATCTGTAATGAATTGTAGATACTGGCGCTGCATCTCATGTTTTATTTTGGATCATATAGTGATCTTGTCTTTTCCTCATACTGACCTACGTGCTTTACATTTTCCCACCAAAACAATACACTCTTTTTTAACTTGCTAGCAGCTAATTTTACAATTCTGTCTGGTGGGACATCGTGTTACTCGAAGAAAAGTTCCACGGATTGATGAACTAGTCCGAATCTAAGTGACCGTCAAAATATGACAAATTCACCGTTAATTCAAAATTCTGGCTTCTCAGATATTTCATGTCATATTTATGGGTAGAAGTTTTTCATCCTTAACATTCGTATGGTATAAGAGATTCACTTAATTCCTTCAATCTAGTAAGTCACCGTTATGGCTACGAGTGTTTCGTCTAGATGGTCTCCTCTCCTAAACTTCATCAAGTAGTTGTAGTACTCAACGGAATTGTCGTTGTATCTCTCCAATGGTAAACTCCTGATCGGCATCCGACTAATGTCTCATCGGTAGCATGATTAGAGTTTAGGAATAGGTAGATGAATATGGTGTATCTAGATAATGTAGGGTGTGAAAGAAAAATGTTGAGTACCTGGTTCAACAAATCATCAAAGGGAGAAAATTGTGTGAAGATAGTATTTGGTATGGGGAGGGGAGACGCTAGAAATCGTATGATAGGATTAAGATTAGGCTAATTTTGATAACAAATGATACTGGAACTAACCTAAACAATAACAGGATAAACAAATATTATTACTGAAAGTAAATAGGCGGTTACAACCGAACACACTTGAAAGGAAAATTATAGCAAACACAACACAAACGCACATTATTGGGATGGTGGAGATCGGCTAGACTGTCACGGAGTCGTGATAGGAGGTTGAAATGCGTTGTGGGTTGTTGGGACAAAAAAAGGAGGGATTGGAATTACATTGGCAACGAAAACGAAAGACCTATAATGGCAGTGACGGCGAAATGGAGGAATGGAACAACGAGTGGCAGCAAAGTGGAGGGATGGAGCGAAGGGCAGCGAAGGGAAGCGAAGCGGAAGGGATGTGTGGACTGAGGGGCAGCAAAGGGAGTGTTGTACTGGGACTGTGGCAGTAGCAAGTACGGAGGGTTGTACAACACCCGGAACAACGAGTTGAGGGAGGGAACAGTGGTGGCAGCAAAGGTGGGGGTTGAGACTGCGAGGGAAGCGAACAAAGAAGGGAAGTCAATAGTGGCGGCTAGAACGGTTGCAAAGGAGTTGGGGAATGATAAATTGCCACTTGGGAACGAACTACAAACGGAGCATCACTCGACCCTTAAAAGGAGATCACCCCCTAAGACGAATTAGTCTTAGAAGGGGAAACTCTAGACGTCGTCAACTATCCTGACAAAAAAATACAAAAAAAAATTGAAAAACTAAACACATGAATCAAATATATAAGTCCAAGGTAATTAGGATTGGTCATGCTGTTAAAAGGAGGGGCCAAATAAATGTAAAGGTCGGTCGGCCCTCAATTTGATGTTCCGAACCAATCCCAGATCGTTGGGACGTTTCCACATCTAGTCCAGTTCGTAGATCGGTCACCGGACTGTAGCATGACTCGAGGAAATGGTCCAGTAGGGAGCTCCCATGTCAAGGAGTATTCCTAGAATTTAAACAATCCATTATTCTATAAAAGATATAGTTTCCAACAAGGCTGCAAATATGGCCTCTGATTGTGGATCCACTTTAATTTAATACAATTCAAAAGAGTAGAGTGTGAAAATAGCCCCCTAACTATTTACATAGGGGCCATTTTAGTTTCATAAATTATAAAAGTATCAAATTGGTCCCAAGGCTATTTTAATATGAGGATGAAATAGTCCCAAGGGAGGGCTATATTAGTTCTCTTTAAAATAGTTCGGGGATTAAATTGAGACTTTTATAGATTTTGGGACTAAAATGGCTTCCAACAAAAAGGCATAGGACACTTTTGACACCTTTCTCAATTTTAAAATGTTAAAAGAAGGTACCTGAGTCTCAGGACCACCATCCTGTGAGCCAAATTGCCTGCGAACAGCACTATACCTTACCGCAATACATACTGCCCTAGAGAGAGCTTTAGAGGCATCCGATACAATGGTTTGTCGCACAAAAACCATTGTTCCATAAGCGAGCTGCCTTGGAACGTTAGATTGAATGTATTTTCCCTCTCTTGTGACCTGCGAAAGCCTGCAGCAAGGCAATATACATTATTGCATATTCCCCATAAATGTATAAAAATTAAAAACATTCCACCAAACCAAAAAAGCCAGCAAATAACTTTTTTTTTTACGGGAATTTTGAAGAAAATCATTCTTATGAAGCTATGAACGATTTGATTCATGATATAATTCATTTAGTTCATGGTTGGAATCAAAGAAATATTAACATAAATTGCAGAAGATCTATATTACTCTAACCAAACGTATTTTTATCAGGATCACGTTCAACTGCACAGAATAATAAATAAAGGGCTGTGGATTTATGAGACTATTAAAAAAATTCCTTCTAAAAAAGAAAATTTTATTACAACAGGATAATCGTCAAATAACAAGCAAATCTAATCCAGCACATATTTGGTTATATGACTGTTTTCAAATGATTTAGAGAAATATGTTAATCGTGTTTGGAATCCATTTCAGTTAATCTACCCTTTGTTTTCAATCAAGACTAAGGGTGTAAATGAGTTGAGCGGAGCTCGAGTCACTTTTGACTAAAACTTGAGCATTATAATTAATTGAGTTTGAGCTTGAGCCTAAATCTATAAGTTTGAGTCAAACTCATGAGACAGGTCATTTAATATGAAATAATAAAATAATTTTAACATACACAATTGTTGTTATAAATAATAATAATAAAAATAAATTTAAAAAAAAAGAAATCACTTGGTATAAGATTTATAAAAATTTAGAACTTAAACTAATGAGTGTTGGTATACCTTAAGTGTGATTAATAGTAATATTAAGTAGAATTACATAATAACGAGTAGAGTTGAGGTTAGCTCAAGCTTAGCTAATTGACTTATTGAGCTCAATTTATGAACTATTTATTGAGAAAAACGCAAGCTGGCTGCAAGTTAATTTTCTCTGTTACACTCCTGATTAAGAAAATTTATCTGGTCCAAAAAACATGTTTAAATCTACTCCTGATATCATTCCCAGTGGCAGTCAAACAAGGGCAAGCATTTATGTGAATTATTAATGAGCTCCACGTGAGAAAGAAATCATCATTATAAAGGATAATTATATGATAAGAAATTGCGAAAATAAACCACAAATCAAAGGCAAGTCTAATCACATGGTGAAAAGATCTTCTAATTTAGTGATATAGCGGTGTATAACCAACCCAAGAGCCAGCGATTTGCAAGAGGCTCAAGCATTAGGTTGCGCTTGCTTGAAACTATGATTAAAATAATATGTCCTTGAAAAACAATATGTAAATGAAGGCATCCTACCACAGCACCTGATGAACTTACATAATCATGAATCATGATCCATTCCATTAAACTATTACTCAAATAATCATCCAAATCATATTTAAATTGCTAGGAAACTAAAACCTTTTTTAAACAGTGTATTACTATTTGAAATCTCATTATTATCAAGTTAAATTTGGTTGCAAGATGATTGCTCGAGTAGTTACTCATACCTAATATTAACTTATCGGCAATCATAAATCATCAACTTCCCATAACTGGTATAGCGCTGCACTGGTGAGACTAGAAGAGGAGAAGTTTAGGGTGATATTTTTCAATGGATGATGTGTGAGACCTATTTCAAAAGGAATCATTGATGTGAGGACATTTTCATTTGCTCGGAAGTTGCTCGGCAGACTTGAAATTTGAAACCCAAAAGTAAACGCAGCAAGCAAATGGACTACATAATAAACTCTAGCCCAGATAGTTGATATTTATTTCTTTAATTTATAGTATTCAATTTAGAATTAATCCATTAAAAATGAAATATAACGATGCTTTGGAGGTTAATAATATGCCTTTCTTTTTAATATTTAAAGTTAATACATTAAGAGCACCAATTACAGGTTTTATAGATATCTTAGACATGAATGTTGCAGTCAATGACAGCAATGGATGCGCATATTTTCATTCCTGATATGTAAGAAAACCAAAGCCAGCAGTAAAACACAAAGGATGACTGGAGAAAGGAATGTAAACCGGTAAAAGAGAAAAAAATAAGATTTACATTCAATTCTGTTGAGATTTGTACCTTATTTTTGTGGGGTCTAATTGTAAAAATAAATTATAGAAGAAGCATAGGGGTTATTTGTAAAAAATTTTGTATGGATCTATAGAAGACCAACTCTTGATTGGAAAAGAACTAATTCCTTCAAAATCATTTCTTCTAATTCTTATGTATTAACATATCTAACACTTAAACTTCAATTTTTACATACATGCTACCTTATCTATGCATAAAAAGTTGTATTTCACTTTTTAAAAGTTAAATTGGTGGTATTTTTGAAGTGACATGAAAGATTTGGGTATGAATGTCAACAGTAGAGTTTTGGTGTTAGATAAGTAAACACATAGGAATCAGGTGGTATGTATGTAAATGTCCCAAGAAAAAAATGCAGAGCTCAAGAAGCGCCAAACCTCATTAACATCTGATCTCTAGGTATGCGGACATGATCAAATCTTAGAACACCATTGTCCATAGTGTTGTAGGCCCCATTTCCAAATTTCATGCCAATGTCGCCAACAGTGATGCCAGGGAGCGGGGAGTGATCGTCTAGACTTCGTAGTTGGACAATGAATCCTGATATGAAAGATTTTCTTAGCAAACTAGTGCCAGTAGTCCCCTAACTTAATCCATGGTGTCATTTTAATCCCAAAGTCTATAAAAATACCAAATCAATATCCAAACTCTTTTAAAAGGAGCTAAAATAGTCCTCTGAGAGGCCCTGAGAGAGCCTGAAGAACTATTGTAGCCCCTGTTAAAAGAGTCTGGAGATTAAATTAATATTTTTGTAGACTCTAAAACTAAAATGACCCCTGACAAAGAGTCAAAGGACCATTTTGATACTTTAATCATAAGATAATGTTTACCCATAGAAAACATACCATGAACACCATAATCCCGTCCATCTGTTATCAAACGGGCATAAACAACCGCATGTGTAGATGCTTTCCCCAAGCCACCAGGCCACCACTGGAAGAAATGATCAACATTTATGGTAAAAGATTGTTCCATCAAAACTCTAAATAGAAGATGGTCCCCAACTATTCAAATGCGGCCAATTTAGTCTCAGAATATTGTAATGCTCTAATTTAACCCCTCAACTACTGAAAATTTATCTCACCTGGTCTCTCAGAGACTAAATTGAGATCAATTTTGTATAGCTGATGAACTAAATTGAGATCAATTTTGTGTCCTGACTTTTACAGTAGGGGCTATTTAGGACCAATTTCAATAGTCAGGGATTAAATTAGAGCATTGAAAAATTCAAGCATTAAATTGGTTACATCTAAATAGTTGGGGGCTATTTTGGGATTAATTCATAATCTAAATAATCAAAAAATAAACTTCAAAAAACGGAAGCATGGGAAAAATAAAGCAATTAAATGCAGAGACGACGCGAGAAAAATCACAAATATAAACTTCACTAACTTTGCTTGAAGTCAGATTTGGGCTGTGGATGATAAATTCATCAGTTTTAGGATCGAAGGTCGCAGTTGTCTCGAGGCCTTGAACATTTGAACCATGACCAAGTTCAGTTTGTGCATAGCAGCCAATAATATGCATTTTATAGGCCAAGGATAACCACTTCTTCTGCTGTTCATCAGTTCCTTGCCCTTTTATAGCAGGAACAAACATGCCCTGACACAGAACATGAAACACAAACGAGTCATGAAAAATCAGAACTATCAATTAATTGGTATAGTTAAATATTAAAATAAACATGTAAGCAGAAGATGACAGCTATCTTTTTTTCCAAACTGCTGCAATGCATTTCCTAGAAAACAAATACAAACCATACTTAGCTAAGCAATCAGAAATGTAGCATACCAAATCATTTTTTTAAAATACAGTAATCATTACATATAGTATAATTATAGCAAGAATGAAGGGCCATAAACATACCCAATGCAAGTCCACATAAGCAGCCTCATCCACAAATACTCTTAACACTGCTGCCTCTTCCTCTGTTAAAGCCAAAGCTTTAACCATAAGACATCAAAGAAACAAAGTAAAGAAAGTACAGAATTCGAGAGAACTTATTTATTCCAATCTATTTAAGACATTAAATATTATCAGCTAGATGTCAAACATGGTCTCCCCCACTTGAGACGGTTCAAGGAAAAGCTGAAGCATATGAGAAAACCAGATCTCTCAAACAAAACTTTGTTGTCATGCTCAATGGAAAACTAACCAAAGAAATCCCGAAACTAGAAGCTGGAGTAAGAGATATTATTTGTTAGAGAGAGCAAATTCTTAAGCTGGAAACTATGCAAGAATATGGAAATAGATGTAATTCTTAGAGCATGTTTGAAAGAATATCAAAAAGCCAAATTAATCTTAAAAGCAAAAAAGAATGAGAGTTTTACAAACATTTTATGGAGACAGAATAATGATCATCGCCATAATAAATGCAACAAAAAGGTGAACTAAAAAATTTATAACAAAGATTGGCTATTTTGGATTCACGACAGTGGGAGCACCAAATAAAGGGATAAAGTTTTTAGCATGGGCCGCCACATTACCAGTTAAACGGAGCTCGTTGATGCGTTTCCATGCATGGGCAGCTTTTCTCAGGGAATTTCTAAATAGCACCTTGCGACCAAGCATGGTTCTGCTATCCTTCCTAAATTCCTGACAAAATGCAAATCTCATGAGCTCATCTATATTGTAAAACGTATATAACTAACAAGAAAACTGCAGCTATATTTTCTAGGAAAAAAAAATAGTAAAAACAAAATCCTGCTAAATTTCATGTATGTTCGTCAATAGCAAAATGATTCAAGCAAACAAGGTGAAAACCAAAAAGAAACTCATCAATAGTAAAATCATGACAAGAAAACATAGTACTATAGTTATGAAATTTTTCCAAGACAAAGTTTTGGGATGATATGCAAAAGAAAAATAACAACTTCAACCAAAAAAGCATAGTGCAATGTACACACTACATGTTACACTCAATGGTTAAGTATTAGATGAGAGAAATCGATGCAGAATTATGGTGGAACTTGAGAGAGGTTAGGGTTGCCATTACCGCTAGTTTTGGAGTAAAACCCCTCCCTGCCATGTAAACTAATGAAAACTTTTTCCTCAAAGCTAAATGCTTTCATCAGCTTAGAGGCGTCAAGTGGGATCTAGTAAAATCAGATTTAAAAAATTATCAAGAGGATTAAAACTTGAAAATTGTTTAGCATGAAAACTATTAAATCTCACTAAATCCTTATACTTTTTTTGGCTATTTATTCGTGTTTTAAGATTTGCGATAGAAAGAAATCTTTAAAGTGATTAGATTATGTAAAATAGGAGATTTAACAAATCTTGGATTTACTAGTAATGAGGTTACAATGAGATTTATCAAAACATCAGGATGGTATAATTTAAGCTAAATCATCCATAACTCATATCCTTGAAACAGGATGCCAAACATCACCTAAATGCAAGTAACACGTAAGCTTGATGACTAGCCTTTTATTATCATTATTATTATTATTACTATTATTATTATTATTATTATTATTTGTTTTCCTCGTTTTTTTCCATTATTTGGCAGCTAATGCAGGAACATAGTTGTATCACTCGTTGAATCATTATTTAATGATAATTGCAGGAGCTTTTATTTGCAAATAGATCATTGTCTCATAAGCCTTCAATAAACAAAAAAAGTTTTTATATTCAATTTTTAAAATGAACGGATTAAGGAAATAAACTAGCTAAAAGAAAAAAGGAAACTTACCAGGTCCATTTATCATAAGACCCCCTTTCTAAAATTTCATGAGAAAATCTTCATTTCATTTCTACCCATGTCCTAAGTTTCTTTTGATATTAATAAACCAACAATCAAAGCCTCACTACTATTCTAAATCTCTCCTCAGCTCCATACCAAACTAGTGTATATTAAGACTTAGTCTTGTTCTCTAGATCTCAACATCCTTGTAAAACCTTCCAAATCTACGCATCTACTCCAGTTCATAAGTACATATCCCAAGCTAACCATAAATAACTAATTACAATCATTTGTCCAGCCTTAACCCAACACTTTTCCAAAAGAGAGAGATTTTAAATCCGCCCATACTAGTCTTGTCTAAACTAGTCTAGGCATCTCAACCACTATGCCCTCATAAACTTTTTAGCATTCCACTAAAAATACTCTATCACATATTTATACCCTATTCTAAACCTTCATGGCAATCATTAGTACTTATCTCATCAAAAGACCACCCACACCATAAAAAATATTACACAAGTAATTTCATGAAAATTTGATCATGTTTTAATGTCACATTTGGGAAACTACTTAAGGTGAAAGCTTGTATTCTGTAAATATAAAAATAAGATTTTTTTTTGTATTTTTTCATTTTATTCCATAACAATATATTTTATTTTTTTAAATATATAAATTAAAAAAAGGAATCTTGCACTTTTAAAACATCATTCATATTCAAAAATACTTTTAAAAATATATAATTTAAAAGCATAAACAAAAAAGGGATTCGCATACATATCATTTTAAATTTGCTTGATTACATATCTAACACCAGAAACTTTGTCTTTACTTATACAACATCTCAAATCAACTTAGCGTCTGAAAACTAACACTTTATTAATTTTGTTTGCATCCCCAACTTAAAAGTTATTATTTCCTTCTTCACCACCATCACCGTCGTTCTTGCAAGAACTCCCACTCCGACAAGCACCTAAAACACTCTAATCCTCTCCTACCCACGTTTAACTATCTATCCCTGCATGTAAAGCTCCGTTTTCTTAGTGTTGCAGGGGGTAGCAGTTTGTTTTTGGTGATTTCATTTCGTTTTTGCTTTCAATCTTCATAAGCCCAAAGCAGAAATCATTAACGTGTCTCAATTTTTGTATACACAAAACATCTGTCTTTGCCAGCAAAAATGACGTTTGTAATCTACCCAATCCCGATATTTTTGCAGCTTTCTCTGACGCGCATGAACTGCCCAATACAGAAAAGAGACGAAGAGACACTCGTACTCACTTCTTCTTTTTTTTTTTCGATAAAAATTGTTTCAATGACTAGTTAGGTATGCTTAAGATGCTGAGCATATGAACAGAGCATATTCTAGCTTTTCACTGAATCAAACATTATATTGAAAAGTAGACTGATTGACCAAGTCACTAAAGCTGAGAATTGAAGAAGCATATTCGTTAAATCAATCCAATTTGTCATTAAGCGTATACTTCTCATTTCACCATCGCGTAACTCTATATTCTGCCAAATCTAGAAAAGACAAGAATAGTCCCAGCTCTTTCTGCTTATAAATTGTATCGAAGTTGAGAATTTCATTTCTCTAGTTTAATTTGTATTTTTTATTCATCCAAACGTAGATATAACACATGGAATCAGAACGACAATAGAATCAGAAGATTAGTAGAAAAGGCGAAAACCACTCGGAGATATGGTAAAGGAGGAGTCAAGGCGGGAATAAGCTCTACGGAATTGAAGAAAAAAGCTAAGTTTTGGAGCTGTCTGCTAACGAATTTAAATGAAATATAACTTTAATCTGCCGTACAGAGAGAAATAATACAAATTTTAAAACCTACAATCAGTGAATCTACTTTTCCGCTCAATTCGTCGCAGTTTGTCTTAAATCCCCGATTTAGAGAATTTACTAGAGCTGTTCCTGTTCGGATGTTTAAAAAGTAAGTGTAAGAATTTTGACTGCCCCTTTCTATGCACGTCAATCCAAGTCCACAAGACTATAATTTAAGAACTTTGTCAAGAAATCCCGAAAACTGTTTGACCCAAGTAATGACATCCTTTAATCTCGCAGTTTGTCCAACCAAAGAAACACAGACGTAAACCCTACAAAATCCAGATTCAAGCCATCAAATTCACCAAAAAAATAAGCAGAAACCTACGGGATCGCTGGCGACAAGACGGGACATCCGATCTGCGATCTCGAAGCTGCGGCGGGATCCAGCCCAAACTATCTTCATCGCCTCCACATCAAACTCAGCCGTCTGCCTCTCGTGTGCGAGGTGATCAACCTCCCCCATGACTCCCAAATTTCCCACAGAGACAAAGGGATCAAACCAGCAGAGAGCAAAAAATGACTCCTGATAATCATACTCTCCTTCTTCTGCAATTTAAATGGTATATGGCAAAAAAATATCTCAAAATGTAATAAAAAATTATATATATATATATATATATAGATTTGTTGATAAGCGACCCCAACCAACTCTTTTGAGCTTAACAAGGATAGTTAGCCCTTGGTAGCGTGAGTTTGGACCCTATGAGTAAACTTGAGTATCATCTCCATATAACACAGCTCGCTTAGAGGGAAAATTATTCTATACGGATAACATATGTAGCGCTGCATACGGAATCCCCACTAAACCACCTAATAACCTCCGCCATCGTGTATTTTAGGATTATCGGGAGGTTATTAGCAGGTTATTGCGTTATTATTCCAAATAATCAGTGAATAACATCCTAATAACGTTCCAATAACCTCAGCAATTTTATTTTATATTTTTATCTATTATTTAGGGTATTGTGAGGTTATTGCTCAAATAACACAGTAATAATTTTCTAATAATCTGTCAATAACCTCGCAGTTTCATTTTAATGTTATTCAGGTGTTATTCGCTGGTTATTCGGTGGTTATTTAGAGATTTCATATGCAGCGCTGCGTATGTTGTCCGTATGGAATAATTTTCCCGCCTTGAGGGGATTCGTACACCAGAATAGAACACAAGGGACTTACACTGCCGAAACGAATACTTTACCGCAGACCTGAGTACACGGCTCAAAGGAAATTTACATACCTAACACATAATTCTTATATATTTATATTTTTTAGATCTAAGATTTCATATTTATACAAGTAACACTTTGGTATTCTAAATCTATACATGAAAAATATGTATCTCATTTTTAAGAAGTGATCATAATGCTTATGTAAATATGAATGTTTGGATGCCAGATTTATAAATACATAATAATTGTGTGCTATATACATAAATGTCTCAGTAATTTAATAATTATAAAATTTATTTTAATCTAACAATATTTCATCATTTTTTTCTCTTATTTGGGGTAATTATAAAATTTTATTTAAATTAGCAAAATGACATTGAAAATATTTTACATATCTAACATAGAAATTAATAATGGATGATTTACATACATAGGTCTCAATTCTTATGTATTTACATATCTAACATATAAATTTTATTTATTACATTTATACCATTTAAATCGTTTATAATACATAAAAAATATCGCTAATTTAACATTAAAAATATATATATATCTACATTTTTATTCATAGATAATAATGGATATGTGAATAAGACAAGTTTTAATACAAAAACACCTCATTAATTATAAAACAAGATTTTGGCGTCTTATGTGACCGTATTACGTATTACAGGAGACATAGTACGTACTACGGGCGACTCATTTTTAAGTTAAAATGAGGATATTTTTTATGTATGAGGTGATGATTGCTAGAAGTTCGGGTCTAGAGTAATGAATTATTGTCTTAAAATTGCACAAAAATTTAGCACACGTATATATGAAAGAAAAATAATAAGTAATAACATCATAAGTTTTTACGTGGGAAACTCATAAAGGGAAAAAATCACGGGATCTAACTCAGTTGTAAAAATCTGCTATTAGTTAATGATTACAAAGATCCCTTATCCTACAGACGGGAGGTGGTAATTATATTTTTCAGATTACAGCGTCGACTTACAGCGTCTAGTTGGTGGTGATCGGCGATGATTGGTGGTGGTTGACGACGACCGGCGGTGGTCGACGGCTACTTGCTGCGATCGATGATGGTAAAGATCGTGCTGGACTTCAGCTCTTTCTAAAAGCCTCGAGTTCTCTCTAAAGACCTAAGCTTTTCCTCATGAGAATGGTGGGACTTTATTTGATAGTGTTCTGAATGCAATTAATGCTGTAATATGAACCATTTTGATCGGACGGTCCGGAGAGTTTCTTTCAATCAGACAACATTTAATCGGCATTTTGATATTTTAATGATGTTAGAATTAAGTGATCTTGGGCTCAATTTAACTCAGATTGTACTAACTTTAATATAATTAGATCTGTCTCATCGAGCGAGCCAATTTGACTATAATTTTATAAAAATCAGAGCTATGGATGACTTTTTATCGAGATTTGAACGTTTATTGCTCAAAATATCATCTCGAAATCTATTTTATATCTCGAGATTCATACCAAATAATGAAAATTTGTTGGTGGCATATCATGAAGAAAGATTTGTGCGCTTTAATTATAAAAAAAAGAAATTCAGGTGTTAAATATATAAATACATAATAATTGGATGGTATTCAAGTAAATGCCCCCCTTTTTTAAAAATTAGGTTCGGTTGATTTAGATTTATTTTTTAAAAATTTAAGTACTAGTTTTTAAATAAAAAAATTAAGTGATATAAATTAATTTCTATTTTTCCTATTTAAAAAAATTGAAATTGCATCTAATAAATTTGAATAAACGATTTTCAAGTAAGAATTAAACTCGGAATTGCCAGCCGGCAGTCGTTCAAGAATGGCGGCTTGCTGAAGTTACTGTTCTGACCCTATTAATCGCCCTCAATTTCAGGTTGATCAGAAATTAAAAATAAGTTTTTTTGACCCATAAAATATTGAATTTAGATATATGCCCAATCAACTAATGTCCGCAGCAGTGTCGTTTTCATGGGTGAATGATAGCCGTATGATCTAGAGTGCACGGTTGAGATAAAATTTGTTCCAGACCCGTCTAATATTCAAATCCGTGCTATAAAATTAATTGAGAGAGTTGTGTAACATTTAATTCATATAAAAATCTCATATTTATAAAGAAAAAGAGTACATGTAAAATTAGATTTATGCCCCTACTTTAATAAAGGTTATACAGTATGTTATATATATTTTCCTAGAGCCTGCCTAGAGGCTTATTATTCTAAGGCTCGGCTAGCTAGATTGACGAGCCTTTGATAACCGTTGCTGTTCAGCTAAGTTAGAGAGGGCCGTCAGTTGGCTTAGTCTGATAAAGAATATCGGTCGGATAAACTTGAAGTTGTCGGTTGATTGACTTTTTTTACTTGCAAAGGATCGACGAGATTGATTTGGTCAATTAAGTTGAACCGATTGGCTGGTCAAATCTAACCACCGATACTCGTTCCCTTACAAGGAGCTCCCCGTTAACAAAACAGAGCGATGCTATCGAGCAGAAGGTAAATCACTGTAATTTGATAGGTAGCCGATCTTAGACGAAGAGATCTTGAAGAATGACTGAGACGAGACGAGTCTCACTAATTCTTGATGATCTTTGAGGAGGCCATTGAATGCCTCCAATAAAAGTGTAGGGGGGTTGGTTTCATCAAAGGGAATGGTTTGGATTCCCCCATGTTTTGTTTCCTATTGAACCGCTCAAGTTTGAGCCGTTTGGTTACCTTGGTTATTTTGATGCTTCCGATCGAACATTTAGGCTTCCGAATCTCCTATTGATGGATCCTCATCTGACATGCTTTGTCTTGTCCGTGACATCATATCTCCTTGAGATTCGTGCTGACACATTTTTCTGCACACAGCCATCTTTCTTAAATGAGAAGTTGTATTTTGCTATTAAAAAATTAAAATAACAATACTTTTTACTATGATATGACATATTTGGATGGTATGCATGTAAATCTCCATATTTGAAAATGAAAATAACTAAAATTTTGATACAATAATTCAAATCATCAACATCAGCCCACAAGTAGTTCCATAATGCAAAAAATAATTTACAAAAAAATTACAACAAGCTGACAATCACACCTATTGTTTTATATGATAAAATAAAATTTACAGATGAAATTTATATTTGGCAAAACTTTACAGTGAATTGATATTGAAGAATTTCTGAGCATCCACTCACAAACATATCCCCATTGCAGCAAATCAAATATCAAAATACAACTCTGAAAAAAATAATCAAACTGAACTATAAGATTACACTGATAAGTACCTCTAAGATTAGAATTCAGTGTGCTTGTACTTCACCTTTCAGTTCCTTCTTTCTGAAAAAAATGGCTTCTGCAACTCCTCATCCATAGGTAAGGCCTGGAATTTAAGAACAATAAGCACAAAGGCATCAACCATATATCAAGAACCTTGAATGATAAGAACCAATGTGTAAAATTTTGATTTATGTGGACCAAACTGCCTCCTAAAAGTAAGAAGATTGCTCATGAAGAACATTGAGATGAGCGAGTATCTTCGCGGCCAAAGCTCGAGCCACAGAATTCCCTTTGTGAGTAATGTAAATAAGCGGCGTTTGCGCCGAAGTCCCATAAATCTTCTTATATTCCTCAAGGCGAAAAATTCTCTCCAAAATGAGAGCAGATTTTATCTGAACTTCAGGGGAATGAGAACTTAGCAGCTTTATAATAGGAACTATTCCATTCATCTCAAACAGTAGTTCGCTTCCATTTTGCAGTCTCTCATCCACAATAAGCGTTGAAAGAGCCGTTAGAGCAGCTTCATTTACTGCTAAATCTGTCTCAGAAAGCAATCTAATAAGCGGCAGAACAGCTTCTGCTTCTAAGAGACAGAAAGATAGTTCTACAGAGCAAACACCATTATGTACTTTACAGACTTCTTCAGGTGCTGCAGCCCAGCAAAAGAAGAACCGTTGCTGCTTCACCGGCTTTGTTAGCTTGAATGAGTTTTCGGAAAACTGTCCCAACGAAATCGCCGCATAACGCTTCGATAAAGACGAACCAAATTCCAACAAATGGATGAGAAGCGAGATCACGCCAGCCTGAACTGCTTTCTTCTGCAATTCCAAATTTGCAGGAACTGTAAAGTGGCACAAAGCTTTGGCAGCATTTTCTGTAATTTCATTATTACACGGAACACCAAGTTTTGCACTTTTTAAAAATTGAATGATGGTTATCAGTCCATTCCCTTCGAGAAGCCACTGAATGATTTGAATGGAGTTCACGGGAAGGGTCGAAATAATGGCTATTGAAGCGGCTATTTCATCTTCTTCTTTCGATGTTTTAATGATGGACTGCAAGGTTTGTAAGAAACTGGTTTCTGCTAATATGGCAGAATCTATATTTTCTGTCAGGCAAGATAAGAGCTTGATGGCATGGAGCCTTACTGATAAATTACTGTTTTTGCAATGTGGAATCAATATTTGGATAGCATCGCACTGCATGCATCAGAAGGTGAAGAGTCGGTACAGTTGGTAAAATAGCTTGAAGGCATTTACATACATACCATCCAATTCCTATATATTAACATATCAAAAATCTGAGCTTTGTTTTTTAGAATTATATTGGCCCAAATATTTCATATCACATCAAAAATATCATCATTTTAACTTAAAAAAAAGTGAAATACACCTTTTAATGCATAGATATAATGAAATGTATGTAAAAATTAAAGTTTAGATGTTAGATATGTAAATATATAAGATTGGAGAGGTATGTATGAAAATCTTCTCATAGCTCAAGACAGAAACTAGACGAACTCAGTAATTCAGGAATAACAAGAAAAAAGGAAACAAAATCTTAGCTGCAGTTTACCCAACATAATTTTGTATTTATGCCGAAGGTTAGATTAGCAGCTCTACATATCATTAGCAAATATTAAACTGAAATCAGCGGTTTAAACTTGACATGTGAGAACCTAAGAATTATAAGCAATCAACCGGCTAATATTTTTATTTATAAGCTATCTTTAGATTGTGAGAAAACAATGTACAATAGCGCCACAGACCAAAAAATGCAAACCACCATTGAAATAAAAAAAAGGGAAATTGGCTTACGTGGCACATTATTCAAATGTAACTTGATATCTCACACCTATACTTTCAAATTTACATACATAGCATCTTGATGTTTTAAACATATGCATGAAAATGTGCAACTGACTTTCAAAAATGGGAAAAATGCTATTTTTGATGTGATATTAAGACTCCGTTTCGGAGACCTTTGCGGCTTATCGGTTTCGAAACCGGAGAAGTCGCGTTAGAGAACCTTTCATTTTCATGTATTTCGCGAACAGGGGGCTACAATTTGTAGAACGCTGAAACAGAAGTTGCGAGTGGGGTGGGGGAAGGGGCGAATGGATTTTGACATTGATTCAGAAATCCGGTAATCACACTACCGTATCCTCGCATATACCCCTGGCCTCTCTCCTCACTTGTTAACTATGTCATTAGGGCTGAAGCCCGCTTCTCCTCCCCTCCCTCCATTGTCGGTGTCGTAGATTTGCTGCCTACCTTCAGTGAAGTTTTCTCCTCTTTTTGTGGTTTATTTTACCTATCGCGATTAAAAAAAAAAAAAAGATGTCGCATCTCTTGTGTTCTGTGAAATTTTTTGTGGACTTATTCTGCATATGCATCCACCGATGTTTACTGGTAGATTTGTTTGCTCTTTTCTATGCATATATGTAGATAACCATTTTGAAGAGAGAATTTTAGCAACTATTTGTTTTTTTTTTATGTGATATAGATGGGGATGTGAATAGTAGAATTCAGGTTGGTTGGTTGAAGTGGAGGAATGCGTCGGCCTATTGTGTGATAAGAAAGTACCACTTAGACTGAAAGGAAAATTTTACAAGATGGTGGTGAGACCTTCAATGCTCTATGGTGCTGAATGTTGGCCTTTAAAAGAGAAGCATAATGTTAAGTTAAGTGTTGCCGAGATGAGAATGATTAGGTGGATGAGTGGCTTTACTCTTAGAGACAAAATGCGAAATGAATATATCCGTAAAAGGGCTGGAGTTGCACCAGTGACGGATAAAATTAGAGAGAGTCGCCTTAGATGGTTTGGTCACATTAAACGTCGACCACCTGATGATCCGATTAGGAGAGTAGATGTTTTAAATACAACTTATGTTAAGAAAGGCGAGCGGACCTAGGAAAACTTGGGCTTATTGCATAAAAATGATCTTAATTTATTAGAATTGAACGAAAATTTGACACTATCGGACACAATGGAGAAAAAGGATTCATGTAGCCGACCCCACTTAGTGGGATTAAGGCTTTGTTGTTGTTGTTGTTGTTGTTGTTGGGATTGCATATATTTTAATGCAAAGTTAAAATTTACAAAGGCAGATAAGTTAGCAATATCTATAATCATACTAATCCACTAGTAGAATTAAAGAAATGAAATATATACGAGCATTGTACATCTATTTCTTTAAGAATTCTTACTGGACTTGTTTTACATATACTTGCAGTGATTTTAGTTGGTCGACATGGTTGCATTTGCCTCCTCTACAAAGTAGAGTGACATTTTGAGGGGAGAATCGTTGAGCAATGCTTCCTTTTTTTATTATATGAGAGAGTTTTATGAATGAAATTACATATGTCTTCATGTAAAGTTGAAGTTTGCATGATAGATAAGCTAGCATCAGCTATACCTATCCTGATAAACCAATAGAATATATGTAATAAAATATATATGAGCACTGATCACCTGTTCTTTAAGAATTTCCTTCTTAGAATATTCGTGAGTCATTTATAAATGAAATTACATATGCTTTGATGCAAAGCTGAAGCATGCATGACAAATAAGTTAACAACATCTATACATTTCCTAATCAAACAGTAGAAGCTATGAAATAAAATATATATGAGCATTGTTAATCTATTTCTTTAAGAAATCTTTTTTTTAGTAGATGAAATACTTTTATGAATAGAATCGCATATACTTCAATGCAAAGTTGTAGTTTGCATGATAAATAAGTTAACAATATCTATACATATCCTGATCAACTAATAGAAGTTATGAAATAAAATACATACGAGCATTGTTCATCTGTTTCTTTAAGAATGTTTTGATGCAAAGTTGAACTTTGCATATTAGATAAGTTAGCAACATCTATCTCTATCTTGATCAATTAATAAAGGCTATGGAATGAAATATATATGAGCATTGTACATCTGTTTCTTTAAGAATTCTTCGTGAACTTCTTCTATATATACATGCACTGAAGTTAGTTGGTCAATTAGTTTGTTTTTGTCTCATCCTCAGTGTAGAGAAACATATTAATGAGACAATATTGAACACTGTTTTTTTTTAATTTTTTGTGAGACTTTTATAAATTGAATTGCATATGTCTTGATGCAAAATTAAAGTTTGCATGATAAATAAATTAGCAGCATCTTTACATATCCTGATCAACCAGTAGAAGAAACTGAGTGAAATATATACGAGCATTTTTAATATGTTTCTTTAAATATTTTTTGTACTTGTTCTGTATAGATATATGAGAACTGCTTTACAATTTCTCTGAGAAATTTTGTTGTCGATATGCTTGTTATTGCCTCCTCCTCAATATAGAGTAACATTTTATGGGGAGAATGTTGAGCTACTTTCTTTATTAAGTTTTTCTATGACTTTCATAAATAGAATTCTATAATTTTTTTTATAGATAAGTTATCATCATCTTTATCTATCATGACCAATCAGTAGAAGCTATGGAATAAAATATATATGAGCATTGTTCATATGTTTCTTTGAAAAGGTTTTTGTTTAGTTTTTGAGCATAGCTATATGAGCATTGCTTTAAAATTTCTCTAAGAAATTCTTTTAGTTGATTTGTTTGCTCTTGTCTCTTTAGTGTAGAGTAACATTTTGAATGGAGAATGTTGAACCCAGTCTCCTTTTTAAAGTTTTTTAAAGAAGTTTATAAATGGAATTGCATTACTTTGGTGCAAAGTTGAAGTTTACAAGATATATAAGTTAGCAGCATCTTTACCTATCCTGATCAACTTGTAGAAGCTATGAAATGAAAAATATATAAACATTAATAATCTGCTTATTTTAGAATTTTTGGTATGTTTGTCCTGCATAGATATATGAGTATAGTTTTACAGTTTCACTAGGAAATTTTGTTGGCCGATTTGTCTTCTTTGAGAAAGTTCGTGCCTCCACTGCAGTGTAGAATAACATCTTGGGGGGGTGATTGTTATGCACTGTTTCATTTTTTCAATTTCGATACATTTTTATGGAAATATATGTGATTATGTTTTGATGCAAAGTTGAAGTTTGGCACTGACGGATAAATTACGTTTAAAGCATCAGTTTATTATCTAATCGATCGATCGACTCGACGTCGAAGTTATCGAAATTGCAAAAATCATGTAGACGAATTAGTGCATATTGTTTCTTATCAAAATTTATATGTAGATATTTCGTTTCATTACGTGTACATGCACTGCACATCGAGGTTATATGCCAGACAAAATATCAATTGGCGAAAGACAAACAACTGTTATTTAGAGCGATGATAGAAATTAACTATCAAATGGCTCAACCGATTACCATTCATCACTTTCAAATTGACGAGGAAGTATTCCCACAAATACTACCTATTGTTAGAGAACATGTTTAAGTGTTTAGTTGATTTAGGAAAATAATAATTATGGATGGAGTCTTATTCAATTAAGGGATCTCATTGAGCTAATTATGAGCTCGGGGACCTGATTTGGCTAGCGTGATAGAAGCAAATAATTTGTTATTGGTAAGTCATCTGACATGTAATTTTTAGGTTTGCATCAAAATATATGCATATACAAGAACAACCAAATCAATCAACTAACATCAGTGCATGCATATGCAGAACAAGTACACAAAAAATTCTGAAAGAAATATATGAACAATGCTCATATATATTTCATTTCACAACTTCAATTAATTAATCAATATAAGTATAGATGTTCTTAACTTATCTATATTGTAAACTTCAAATTTACATCAAAATATATGCAATCCATTTATAAAAGTCTCCCAAAAACATTAAAAAGGATACGGTGCTCAACATTCCCCCCACCCCCAAAAAAATGTTATAATAACACTAAGGAGGCAAGAGCAAGCAAATAAGCCAATCAAATTTCTCAGAAAAGCTAAAACAGTTCTCATATATCTATCTATGTTGAAATATGTTGAGGTGGAATAGAAGTTGCCAACTTATTGGGCATGATTCTCGAGATTTATATGATCTTATTATTTTGGATGGTTTGTGGCCCTGTTGGTTACTTGGTTACAGTTTACAGTAATGCTTTTAGAGTGTGATTTTGTGGGCACATTTCATGTTCCTTGTGAAATGTTTAGTAGAACGATGATGGAAAAAAACAAAACAAATGGCTCAACCGCTTATCAATTATGAATATGAAAAAAAAAAATCTATGCAAATTTGATATGAATACTACCAGGTCTTTATGCCTGGAGAACACAATTGGTAACCTTGGATGAAGTCATTTCTTGTATCAATGCTTTGATCATGAGCTCTACTTATAATTTTTTTTTTTTCATATTTTTGTTTTCTCTTATTGTATTGTTGTTTTACATGCTAAATTATGTTGATTTATTTCTTTTTTTACTAAGATATCAGATGGGTAAATAAAAAGAATGTGAGATATTCGCTATTGATATGGAGACGAAGATAATTTTCTGTGGTTTATGCTTAAGGGAGATAGAGAAGGAATAGACTAACTACACATTTCAATAAAGAAGGCTGACAAACAAAACTCTTTTAAGAATGAACTTGTAACCTGTACCGCAAAACTCAGCTGGGAAACAAATGGGATCAACTTAAGAAAGATTGAAAGTGGTAGAAAGAGCTAGAGAGAGGGTCACTGGTTTAGGATGGGACACTATTAGAAAAATAGTAGATGCACCTAAGGAGTGGTGGCAGAGACAATTTCAATATGTAGAAAAACTGACATTCAATATTACATATTTTAAAATTCTATTTCTTAGAAATAAAGTTTATCAATTGTAAGTTTTGTCGAATGCAAAAAAACATAGCCTTACGGACATTTACCCAGAGTTGGAGGAGAAGATAGATACTATGTTCCTCGGTGTTATAGCAACATGTGTCAATGTTTGGGCTACAGCAGAAGAGCCCACCCCAAATTTGGATGAGCCCGAATGTGCCCATTCCAATGAGCTCCACGAGGAACAAGATGAAAGAGACCATGGGGAGTCCAGTCACTCCAAGCGACCTGTACCCTCGACAGAAAAAGAAAACAGAAAACTAAAGTTGGGGCAGCTCATTCATCTCAACAGATATCACGGCTGGTGACAAACTGCACTAGTATCACTTACAGTGCCCGCACTACTATACAAGCATACCCAACAATGACAGATGTTGTCAAGCTACTCGACTCAATTCTAGAAATTTTTGATGGCATGCCCCTGTACTTATTTGTCGTCAAACTTCTTGATGTTCAAAACAAGCGGAAGACTTTCTTCACGCTGCACATCTATTTCTTACCTCCATTATTTTTTAGAGTCGGACTAATTATATGACATGCACATCTATTTTTATACTTGTTGCTACTATATCATAATGACAATTTATAGTATTTGACATTTCTATTGTAAACTCTAACTTATATGAATATTTCTAATGTTTCATTATTTGTGAATTTTCATAGTAAAACTACTTTTATTACGCGTAAGTTTAGCATTTACCAACCTTGCGAATAGTATGTTTATTTAACTAAGTTTAACATTATTCTTTCAGATAAATGAATCCACCAAATGAAGAAGAGATTATAGAGATAGTTGAGCAAGCGACAGTCATTATAAGTACATTTTATCTGATTCGGGAGTATAACCAGGGACGTTTGTAAGATATCTTGTGTGTCATTATCATCTATGAGTGAAAAATTAGTTGGTGAACCAATGGAAGAAGCTTAACCAAGCCGAATTCACAGCATGTTCCGGATGTGGAAGACTATATTATGTGATTTATTAAATGAATTATAATCCAAATATAGTTTACATGGATCTTCATGATTTACATCCCGATATAGTTATTGCAACGACTACGTTCCATAATTTTACACAGAGACATCCATCCGATATAATACCGATTTCAAGATCTTAGACGATGATCTTACCTGTATGCCTGAGGAAACTAACAAACATCAAGCCGGACTTTCGATGTAAAAAGAGTACTTTAAGACGAATGAATACAACACTTCTGAGGGAGAAGACGCCGAGAAAATGTTACAGTTAAAAGAAGAGATTACTGATGTTTTGGAGAATGCAACAACTGTACTTATGTAGCAGCACCTAATTATTTGTAGTTGATGATTCATATTTCATCCCTATGTTTTTTCTCTGAATATATCCTTCCAAAACATTTGTAACAATCTGTATTGTACATTTCTTTTAGTGTACCAACAACTTTAATTCTTAATTTTAAGACTGTTTATATTTTTTTAAAATTTTTGGAATGTATCACTTTATTTTTTTTTAATTAGAGCATTATTGTATTATAATAACAATATAAGCTCAAGATCATCAAACACTTCGAAAATTCCGCTCTGTTATTATGACGATAGGTGTGTTCAGTACCAGTCCAGAAGGGAAGGCAACTATGGGAGAAGGTTTTATTCTTGTCCTCGAAGCAGGACTCCTGTAGATTGTGACTTCTTCTATTGGATAGATGACATTGACGAGGTCCTTCCAGGCCGTGATCAGTCGAGGAGAAGTGCAGGCATGGAGAGAAGATTGTCCCGAAGACTTGATCTTCAGGAGTTCAAGACAAACATCACTCTAGGTTTGTTGATTATTGTGATTGACCTCATTATTATAGTCATTTTCTTCAAATAACTTATCCATTTTATGTATCAGAGTATTTTGAACTAGATAGCTATTTTTTTAGTAGTACAAACTCTTTCTATTGTTTAGTTTTTATTATTCTGAAAACTGTACTTATTTGAATATATTATATATATAAGGACAAAATAATCTTTCTCATCAGAAACAGCAGCATCACAGTAGATCTCTCAAACAAACATTTGTTTCTTCATCAGCAGCTTTCTGACAGTTCTTGGAAAGCTGCTTCTCCATGAAATATTTTTACAGTAGTTTTTTGAAAAAGCAACCGCCCCAAACACACATTAAGAAATATTTGGGTCAGCTACAGTTGTTTGAAGAAGCAGCGATAAAACTGTTGGAAAAGAAATTGTTCAAAGAGCTTCGGTAACTATTATAAATTTATTTTATTTTAAAAAATCATACCACAGTTTCTAGTAGCCATAACATTTTAACCGATCAGATTGAAAAAAATAGTTTTTCTATCATAAGAATTTCTAGAAAGCAGCAAGAATTTTATTTTATATTAAAAAATTAGACCGTATTTTCTAGTAGCCATAACATTTTAACAGGTTAGGTAAAAAGACAATTTTTCTACCACAAAAATTTCTAAAGAATAACAAGAAAACAGTTCTTCAAATAGAGTTATGACGGTGGTTTGAAAAGCGAATCAGCCAGAAAGCTGCACCGAGCATACCCTAAATATTTGAGCGCTATGTTTTTAAATATAAAACCTTAGGTGTGAGAAATGTAACTAAATAAGAATTGTGTGCTACGTATATAAATGGCACAACATTTTAACAGATCGGGTTGAAAAAAACAGTTTTTTACCACAAAAATTTCTAGAAAGCGGCAAAAATTTATTTTATTTTAAAAAATTAGACCGCATTTTCTAGTAGCCACAACATTTTAACAAGTCGGGTAAAAAAATAGTTTTTCTATCACAAAAATTTCAAAAAATAGCAAAAAAACAGTTCTCCATACAGAGTTATGGTGGTGGTCTGAAAAGTAAAGCAACCAGAAAGTTGTACCAAACTGACCATAAATATTTGAGCGCTATGTTTTTAAATATAAAACCTTAGGTGTGAGAAATGTAACTAAATAAGAATTGTGTGCTACGTATATAAATGTCACAACATTTTAACAGATCGGGTTGAAAAAAATAGTTTTTTACCACAAAAATTTCTAGAAAGCAGCAAGAATTTATTTTATTTTAAAAAATTAGACCGCATTTTCTAGTAGCCACAACATTTTAACAAGTCGGGTAAAAAAATAGTTTTTCTATCACAAAAATTTCAAAAAATAGCAAAAAAACAGTTCTCCATACAGAGTTATGGTGGTGGTCTGAAAAGTAAAGCAACCATAAAGCTGTACCAAACTGACCATAAATATTTGAGCGCTCGACACCCCCCCCCCCCCCTCAAAAAATACAAGAAAGTTGCAGAAGCTGTCCCAAAAGAACCCTAAATATTTGAGAGTTATGTGTGTAAGTATGAAACTTTAGGTGTGAGATAAGTAATTAAATAAGAATTGTGCGCTAATGGGAATTTTGCACCCTATGGCTGTGTAAATAATGGCATAATTGATTACTGACCTGTTTGAGCTTATCTTTTATATCTTCAGCTGAAGGTATATGGCATAGGGAATAGAAAGTTTGAAGAAGACATTGTTGAATAGTTGGGTATGTCAAGTTAACAAAAGAGAAGAGGCTGAATATTTCATCATCGGATTTCAGAAATATTAAAGATTCTTCATCTTTCCAATCTACAACCGACGAAACAATGTTCATAATTGTAGACGCCGCTTGTTCGCTTAATATATTCGATGCATTAAAGTGCTGGTGACATAAAAGGTCAATAAGTGGAGATAGTGCACCTTCTCTCATCATCTTCACACCATTTTCAGGCAAGTTTGAAAGACTGTGCAGTGACTTAACAGCCATTGCTCTAATATCTGGATCATTATGTTTAACCAGATAAAGAAGGACGTCGAGTGCGCCATCTCTAAATAGACCAGCTTTACTTTGATCAGGCAGCTCAATTTCAGCTAAGGTTGTCACCATGATCTTTTTCACATCATCATTTCCTAAAAGCATTGAACCAAATATATAAAATTTTATAGTTAGTTTATGGAAAAGAATATGAGAAAATAGCATGATTTGTTGAGCGCGTGATGAATTTTTATAAATTGAGAGTTCTACACGACAAAACTCTAGGCTTTTTAGGCACGCCCGGACATATTTGAGAAAATAAAAATTTAATGTGAAAAGAACCAAAAAGAAAAAGGAAAATTGACATAAATAGCACTCAATTCTTGCAGACTTACATATCTAAAACCTAAATTTCAATTTTTACATATATTACGTAATCTTCTAATTTGGGAGCTCATAACAACAATGAGTGACAAACAAGTATCACACATCGTTTAGCGACTAGGCTTTACACTATAGAATCCACTAGAACACTTAGCTTCCGCCTTACTCTACATATGGACAAAACCACGCCAACTCTATTGAAAGTGATCATGTTCTCGAATAATGTTTATCGAGTTGATCCAGTACAGCCATCATCTACAGTTGTTCTAAACAAGATAGCAATCGTAGAACCAATTGTGAGGGTGCAAGTGGGGATGTGTCGCACTAGCATGTCATTATGAGTTCGTCAAGATAACAATCGTAATGAAAATTGCCTAGCATGTCATTATGAGTATGTGTCGCACTAGGTCCTTCTATTGAAACAATTTGTGACAGAACAGTGAAAACAAGGTGGAAATAAAAAATGAACGTCCACCTTGACAAGGAAAATGACTGCTTTTGTTTGAGAAAGATTAGCAACAGAAAGAGCAGCCAAGAGCTGGTAAAATACATAAAAGTGCATATAATTATCTTTATCATAAGAGAAATAGCTTGAGGGATCAATAATAACTTGTTCATGGAATAACAATATGATACTGGTGTTACAAACTTTAATCCGTAAAACTTTAATTTCCGTTCACATTCTTGTTGGAGAAAAACAACAAAACTTAAATCTATCTTTAATCTTAAGGCGGAAGCGTACCTGAATCCATTTGATCGATTGCAAGCAATGATCTTCCAATCTGCAGATTTTCCGGAGTTTTCTTAGCTCTCTCGTTGATGGGGAACAAGAGAATTTTTTTAGATCGTGCGAATCAGGGACCATTACCCCTCTATTTAATATAACCAATGGGTGATTACTGAATTGCTAAATTCGATTCTGCCCCTCATCAAATCGAATTCTGTACTTATGGTATCCACACTTATAATTTCATGACAAATGTGCTTTAAAGTCATAAACTTTACTTATTAATTAGACCACAATAATTTTGACTTATTAAATAATGACCCAACACATTTATTAATTACATTGTAGTCCCATAATTAATCCAACAACTGGAAAATAGAATTCTATAAATTTTAGTTTGCAAGAGAGAATACCGATCGCCAAGAGGGCACACCAAACCAAAAGGTTCAACGGTTTTCTTTGGAGCCTCTTATATCCCTACTCACTCATTTTATATCCATCAATCTAATTTTAGTATAATATCGTCAAGTATAAGCTAAACTAAGGAAAAAGACCATGTATAAAATTAAAATACAAACAAACATGCAACTCTTTATCTAATTGAAACTTTGAGCTCACACTCAATAATATCGACTGATAAATTCTGAAGACTAACAGGTTGAACATTTAACTGGAGTGATAAAAGATAAGACAGAACCTGATCTAAGGCGTTGCAATAGCGGCTTAAAATAGTTTGCCTTTGCCATTTTCACAACATTTTCTTCAAGATAAGAAAGATTCTCTAGTAGTTGCATCGCATCAGTTGCAGCTTGATTACCATCATTTGTAGTAGTCACCAAAAGAAAAATGCAGCCCCGCACCCTGCCAATCTTGCTGCATATCATCTCAATATTCGACAGCTCTAGCAAAAGTGCCACGGCCATTTTACGTTCCTCACTGCGCCGTCCGAGGGACATTACGATTAAATCGATTAACTTATTGAAACCAGCAAGTTGTTCCTGCTGATGATAAGGGAAGCCGAATTAATCGAAGGGAATGATCTATGTTTATACGTAAAATAAAATAACTGAAACAATGAAATAAATATTTATTTATTTAAACCGCTAGCCTTTCTACTTTAAAGCTCACAAGGTAACACAACTCATCAAAAAGGCTAATCTCGATTGAGGTAGTAAGGTGGAAGATATCAGATAGTTAACCTCATTGCATGTCATACAATAATTGTAACAGCTCCTCACGGTGCTGTTCATTTGCATAATTTTTCAAGAGGTCACCATCTTAGGAGTGCTCCCACACAAGCATGTTTTAACATCGAAGTTTCAAATGAAAATTCAACTGTTACACCAAAATGTGCCTCGTTGTTAAGGAGTTCAGCTTCATTCTATTTAATGATTTTCAAAATCTCCCTTATTTAAATAACTAACAACTATTGTGAAAACCTTGAAGTCGAATAAAGCTGAACTCTTAAAATTCAATGTGTCTTTTGGTGTAACGGTCGAAATTGCGTCGGAAACTCCAAATTTTAGCGTGCATATGCGGGAGCCCTCTTAGGATGGATGGCCTCCTGAACAGTTACATAAATCGGCAAAAACTGTGAGGCCATTAGACCAAAACAAACAATATCTCGATGGATGAGCATTCGACTATTATAAATGATATTAGAGTCTTACACTAGTCTGAAGATAGGAATATTTACCATGTGTATGATTTTAAGTTAAGAAAATTAATGAGAATATCAGTTACGTAAGTGAGGGAAATTATGAGACCCCTTAAATAAAGTTGAACTCTTAAACATCGAGAAGCTATTTGATGTAACGATTGGAATTTCATAAGAGACTCCAAGGTTACGAGTGCTCTGTTATGTATGTGGAGTCCGGTTTAATGTTAATTAAGGCAGCAATTAATCATTCCTTAATTAATTTGAAGGGTCACGCCTCTACACTTGCCGCCTTTCTTCAGAAACCACTCCTGCTTCTTCAAAGTAACGGGTCCTGCCATCTTCATTTAAGCTTTGCAGAAAAGAAATAAAAGGCTTAAGGAGGAGACTTCCTTTGGCTTTTGTTTAAAAACAGAGGAATTAAAATAAAAAGATGTGGTTCTCCAAGGCTTGGTGCATGACATTTATGGAGAAGAAGACAACGCGAAGCAGAGAGAATAAAAAGGCTTTTTATTCTGAATTCTTCTTCTTCTTCTTGTTGGCTTACGACGGCGGAGGAAGTCGGCGGCGTCAATGAAGAAGCAGCGGTAAAGGAATTTATCGACTTTGTAATTCCTTGAAGATGAGATAAGAGTCTTCTTATAAACAGAAGCATTATTGTATAAATTCCTCAAGTAATAAAATCATCTGCAACACCGTGGACATAGGCAAAAATTGTCGAACCACGTAAATCTGTATCTACTTTTTAGGTGTGAATTTTCTCATTCTATTTTTCGCTTCATCGTCGTCAATCGTTCTGTTATATACCACATCAACTGGTATCAGAACTTTAATCAAATTTAAGGAAGAACGGTGGGCGGAGACGAAGTGATTACATTGGAGATCGAGAAGTTTAAATACACAGATTTTGATTACTGGAGGATGCAGATAGAGGACTACCTCTATGGTAAGAAACTTCACCTGCCATTACCGAAAAAGAAGTCGAAAAAGTTGGACGATACGAAATAGAATTTCTAGGCCCTGTCGAGGTTCGTGGACCACAACGTCATTAAGGAGAGAACTACTACAGATCTCATGACAAATTTATCAGATATGTATAAAAAACTATCGGCGAATAACAATGTATATTTGATAAAGAAGTTATTCAATTAGAAGATAACGGAAGATACATCTATTGTGCAGCATCTAAATAATTTCAATAATATCACAAATCATTTATCGGCTGTGAAAATTGATTTTGATGATGAAATACGTGCACTGATCTTGTTGGCTTCATTGCCAATAGCCGGAAAGTCATGAGGATGACAATTAGTAGTTATGCACGTAGATCTAAACTGAAATATGATAATATTTGTGATTTGATTTTGGCTGAGGAGGTGCGAAGGAAAGATTCTGACGAGAACTCGGGTTCGAGTTCGATGCCGATTGTTGATTCAAAAGGGAGATCATAGGATATGAACTCAAACAGAGGAAGATCAAAATCAAAGTCCGAGTCGACGAGACAACCTCGTCGTAATTGTGTGCAGTGGCACATAAAAAGGAATCTACAGGAATCACAGAAGAATGAGAGTAATAACACGGATGTTATAGTCGATGAAGTACGGGATGATTCTGACTTAGCGATTAACGAATCCGTTGATGATCTGGATCTTTGGATTCAGAGGTTTCCTTCCACAATGAAGAAAACATTGTAGCATGTGTACCGGTCGGGAGATTTGTTATGTATGTGGAGTCTGGTTTAATGTTAATTAAGGCAACAATTAATCATTCCTTAATTAATTTGAAGGGTCACACCTCAACACTTGCCGCCATTCTTCAGAAATAACTCAAGCTTCTTCATAGTAATAGGTCTCGTCATCTTCATTTAACCTTCGCAAAAAAGAAAAAAAAGGCTTAAGGCGGAGACTTCCTTTGTCTTTTGTTTAAAAATATGTGGTTCTCGCAGGCTTGGTGAGTGAGTTTTACGTAGAAGAAGACAAAGCGAAGCGGAGAGAATAAAAAAGGATTTTTATTCTGATTTCTTATTCTTCTTGTTGTTGGCTTACGATGGCGGAAGAAGCCGACAGCGTCGAGGAGAAGCAGCGGTGAAAGAATATATCGACTTTGTAATTCCTTGAAGATGAGATGAGTGTCTTCTTGTAAACAAAAGCATTGTTGTGTAAATTTCTCAAGTAATAAAATCTTCTGTAACTCCGTGGACATAGGCAAAAGTTGTAGAACCACGTAAATCTGAGTGTCTACTTTTTGTGTGTAATTTTTCTCGTTCTACTTTTCGCTTCATCGTCGTCGATCATTCTGTTATATACCACGTCATGCTCGTGCTGGAGCACTGCTGGGAGGGTGACCCATTGGGAAGTTACACAAATGGGACAAAATCGTGAGGCCACCAGGTCGAAGCGGATAATACCTTGATGGATGAGAGTTTGGGCTGTTACAATAACACTCAAATCAACAAAAGTTCTCCATTGGCAAGATTGAACATAAACATAAGCTGCTTTAAGACTATAAATTGACAAACAATCACATACCTTTGTATAATCACTGTCCTTAGCAAGAATATATAAGACATACAGAGCACGACACCTGATCTCCAAACTCTTTCTTTCAAGCAACCCAACAAGAACAGGCAGGTAGTTCTCAAAAACAATCCAGTCACGATGAGAGTCCTCTTTGTAGAACTCCAAAAGCCGGCCAAGACAACGGAGCACTTCCTGCTCATCATTAGATTCAAACTTAGCTTTGAGTTTACCAATAGTGATTATACTATTTCTTTCCTTCCACTCCTCAATGGATTTCTTCAGAGTATAGTTAGGCCGCAGATCGCCAACACTCATCGGCGTCATGGTCAGAGGGCAAGTGCTATTACCCTCCGCAAACCACTTCTCAATGGCGCTCTTCTCAAAAGTGTGCCCTAAACATGTCTCCACAGGGTCATCCATGACATCCCCGGTAATGGGGCAAAGAAAGGCTTGGAGCGGCTGCAACAGCTCATTTCCCAAACGATTCCTCATACTAAGATACCTCTCCTCCCTCTCTTGAAACGACGAAACCGTATCTGCAATGGAGAGGAAGGATACAATCCGATCGATCTGCACAGCTTCGGCAACGCCTTTTCTCTCTCGGTTCTCGGTGACCTCGGCCCGCAGCTTCTCAAGCTCTACTCGAAGCGTCATCGGGTCGTGGGAGACGCCAGCAGCATCAGCTATGAGTCTGAGGAGGTGATCAGCATAAGCGCAGTCGTCAGCTCGCTCGCATACAGCGGACTCGATCTTGTCCAAGGTCTCCTCGACAGCGGAGGAAGGGCGAAACTCGACGGCCATAAGGCGTTCTCGAATCGCCTCGACCTCATCTAGCCCCGAGGAGGAGAGAGGAAGGACAGAAAGAGCCTCGCAGATGTCGCGGATGGCAGAAGAAAAGCACCGGGAGCTCTGGCGGGAGTTGATGACGAGATATAGCCGACTGCGGTGGGATCTTTCGAAGCGGATAGTGGTCGAAGCCGCAGCGGCAGCTACGGCGGCGGCTTCAGAGAGGGCATCAAGCGCGGTGGCGAGGGGGGATACGGAGGAGGAATGAAGTTCATCTTCCAGCTCGCAAAGGATGTGAAGGGTGCGGCGGAGGCAGGAGGACAGATCGGAGAAGACATGTCGGTCGATGAGGAGGTCGGAGGTGGAGGTGATGGTGTTAGCAGCGCAGCAGATGAGGTTGGAGGCGGTAGCTAAGGAATCGTCGGCAGACATCGATTCCGAGCTCCGAAACAGTCGTGATTAGGATTGTACTTACTGTCACTTCGTCTCTTGGTGTTAATGGAGAAGAGTCGGTCCCGAGTCACGAGTCAATGGCCTTTCTTCTTCAGGTGAGCGGATCTCCATTTTTCCAAGTCTTGGTCTGTCGGGAAAACGAAATGATCAACTTCGGGAAGAAGATAAAACAAAGGTCTTTTACATACATACCAACATATTCCTCTGTATTTACAAATCTGCACCTAATTTTTTTTTTAATTTTTTATTTATACCATTAAAATTATTCGTAGCTGGTGCGTACTAGACAATTCACGGCGGTAGATATATAGTTCATCATCTAACGTTGCATAAGAATTCAGCATACACTCGGGTGAAATAAAATAACCAGTAACGACGTTATAAGTTTTTTAGGTTGCAAAACCCCATAAAGAGAAAAAATCACGGGGGGTTTCATCTTGTTATAAAATCCATTATAGATTGATGATTCATAAAACCGCTTTGTCTCACATACGGGAATTAGTTCATTAGATTTTTCGAGTTACTAACTCCAACTGACGGCGTCTAGTTAATGGTGATTTCGACGACAACATTACTCAACAGTGGTTGGTAGGTTTTAACTGTGGTCGACAGTGGCCGATGGTGATCGACAAATATCGAAGACGCTTGGCTATGATCGACGGCGATCGGCGGTGGTTGAGAATAATTGGTAGTACTCGACGACGGACGGTGGTAGTCGACAATGGTCAGCAACGATCAACGACAATCGACGATGGAAGGGATAATGTTAGGCTTCGGCTCAATCTCAAAAACTAAAGTTCTCTCTAAATGCTCAAGCTCCACTCATATGAGATGAGTGAGACTCTATTTATAGTATTCTATGTAAAATTAAAGCGGAAATATGAATCATTTTGTTCAGACGGTGCAGAGAGCTTCCTTCGATCAGACGGCGTTTGATGAACATTTGAGTGTCTTAACGATGTTGGAATTGAACAATCTTAGGCTCATTGGATTTGTCCAGTTGAGACTCTAGATTCGACTATGAACTCACCAAATCCGACATTCGTCCGACCTTCCAAATACGTCCAGAAATTTTTCAAGATTTGTTTAATGACTTGATATGAGCTTGATTTAACTTGGATTGGACTAGTTTTATATCATTAGGTTATTCTCGTCGAGTCGGTCAATTTGACAATAAGTTTGCTAAAATCGGAGTTATGGATGACCCTTAATTGAAATTTAATGTTTCTTGTTAAAAAAATTACCTTGAGATTCATTTCAATGCCTAATGATTCATGTCAAATGATGAAAATTTGTTAGTGGTGTATCAATAAGATAAAAATATATATATATCAATAAAAAAAAGTAAAATACATATTTTTCTTGTACAATATAATAGATAAGATGACATAAAAATTAAAATGCGTCAGATCAAGATCGTACAAATTTTTAAAAAGATAATTGCAAAACTGTAATAGAGAAAATAACTATTTAAAAAATATATATATATATATATATATATATATATATATATATATATATATATATTTAAAATTAGATAATATTTTTCTTCAACCATCACACTTAAACATATCATTATTTAAAAAATAAAATTTCATCACAAAAATTACTAGAAAATAGCAAAAATGTAGTGCCCACATAGAATTTTATGATGGTCTTAAATTTAAAGTAGGAAGAAAACTATCTGAAACGAAAAAATATTACATCAAGAGTCGTAAGTCAAAACTGTATCAGGAGTCCAATGAAAGAATGTCATGTATCCACTACATCATAACCGTACATTAAATATAATTTTTTTATTTATTTAGTGAGACCGTCATGTGACATGTCACACTTTTATTGGAGTGCTGATATAATTTTACATCAGGACTTGTGATGAGATATTTTTTCGTCTCAGACACACTTCGACGATAAAGAAGTTTTTACATACATACCATCATATCCTTATGCATTTACATATCCAACACCTAAATTTTATTTTTTGTACTTTTATACCCCTCAAATCTTGCTCATGAATCATATCACATAAGAATATAAATATTTAAATTTTGGAGAAGTGAAATATAAAGTTTTCATGTATGGAATATAGATGACATATATAAAACTTTAAAATCCAGTAGATAGATTTGTAAATGCATATGAATTTAAAATGGTATTACTGTAAATCTTCCGACAGTAATGAAATGAGGAATATTTAAAATCCCTAATGAAATAAAGTTTATATTGATTTAAATATTTATGCTTTCAATATTGTAATTTATATATGTATTTTATTTTCTTAAGTTAAAATAATGATATTTTTTAAATAATAAAAATTTTTTGAGGTGGTATTGATAGAAACCAATAAATTTTCATTATCTAGCATGGATCTCGAGACATGACATTGAGGCATGACACAGATCTCAAGACATGACATAAATCTCGAGGTATGACACGGATCTCGAGTTAATATTTTGAACAAGAAACGTTAAAATTTTGATAGATAGTCACCCAGAACTCCGATGTCAGCAAACTTATAGTCAAACTGACCGATTCGATGAGAGGAACTTAATGACATCAAAGTTAGACAAATTCGAGTCAAATCAAGCCCTGATCAAGTCATTTAATCGTTTTTGGAAGATTCCCGAACACAATTGTAAGATTAAACGGATATTGAATCCGTCAAGTTAATATTTGAATTGAGTGTCTCGAGAAGACGAATCTAATGAGACTAAGATCACTCAATTTCGACATCATTAAGACACCCAAATGCCCCTCAAACGACGTACGATCAAGGGAAGTTCTCTGGACTATCCGATCAAAATGACTGCATTAGAGAGGCGGAAGCATAGAGAGAACCTGAAGCGTCAAAGAGAAGTCGCAGCTTAGCACCACAGTCAACCACTGTCGACCACCGCCGACCACCGTCGACCGCCACCGACCACAGTCAACCGCCGCCTACCTCCGTCGACCCATGTCGACCACCGTTAATCACCGTCGACTACCGCCGACTACCACCGACCACCGCCGACCGCTATCGACCACCGCCGACCTCCGTCGACCCATGCCGGCTACCGTTGATAACCACCGACCGCCGTCAACCATCACCGACCATCGTCAACCCTGGTCAGCCTACGCAAATTTCAGGTCGGGTCGGGTCTAAATTTGATCAGCCTACGCAAATTTCAGGTCGGGTCGGGTCGGGTCGGCAGAATTGAGATAAAAAGCCTTTTTTTTCAAACGTGCCATGGTGGGGTCCAGAAATCCACATGGCGCGTTTTTATTGGCTACCGGACGCAGCGCTGCGTACGTTGTCCGGACCGAATAAAAGTTCCTCTTGGTGGGGGAAGAAAGGGGAAAGGAAGAAGAAGAAGGAGGTTGAAGATGACCAACTCCCTTGGCTTTTCCTCCTTGAGGAGCAAGAAGAGTCTCCCGCTCTTGCTCCAAGCTCTCGAGTCTCCAAGGGAAGACAATGATGCTCCACGCTCCAAGGGAAGAAGAAGGTTTTGGAGGAGACAAAAAATGCTGCAACGAGGAGATTCTCTCAAAATGGGGGAGCTCAAGGGACATAAGATAACCAACCCCCATTCTCTCTATTTTTGACTAAAATAGCCTTGCTACTCATCTCGAAAGCTTCCAAAAGAGGGCTAACAGAGGTATAATCACCCTATTTATCTCTCCCCTAAGCAAAATCCCAAAAAACCAAGAAAATCACAGCCATTTCGGCTCATTGAGGGGCGCACAGGGTCAAATCGACATCAAAGATCACGTTCTGGAAGTGGACTGGCGCCTAAGCGATGTGACATTGGAGCCTAGGCGCCCAATTTGGCGACATGGCGTCAGGTATGGCGCCAACTTTCCAACGGCTCGGGAAAATAAACATTTTTTTAGTAGTTTTGGGCAAATAAGCTCCAGACTTCCAAGGGCTCGATTTTGAATATCCGAGAAGGCATTGGCCTCCTAGGCGCCGATCTAGCCCTGAAAACCCTAATGTACACCGGGAGAGCCTGACGGAGGATTTTCTTGATCTGAAAGTCACAAGAGACCACATATGAGTAAATTATGATCCCATAATCTCAAAATCGAGCATTTTGCTCATCCATTTATCAGAGAATTTGTCACTAACGAGCACTCCGGACTACGATGCAAGCATGGTGTTCCAAACCCTAATTTTCTCGTAGCGCACGTATGAGGGCTCTGTGAGTTCACTTAACCCTAAGGATACACCAAATGGATACAGAGGGACCTCTAAACACCAGAATAAACATCAAACATAATTGATGACCTGCGTGAGTCTGTCCAATGGCGGATTCTCCCGAGTAAAGCCAAATCATCGCAGACTCTGGTTTCTTGTCCTTAACACGTACCAAGAGATCATAGATGAGTGTCTTAAGCTATAGATGCTATGAATGAGAAGTCAATCGTTCCGAGCCAATCAAGTGGACAACCACCACTTGTGACATAAAAGATTTATGCTAATAGTCCCTTTATTTGTTTTGTTACCCATACTTATCGAGACGTGTTTTGTACAATTACATAAATAAGAGAATGAATATGGAAATCGTTATTAATACCATTAAGACTCTAATTAATTATATAGATTTACGTCATATTTGTATTACAATTTGAATTTTAATATTTGAGAGTAATTGGTTGGTCGGCTGGCTTAAAGTCAATTGATACTAAACCCTATGGCTTACGAGTAAGAAAACACACTATAAGATGAAAAAGAAGAAGAAAAAATAAGAAGCCCTACTCATAATCTTGAATCTTTATGACTCAATTTCTAATTATGAAAAGCTCACTCTCCAATAACACTTACCACCTTCATGCCTCCTCCCCCTTCAACTTTCGTGGAAGCGAAAGAAATTACTAGTAACACATAGTCCCTCCAACACCCTCATTCTACCATAAATCAATGGATAATCACATACGAAACGCTCAAAATATTGTTATTTACAATACTAAACCATGGTACTTTTTTGAACGATCAAGCCGATGCATTTACACATGCCACGATCAAACCATTGAGAATAAGATAGAAATGAAAAACAAGGGTCAAGTTTTTATTGTGAATTTTCATATTTGAGTGAGCATTCAAAAAATAAATGAAAGAGTGCTTGCAAGATTTGTAAATAGCAATGTTTTGAGTGATATGCATGTAATTGTCCCTAAAATCAATTGATACTAAACCCTATTGATCAAGTACATTGATAAATTCTCATCAAAATGAGGACAACTTGAAGAGATGCTCAAATATAGTTTCTTTGATTTCATGACTTGTGATTCTCTCATCCATGTTACCACTCATCAATCTTAATGAATGCGCATGTTGCATTTGTCGACTCATTATAAGAAAAGAAGGATTTTTTTCCCTCTACGAAAGCTCATTATAAGAGTCCAACAACCTCATGTTCAAGCTTTCAACAATGAGTTTTTTAGCACCAATGCTCCAAATTAGGCATGTCAAATAACCATGCAAGGCCCAAAAGTGCCTCAATGAAAGCACCAAAATCTTAATGTAATCAAATTGAAAAGATAGATATGGGTGAAAGATCAAAATTATGAATTTATATCCTACATGGAAAGTGATTAGATGTGACAAGTTCTAAGAGAGAAAATAAAAATGTCACACAAAGTATTCAAATATGAAACAAAACTTGTAATTAGACTACATATGACAATGATCCAGCACCTCAAACTCCCCCAAAGGAATTTAAAGGGTTAGATAAATAGAAAATAAAATTAGCCTTGGCAACTCTTATATAAGAATGCTAAAACAAATGAGTAAGTTTGTATAGAAGGTTACCCAGCTTCAAGAGCCCACACCACCTTTACAAACCTTTCGATTTGGTTTTCAACTTATTGTTTTAATATTTTTATTACAGTGCGTTGCAAGAGCTATTGACGCATACAAAAGCAACTAAAACATTAAAAGATCCATCTAAATAGCCTAACTTTCTTGTAGATGCAGAAAAACGAAGAAGACAACAAATAAAATTAATCCTAATTTGCATGCATATTAATGACATGGCAATGATCTTTAGTGATTAGCTACAAATGCATCAAATTTGAGACTTAGATATAACCAAATCAAACTTAAAAAAAGAGTCATTTGCATATATACAACACAATTCTTATACATTTCCATATCTAACAACTAAACATTCATATCTACAAGAATACCACTCAAATCTTTAACATCACATAAAAAATAATACTATCACTATCTTTTTAAAAGTGAAATAACCTTTTCATGCATAGGTTCATGACACCAAGGAGTTATAAGTGTAAATATCTAAATTTGGTTGTTATGTATATGCAGGTAAAATTCTCTACAAAAAATTATAAATAGACCCTAATTTTTATTCATCAAAAGAAACATTTCTACAAGTTTGAAGCCCTAAAGAATGAATTAAGCCTATCACATTCATGATGGCAAGTACCTATCACATATGGCGCAATCGTCTCGCTCACCACCACTGACAGCCGTCGCCACACATCATCAACACAGTCTACTCTTCTATAGGGAAAGGACTCAGAAGCCTCATCTTGAAACAAAAGTCTAAGGCAATTGCTGCAGCTAAAAATATGATGAAATTCTCTGAAACAGACAATGCAACATCAAAAAACTGTGATAAACTGGCCTTGCTTAGCTCCAGATGGTTTCCAGCTTCTAATTCAGCAAGCCCTGCAAAATTGGACAGAATGATTACCTATTAATCAAAACTCCATTCACAAATTAATAAAAAAACAAAAGAAATAACAAAAATTACACCTTTGATAATAACAAAAGCAGCACAGGTTCCTGTTTTGAGCTGGAAGTTATCAATATCTCTTCTTATTGTGTAACGAAAAGTAACTCCAAAAAGAGCAGTTCCAATAAAAATGATTGCCGTGTGAAGAAGAAGTGCAGTAGAACTAGTTGCATGAAAGAGTGAAAGAGGCAAGCTGGCCAAAGTGCCAATACTAGATGACAATAATGCAGCTTTGATGGACTCTAATCTCTCAAACTCACTGCTGATCCCATTATTTCGAGTTAAATCGAAGCTTTTATCGTATCCGCCGGAAGAAAGATATCGTTCTGACTCTTCAATCATCCCTCTAGCATCTACCAATTCCTTCTGGGTGGCGGCAATCTTGGAAAAGAAAACTTCAACATAAAATCAATCTTTATAAATCACATCAAATAGTTGATTGATCTAAGTTTATACACTGAATACAGAAGTAAAAGTTAAAACCTCGGATTCTCGGTTTTGGAGCTGGAGAACGAGCTGCTTACTGAAAAGGGCTTCGGCTTCCTTATTCTCGATCTCGGTGAGAGCAGCTCTGGCTCTCTCCACGCGGCGGGAGGCCTCGTCGAGCCGATCAAGAAGAGGCCGATTTTCTTCTCTCTTCAATAGCTCGTCCAGCTGTTCCCCTAGAAACCCGGCCACCGCTTCTTCGGAGCTAGGCGACGATTGCTCCGGCGTCTCGCCGCCCAACCTCACGAGAAGGGGTTGCGATCTCGAGAAACGGGTCGCCGGTGTCTTCCATCTCCGGCGAGGGAACATCGGAGTTACCGGGAGCGGCCGTAGGTGGGGAAGAGAGATTGCATTCATTGCTGAAGCCGCGAAAGGAAAATATCGAGGAAATAGAATTTTATATATATATATATATATATATATATATATTTTGCATTTAAGGCGGCTTATGTGTTTCATGATAAACAACTTATCATGAAATATAACTCGTCGTGTTCGATCCATGGCTTACGTTTAGTATAAAAACCCAACCTCATTTTCGAATAAGCTGCCGAAACGCACGAACCAAATAGTACCACTATATTTTCAAAAACACCCCCGCACTTATAAACTGCCTCAAACGAACCCTAATTTATATGCAAACCTTTCTTTGAGAATACAAAATAGATTCATTCCTTTCATCATACCATGCATTGCCGAAATATTCTTACTTCCAGACCTGAGGTGCAACAGAAGAATTGTGATATGTTCATAAATTTTCCTTTTTACTTGATTCCAAAAATAATACAAGATTTAGTTGTGGGAACTTTCTTTGGAATGATTCAAGTGTAAAATCAGATTCAATAATTAAATATTTTATTTTTAAAATTAATAATAATGATATTTTATTATTGTAATAATTAAAATTTGAGTTTTTATGAATATAAATATAAAAAATCATATTTTAAATATATAAATACATAAAAATTATGTGATACATATGTAAATAATCCAGTCTAACAATTATCAATATGAATAATTTTTATTATTATTTTTTTAAAAAAAATAAAATGCTAATATCATAGATTAGTATAATCATATATCTTCTTCTTACATAAAAGCATACATACGTCCCATACTATCCCATGGAGTTTGCCATGAATGATGATATCCATCAAGGGCTGAGGTAGAAGAGCCTACTGAGTACATGATTGTCTTGATAGCTCATTGTCTCTCCAAATGAATTGATTCAAGTCCATTTGTACCGAGATTTTCGCCAACTATAGTCTTCAAAGCAATCATCAATACCAATTGAGATCACATCCTCCTATAATCAAATCGATTGGTCCACCCCGTGAACCAATCGAACTCATGCTAAATCATGCGGCATGCAACAATGTGTCAATATCAACTGATGATGATTTGATGATGATGACAATGATCTGATGATGACGATCAATGAGAGCATTGATAGCGGCTGATCACAATTTTGACAGTTCATTTAATAAAATAATTTCACTACTTGAGCACATCTAACATAAATCAATGAAAACTTCTCATAATTCTATTTATATGAATATCAACTCATCTCTCATAAAAGAGTTCTGAAATGGAAGATCTCAAGAAACAATGAGATATTACAGACATTTTCCAATGGATCAAATTTTAAATAGAAATTTTAAATACTCTCTGTATCTCCATTTCAACAAAAACTAAGAAAAGCTGAGCAATGATTCTACCATTCTGAAATTTGATTTGAGGTGTGTACATTGAGATTTTCATAACCCCATCAGAACCTGAACATGAAAATGCCAAATAATTTGTTCATTTTCAAAGTTTCCACACTAAATCCTAAAAACAATGTAACATTTTTCCTCAAATAAGAACAATAATAGTCTCATCTAATTCAATAACTTTAGTTTTAACTTGTTAACAGCAAGAGTAAAGAGCCAATCAGAACTTACTGAGCATCACAAAATCTGCATTGGCGATCCAGGCGGCTCCAACAATGTGGGAATGAAAAATGAAACGGAGAAAAAATATCAAATCATTCATTCTCCGTCGAGTAATTAGATCAGATCTTGTCATGAAGTGTTACTACCAGATCATGGGCATCATCCAACAGTTTCCAAACATCTAGCTGCCCTGCCATACTGTTACACTCTCTCATGATCTCATCCATGCTGCTATACCTCTCTATGATCAGCTTCCTCCTCTGCAACACACAGGCGGCGATAGCGTAGAGCAAAAGATTGTCGGTAGGCGGCGCTCTCAGCCTAATCCTTCCCCAAGCCGACCTGCCGATCCCGGCTCGTATCGCCGCCTGGTCCGCCCACATCACCTCCCACAAGCAAACAGTTTGCTCGAATGTGAGCTCTCTTCGAAACAGCACCACCACCATCCTGTACACAAAGAAACAATCCTCTGCCTGGAGTTTCTCGAGGTGGCTGTAAAATTGGGCGTCCTTCGATCGGATTATTCGAGACACAATCGCCAATTGCTTCCTTATCCCGACTTCGTCGAGCCGGAAGTTGTGCCGGGCCTTTCTCATGAACCCAACGAAACACCAGAAGGCATCGTGATCGTCGTCCATCACTGTCAGAATCGGGGATAGGAGATCACTCATGCCTTGACAGTAGCCAATCTCGGGGTCGTAGATGGCGTATGCCTCAAGCACGGCGACAAGACGAGCGGCGTGGTAGATCATGGCGGGTTCGAGGTGACTGTAATCCTTTAAATTTACGGATTCGGCAGATTTGTTAGCTACCTCTTCAGAGACTGCAGCTTGGGTGGGGGCGTAGATAATCCATTCAGCATTTGCTCGGATGGCATCAAGTCGAATGATGCGCTGCCATGTCGTGAAATCTTCGACAGTTCGAATGGAAGTATCGTGCGAGATTGAACCACTGGGGGCAAGTTTCTGATCGGTCTCTGCAACACCTTGCGGTTCTTCGACGGAGGATTCGGAATCTGATGAATCTGTTTCTGCTTGGAAAGTATCAAAATGATAGATACCAGTGTCTTCTTCGTCTTCATCTGCTTCATCCAAATTGCAGGAGGCAGAATCAGGGGTCTTGTCGTAGAGTGGTCTGTCTCCATGATTCCCTTCCATGAAAAGTGAGAGCCTTGGAGAATCATCTTCGCAGCTTCTGGGAGACTGAGGATCATCATCAGTGATCACCTCATTCAATAATTCATCTATCGTCAACAAAGAATTCCCCTGATATGAATGATTTGCTAACATGCAGCATCGGCGTCTCAGATTTTCATATTCTCTCCTGCGAGATGAGTTCAAGGTGGGATATTTGTATAGAAAAATGCAGAAATGGGAGCAAGTTATAGTATTAACTTATTGAATATGAGTTGTTGAGGGTACTATAAGAGGCCATGTACTTAGGGAAATTTACATGCATGCCATACCACGCAATTCATATGTATTTACATATCTAACAGCTAAAATTTGATATTTAAATTTATAGCACTTCGATATTAAAAAAGTAAGCATGAAAATGTGTGTTTCAATTTAAAAAATTAGTAATGGTGATATTTTTTATGTGATATTAAAGATTTGAGCGGTAAGCATGTAATAAAGTTTAGGTCTATATGTAACTATATAAGAATTGTGTGGCATGTTTCATTTCCCTTATATTTAAGAAATGTTGCCTCAATAACCATACATATATCATCTCTTTGGCAAGATTATGATGGAGAAAAAGCAGGGATCCAGTTCAAGTACCTTTTCTGCACTTTAACTGCATTTCTTTCCTGTTCTGAACTGTTCAGATCATAACTGCATTGCAAAAGCAACAAGACTCGCAATAATGAGATCACTGTAGAAGGACTTATAATATTGTATATTGTTAACCAAATAACAATAAAACAGCTACTTGAGCTCCTAATTTTGAAAATAAGTCGTGTAATGCACTTCATTAATTTTGTGTGTATATCAATAGCCTTGTCCCAATTTCAAATGGTTCAGTGATTGAATTTTTCTTTTTTCTTCATTCCTAGTAAGAATTGAATTTGGTTATAATTTCTGTGTTGATTCTTCATCTTGAATGAAATCCAGCTCATGTTAATTTTCTAGTTGCATATGGCTATTAAACTCAGTGCCGATGCTTCTATTTTGTGTAAAAGAAAAAAATACTATCTCATCATCACCAGCCTTGTCCCTAGTATTTTGTGTTAGTTTTATGAACCCTTGTTTTCCATTATTCTCCATTCTCTTCCATCAATTGTTACATAAGTGTTAAAATTAATCTAGCAAATGTTTTTACACACTATAAAAAATGCTTTCTGTTCAGCCTTTTTCTCAATCCTTTGATATTAATTTAAAATATATCTATCATATTGATGTATCGTCTAACTTTTCTTGTATGTCCCCAAATGAAATAATTCTATTTTCCACGATCTTAAAAACATGCCTAATGCCACATACATCTAATATAATCATCTCAATCTATCCTTCGTAGTTTTGTCACATACGCTTTAGCACTTTTCTATCTAGCTCGCCAGGATTAAGAACGTAGATAATAATTTTGAAAAGAGCAAGATTATTTTAGTTGCCTTCTCCATGTCAAGTATTTTGGACCAAGATAAAAAAAGGTGAAATCAACGTCTAAGACATTTTGCTTTAGCGAGGTAAAGCAAAATTCTCGAGGTAAAGCAAAATTCTGGAGCAGATCAAAGATCAAGCATCCAACTAAAAATAACAACTTATAAAAGTAAAAACAATTCATAAATATACCATAAATCATTGATAGATTTACTTTGTTCATCATCATAAATCACAAAATCACACAACAAACAAAATCTCAATCTTAAATATTAATCTAAAGTGAAAGTGTGAAACTTGCTAAAACATGCCTTCAAATTTTATTTAAATCTTATTGAATTATGAACAAACAAGGATCAACCATCATTCAAACTAATTTGAACATAATCTAACATTCTCTGAAACATGAATGAAAATAGTTTGTTCATATAACTATTGAATCTTACTCGAACCATATTTGAACCTTCTAATGAAATTTGATCATAAACTGAATAAGATTTGACTATATGTTCTAACAACGATAAAGTTGCACGTGTTTTTACACATGCTCTAAAACATGTTTTAAAAATCATTGGAGCTGCATGCCTCAAAAGCCCCTCGAAAGAAGCATAAGCCTCACTAGGAACAATAAGCCATAAGCCTCAAGGCATTTTTTGCGGGCCTTATTCAGAAGTTTGTTTAAAAATGTATGCCTCAAACAATTTTTTAAACTATATTTTGGACATGTCTATAATGAATAGATATGAGGATAATTTATGATGAATTTGTTATCAATTGGGGATATATATATATATAATGAATACTAAAAAAAACAAAATATGTTATTTAATATTGTAATTTCCTAGAGCAAAGGTGGTTTATGTGCTTTGGTGTAGACTCGGGCTATTTTAATTCATGGTTGATCTCAAGGTCGAGTTCAAAATTCTATGGTTCAATTTAATGCTCATTATTTTGAACTTCCTATCCATAAGTATATTATTGTTCACACTTCTAAAATTACAACTATTTATGGTGCTGGGTGAGAACCAGGATCACTTTACCAAAATATCTGGTTTAGAATCACAAAAATTAGGCTTCAACAAAAATTTGGAAGCATATAGTGGCTTTTAATGATTGAAAGATAGCTTAAAGTACGAAACTTGCAGTTCACCTTATTCTTCAGATAAGGTTCAGCTGCCTCTTCTCTACAGCACCCATTAGAAGCAACAGATGGGCAAGAGTTTCAGGTTCCAAAATTTCACGCGGTGCATTCTCTACTTTCCGAGTAATATTTCATATAACAAAAACAACAATTCTTTATCCCACAAAGCAGGGTCTGCTACATGAATCTTTTTTCTCCATTGGGTCCTATTGAGTGTCATATTTTCATTTAACTTTAATAAATTAAGATCATTGTTATACATTATGCCCAAGTCTTTTAGGCCCACCTAATATGCCAAAAAAATAAAAAAATAAAAAAATAAACCCACTAAAGCTCTCCCAAAACACCAAGAAAAGCATGTATGAGAAACCAATAATGTCATCAAAATGAGTTATATCATCAAACATGCCAAAAAAATTGAGTGTCTTCCTAAATTTCCAACATGTTACCGAAATAAACATAAATTATTTTAGGAGAACATTCTCATCATGCCTAAAAAGGTGAATGCGTCTTGATGAAATCCTTGCATGCTAGTAAAATAATAATAAAATAATATGTGTAGGATGGTAACTACCTAGTCCTCTGCTCCAAATGCAAACAAAATGAGAGCCCCACCAAGATTCAACCAATGATATTGAAAGAAAGACAATATAATCAAAATAAAAGATAATTTAAAAATGCTACCTCCGCCTCAGGTATACATTGAAAATTTTTCTAGTATTCATTGTCTTTATGGGATTTTGTATGTTTGGAACTAATGGAAATGCTTAGAAAAATCCCTCCCATGACTTGCTTTTATAGAGGAGATGAGTTGAGACCTTTTTAGCTGTTGGGCAATATCGAACAAATTGGGTTAGAAGCAAAATAAAAAAAAGGAAAAAAATTAATAAAAAAAGTGGGGTCTTTCAATCTTAAGCAAATAAAGAAAATGAACGAGGAGGTCTTAGACGTTACATGAAGGTTTGGATGAGAAAGGAGATTGGATAAAGGAGAAAACAAGAGCTTAATGCAAGTTTACTTCTCATGTGAGCAATGACTGGATGTTCCACGAATATTTATAGAAAATCATAACTAGAGGGCCTTTGGCTAAAACTTAAAGAAGGTGATAAAATGACTAAAAATTTTGATAAAAATTTCTTACAAAAAAGAAATCATTCATACAAAATGTGCTAAAAAACTCTTTTGCTTTGATACCAAATTGATACTCATGACTTTTAAAAAAAAGGTAAAAAAAAAACATGAAATATTAAAAAATATAATAAAATAAATAAGCCTCCCTCATCAATAATGGCATTGTTCTCTCATAAGGGTTTTGGCTCTCACACATGATTAATGAGTAAAATCAAGAATAATGAAAAAGAAGTCTTTGATAAAATGTTATTCATGCCACAAATTGACATATATGTCTTAAAATTCTCATATTTATAGATGAACAAAATAATATAATAAAACAAACTACTAATAAATTACAAACAAACAAACAAAAAAAGTAAATGCTAATAATTTGCAAATAAATACAAGATGCACAAAAAATAACAAATTTAACAAAATGCTTACAAAATGCTAACAGACGACTAATAAATTACTGACAAGTTCAATAGCAGTGACTAAAACATTCAAATAATGAAAAAAAAAATATAAATAACCCAAATAACTGCAATAATAAAAAATAGAAAGCATTGACTACTTTCTTTCTTTTGTTGATTATATATGGTTTCAACTTATCAAAATTGTACATTTTACTTGGTTGAAATACCTGTATCTTATTTGGGATTTGATGCAAGTAGGCCGATAAAATCAGTGCTTAAGAAAAAACATTTATATATCCCTTCTTTTACTCCTTGGAAGATTAAAAATCGTAACAATATTAAATCAAACAATATAAGCCATACAAAAACAAATTGTTAACAAGTTCAAGGACTTACTGTCAGTTGAGGAGAAACTAAAATTAGTAATGACTTAATAAATTACATATGTAAATAGAAGTATAAGTACAAATCAATACCATACACAGATGCCTAAAGAGCCTAATTCAGGTTTAATTTTATAAATGTTTCAGTTTCCAATGACCAAAAAATGTCAAGTTTAGCAATACATATGATGGATGCACAAAATTAAAACACAAGGATAAGTATGCAAGCACAAATTTTTAATTTATAAAACAATTCTTTGCTTTAGAAAAAAATAGGAAACCATCAAAATCCATACAAACAATAATTTAAAAGTTACTAATGGAAATCCCACATCAAAATTTAAGCGCATAGAACAATCAATCAACTAATCAGAAATCACACCACAAAAGAAAAAAAGTAAATTGTAAAAACTTGAAAATGATCGATCACACAGGAAACACAGCTAAATTAGACATTAGAAGAAAAAAAAGTGACAACATAACAATACAGACATCACTTCGGTGTGAGGGGAATCCCCTGTAAACTATCATTTCTAATTGCACCATGCCATAATAATCACATCCAAAAAACACTCGAGCGGAAAAAAGTAATAAAAGCATAATATTAATGAAGTTATTTTTTTATAAGCCTTGGAAACCTTATTTATGAATATGAATCTCTTTAAAATCAAAGGATAAGATAGAATGGGTCCTCAATTAAAATCTCATAGACATCTCAAAAAAAAATATACAACTCATAAGTAGTCAGAATCGTGCGACAAATCAGGTTGCAAGCATTAATTAAAGTGCTTGAATCTCAGGGTTTGTAGCTCAACAAGTCACATGTAGCAGCCACAATACCTGGATCGCCAGAAACTATAATTTTATAAACCATAGATAGGAAGAAATTATTAGGGAGCCAAACATCACAACACGAATAAAATAAGTTGCACAATGCTAGGCGAAGCAAAGATTCGAACTACCAAAATCGAAAATTCATCCGAGTCAACAATAGGAACTGAACCAGAAAAGGGGAGGGGAAAGAGACCAAGAACATCAAAGAGCATACTTTGTTCTTGTAGGCATCATTATAGGCATGACAAAACTAAAAATAAAATCTTAAAAAAATAAAAAATATATATTAAAATAAAATTAACCAAGTAAAAATTAAAAGCAATTTGTCTGTTTACAATTCTCAACACACACAGTTCAAACTGTGAGATTTGCATCACAAGTGCTTGATTTAAAGCAATTAAAATATCTCCTATATTCTGAAAACAAAATAACACAAAGCAAGCTATATGTATAATTACCAGACAAACCTTTGGATTATCTTCAAAAAATATTTTCATATTTCTATTCTCCAGAAACAATTCTAGAGTTGATAGATATAATTTTCAAAATTTAAGAAGTTCTATAAATCAATTATTTTACAGAATTCTAAATATCACAACCTGATAGCATTTATCTAACATAACATAAAATTTAAAATTTTTTATTTGATCAGGGACAAATTTAAAAATGAATAAATTTTAAAAAGGATCAACTTAATGAGTTAAATTAGGGTTAGAATCACAATTAAAAAAAGATTATTTATGATAATTATTTAAAAAAAGATTATTAATTAGAAATTAATTTTTAATTAAATGCTATCAATAAGAGCATTTAATATTAAAATAATTTTTTACAATTAAATTTAAATAATTAATTAAATTAAAAAATGAATAATAGTATCAAAGCAAAATTACTTTTGTTAATAAGGGATAACTTTTTAAGCTCCTATCTAGGAATTTCTAAACAAACCCTTCCCATAATTTGGACAACATTAAATTAAAATTTAAATAAAATAAAAATATAATGAGTGAGAGAAATGATAAATTTTTAAGAGTAAATTATATAGGAGCATAAGACATTTAAATTATCTTTTAGATTAAATTGAGCAAAGTATATAATGAGCTAGATAGAGTTAGCCTAGTTACATAATAAGCTAATTCATTTTTGGCTTTTGCTCGATTTGAGTTTTTCTTGTAACTACATGTTTGTGTACTTATTAACTTTTATATTAAATTAATAATTTTTAATATATTTCAACATGCTCAATTCAAATTTGGAGCTTCTCTATTCACTTGTTCAGCTACTCAATTAGTATAAACAAATCAATAAGAAATTATTTGGGATTTAAGAAAATTTTAAACAACCCAAAATTTTAACATATATGGAAAAACTTAGCATAGGTAAGAGCCAAAAAGGAATAACTTAGTATGTAACTACATCGACTTCTACTCACTATATGCTCCACTCAATTAAAGCTTAAAACATAATTTAAATGTCATATGTTCCAACATGATTCACTCATAAATTTACTAATTCTATCACTTATTATATTTTTTATTTATTTAGTTTTTAAATTAATTTTGGCCAAATAATGAAAATGAGCTTATTTAGAAATTATTTGATATGAGTTTAACAAAAATTATCCCATATTAACCAAAAAAGTTTACTTTCATACTATTATTCATTTTTAGTTTACTTAAATTTAAAATTTTAAATATGAAAATAAAAAAATAAATAATATTAAATGCCTTTACTTTTTAAAATTAAAAATACCTTATTAATGGTGTTTAGTCTCCTATATAATTTTTTTAATAGTGATCTTCAACCTAATTTAATAAAGTGATCGATTCCATTTTAAAATTTCTCCTCTAAAAATAAAACAAATAATAACTTCGGTCAATTTTAATTTGAAATGTGGGGGAAGCAAGGTGGTGGGATTAACTATCACATCCAACCATATTTTTTCTATTACTTTTAATAAGTTCTGTGCCATCTCATAGAAAGGAGTTCCTTATTGTCATTCAACGAGTCTTACTAACATGTCTAAAAAGTAAATAGCTTATGCCTATTTGAAGAATAAACAATTTGCCTAAAAAGTTATGCAAATAAATATTGAGAACTGAACCTCTAATTCAATTGATATATTAACATAAATAGTCTACCTTTGGCTGAAACAAATACAGAATTTTGCATACTTTATGCAGAGATTCAACCCATTATAACATGAACCAAGATTTTATGTGATAGAGTCTCAAATCTCATAGAGCATAGTAGTTGTAGATTCGAAAGATAAGATAGTGAATTGATTCACGGTTAACATATTCAACTAAGAAAGACCTAAATAAGGCCGTCAAGCTGTTTATAAGTGACATTCAACTTAAATTTAATGATTTGAGCACTCAATTGGACCAACAAAAGCAGATTTCAGATGGCGGCTTTTAGAAAAATAAATAAATAAATAAATAAACTATGAAAATACCAAATAAAGCGTGTTCAAGCTGGTCTTATCAAGATGCATCATTTTTTTTCAATAATGAGAACCTCGGGCAAGGTTATCCATTAAAGTACATGAGAGGTGCAGAATCCTGAAAAAATACTGTATTCTAAGTGAAAGTTTGAAATTCATACACTCCAAGGAGGAAAGGCCAAACTTCAGATCTGATGCTTGGATCAATTCCCTACACCAAAAAGGATAAATATTGGCTCAAAATGAAGCTGAAATCAAAGTAAACAGAATTAACAGGACAAATTATTCAGAAAATAGCCATACAACCAAAAGTACTCACCCCACTTCTGACTTTCTTAAGAAATTTGTAGCCGCCGTCTCGAAGTTTTCCTTCAGGTGTAAAGAGGCTGCTCCAATAACGATCAGAAAGAACTCTTTTTCTTTTCCTCCGAGACCATGGTGATTTAAGGCTGACTCTGATAGAAAAACAACAACCTTATGAGACAATAGCATAAGAAAACAAGTGCAATAGGGTTCATGCAGTAAACTACATAGACAAAAATTGAATTCATCTAAATTTAGTATAAAAATGATAGGATTCCAATATTGTGTCAAAGCTATTTACCATAGAGATCATTATGCTAAAAACTATGAGCAACAAGAACCTACCTATGAAAGTGCAAAATAATTTGATAGGAATGTAAAGATGGATTTAAAGGGGTCTAGCCTTGAAAGGTACAAGAAGCACATGTGATAGATCAAAAAGAAAGGAAAAAGAGGAAAAGATTACATAAAAAAATTATACCAGGCTGATAAAAATCAGAATTACATGGGAAAAGTGAATTGGCACAGATTTTGTTCCATGTATTGTGAACTTTTAACCATAGGCTTCAATTTTTCCCCGCATCAAATGAGAGGATTGGAGAGAAAGCAACTGCGTTCCAACTGAACAATTATTTTGCCGGGTAGTGAAGGGACGATTTCAGCAGTCAAAAATAAAGCAAGGCACAGCGCCATGAGAGCTTTCAGTAAAGCTACATATGTCATTTTTGTGATAATTCATGGCAACCCAGTCTACGCTCGTGTGAGATGGAGACGCTATCAATGTTAAAAATAAAGAACACGACAGAACAACACACTCCAAAACCAAGTCAAGGGCTCTGCATAAAAGGCCATATAGCAGGAGAAGAGCTCAACTGTATAGCTTAAAGCGGAATCTAAATATGAGAACACTGACACTCGTAACTGTATCAACTCGAAAAAACCATAAAGACGGCTTAGATCTGTACAATAGAAAAAATCGAAAAAGAACAACAAGATTGACAGATGCGAAGAGGAGTAGGCAGCGATTCAGTCTTTTGCCGATTCGCCATATCATGATCGCCAAATGGAGAGCCGGAGAAAAGTACCGAACAAAATAAAAGAAAAAATTGGGAGAAATTTAACAAAGAGTACCTTCTCTTTACAATAAGAAAAAAAAAGTCACAGAATAAGCGAAAATGGACATTGGATTGAGAGAAGGGGAACTCACCGATCGGGAGCAGGAGAGGAGGCAACGATAAGAAGCGATCGCAAATGGATCCACGACGACGTGGGAGAAGATGAGGTTGGTGGATTTGAGGAAGAGGATGTGCTAGATCTTCTCAGAGCTTTCATCTATAATCTACCCCGACCCCCCGGTCCCCCGGTCCCCACTCTGCCGAAGGGAAAAAAATAATCCCTCAATTCCGGGATTTCTTTTTCCCGATTTCTTTACCTCCGCGACGATACCACGAATGTGGCGGCGAGGGCGATTCCGGCCATCGCCGTCACTGCCACTGCCACTCCGACATGCCACCGGTTGCCTCCCACCGCAGCAGTTCCCCAGCTCCCCCCAACGCAGCCAGTCAAACGGTCCGACCAGCCACAAACCAACATCGACTCCACGTAACCGTCTCCTCCACCTCAGTCTCTCACCGGCACTCTCCTACCGCCGGCGATGGTCGGGATTGGGTCGATCGGGCCGGCACGCGGGTTGCACCATGTGGAGTGTCCAGAAGGTAGAAGACGATGACTCTCTCTCTCTCTCTCTCTCTCTACACAGAAAGGTAGTCGGAGCCCATATGTCATGTGACATACTTTAAATCCAATATCCGTTTACAGAATAAAAGATAAAGAATGATAGGACTTTTGGTGGTGAAGATAGGTCATTAAACGGGTCAGTCTCGTGTCAACTGACCTGACTTTAACCTGTTTTCAATTTTAATTTCCGCTATGAATATTTTCAGAATTTTAGGGTATTGAGAATAGCACATAAAGATATATGAGATTTTTTTGATATTTTAAATAACGTATAATAACTATGAACAAAATCCAATTTTAAAGATTTAATTAGTGTCAATTAATGATCATAAATTATATATTTTTTTTCCTTTTTTAAGCGATTATTCAATGTGTTAATGAAAATTTAATAATTAGATGGAAAAACGCAAGTTGAAATTTGAGGGTCTGTTTTGGGGTAGTTGCAGTTTATCCAACTTATTCAGATAAGCAGTTTATTCTGATAAATTGCTGATACAGATAAGTTGGTTGGCTGTTTGGTTTGTGTCTTTCGAAAACAACTGATTTGCAGGTGATTTCGCATAAATTACAATTCTATCCCTGATCTGTTTTGTTCGGGTCGCAGCTCAAGCTGCCTGCTCCTCTCGATTCGAACCCTCTCCCGCTCGACAAGCCCCCAGCTCGCCCTCTCACACTCGTCCAGAGGAAATCATGCTCGCCATCTTCGCCACCCTCAGATGCTCGACAAGCCCCATCTCCCTCATCCTCACCCGGGAGAAGCCTCGCCCAGCTCCCTTCCTGACGCCGAACAACCCTAGCAGCTCGCTCCCCCTTGACCTCTTCTTCCCGTCGTGCCTCCTTCCACAGCGAGCTAGCCATTCCTCTCGACAGAACAGCCGCTCGGCTCCGCCACGATCGCCTCATCTCCTCGGCACAGAAGCACTCGCCCGCCTTGGTCGCGCCAACGCTTGACCTCCCTTCCTCTCGACCGAACCTAGCTTCCGTTCTCATGATCGATGAGGGCGGAGAAGGAATAAGCCTTCCAACGCGAATCCAAGACGCCCGCCGCAGCGTCGATCCCGTGGCGCCATCTCTTAAGAAACTTAAAACTCATTCTCTCAATAAGTTGTTGAAACACACTTACTAAACGTTAAGATGGCGTTTTCAAAAACACTACCGCAACTAATAAGCTGCCCCAAACGCACCATTAGTTATGTTTGGGGTGGGTAATTGTCCTCCTGAAATTTATAATTTCTCTATATAAATAATAAGATTTGATATAATTGATGCATTCTAGAAAATTCACGGTTGTAGAGTATTGGATTATTGTCTTAGAGAGAAAATAACTAATAATGATTACCAAAAGTTTTTACGTCAAAAACTCATAAAATGAAAAGAAACCACGCGGTCTAGCCCAACTGAAGAATTTCAATATAAACTGGATATTACATATACAGCCCCTCCTACCACAGGCGGGAAATGGTTGGACACTCTTCAAAGTTACAATGTCAGTGCACGAATGAATTTTGTTGTAAAAAGTGGACTAAGTCTGATGGCAAACAATGGAGGCTGACAGGTCGACGATGGTCGACGGTGATCGATGACGGTTTGAAGCGATCTACTGCGGTCGGCGGAAAAATATAAAGCAACATTAATAGGATAATTAAAAATTTATGCTATCCTAAGAAAGGTGATATTCAAAAATTGAAAAAGAAGTTTTTACGTAGTTACAATCTAAGACATATATATTTATATATTAAACACATAAACTCTACTATTTACATGTTAAGAATCCAAAATTGAACAATCTCACAAATTTTTTATGAGGTAGGAAGACGGACGAGAGGAATGCTAATGGATGAAAAGATGAATTTGACTATTAAAAAGTGATAATAATCATTACTTTTCATATGATGTTTGTAATTATAAAAATTTAAACGTAACATTCAAACAATAAAGTAAAATAAAGATGAGGATCTATAGACTATATAGCCAACAAATGTCAAAAGCTGCCTATTCGCAAAAATCGAGCATCGAACAAAAGTTGTTACCTCACAGCTTTCATTGATCGACAAACGTCATCAAACAACAATCGATGATATAATTTTTAAAAGGTGAAATATATTTTTTCATGCATACCTAATATGTCATATATATGAAAATTAAAGTTCACGATCTAGATATGTAAATACAAATAAATTGAGAGTCATTTGAGTAATTCTTCATTAATATATTATATATTAGACATAAGAATTTAATCTAGAGATAAAATTTAAAATATATTATTTAAAAAAAATTTATTTGAATTAAATTCATTTTTTTAACATCGGCAAATTATCAAAAATAGTATAATAATTTCTTAAATGGAGATCTCTTCCATCATTTATAACATTATAAAAGTGAATATAATTTAATTAATGAGAGAATAATTTCTTAAATATAAATATATTACATTGAATCTCTGAACTTTATTATTATTTTTATTTAATTCTTTGGTACGTTGCATTGTAATAAATGTATTATGAAAAGGAAAAATTTTTACATCAGGACTCCGCACGCAGTGCTACGTGCGGAGGACTGTAAAATCGTGCGCGCGTGGAAAAAAAAAATAACATTCGGCCAGAATAACACATGGAATATTCCTTTCGTCTTATTCATGTGTTATTGTGTGTTATTCAGATGTTATTCTGCTCCTAGAATATTCCCGGTGTTATAATAACACAATAACACATGAATAATACATGAATAACACGGGGGAGAATATTTCCTATGTTATTCCTTTTTTTTTTTTTCGACACGCGCCACGTGGCGCGATGTTACTAGACTCCGCACGTAGCTCTACGTGTGGAGTCATGATGTAAAAATTTTTCGTATGAAAAGGGGCAATTACAAACATACCTATTTACATATATAAAATACTAAATCTTAATTTTTTTTTACATTTATACGCCCAAAACTTCTTATTTCATATCAAAAAAATTATTATTTTAATTTTTTAAAAAGTGAAATATATATTTATATGCATAATTGAAGTTCGAGGGTTAGATATGTAAATAAATAAGAATTGGGTGGCATGCAAGCAAGCAATAAGTTAGGTTGATGAGTCAATAGTTCGTGTGGAATTAAGCATTCATAATTTAAAGGCATAAATATGCAATTAATGATTTAAATATATAAAATATTAACTCATAAATTTATATTAATTAGTGGTCACATTTAGCTTGAAATCATTAAGAAAATGAGATAGTTATGTCATTTTCGAAGCCCCTATTAAGTAAAGGAGAATTAAAATATACAAAATTGCCTCACCTCTTTCTCACTGTACATTTGTCTCTTTTTTTTTTTCGGAAAATTATTCCACCGAATAACCCGTGAATAACATTAAAATAAAACTGTGAGGATTATTGACAGGTAATTAAGAAGTTATTGCAGCGTTATTTGAGCAATAATCTCACAATATTCCGAATAACAGATAAAAAATATTAAATGAAATCGTAGAGATTATTGAGGCGTTATTAGGAGGTTATTCGCTGATTATTCGGAATAACACCGTAATAATCTGTTAATAACCTCCAGATAATCCTAAAATACAGGATCACCTAGGTTATTAGGTGGTTATTCAGTGATTATATTGAGGATTCTATACGCAGCACTGCGTACGTTGTCCGATGAGATATGATTCATGATGTACATCTTGAATTATTTATTGCAATCAATTTCTCTGAAGGGATTGATTTCTTTTATTTATTTTGATATTTTGCATCACATCAAGTTGATTTTAAAAACATAAGCTCTCTCTCTCTCCAATTATATGACCTAAAATTCAAAGTCCTCTTTTCCCCCCTCATCTCCGCCAGTTCTGCCTAGAGTTCCCTAGCCCACTTTGAGAAGTTAATAAGTACGTTTTTTTTTAATCTTTTTTCTTCTATATTCTGCTACATTTCTATGTTATTTTCTGTACGAAATATGATATCATTGTCACTTACTTAGACTTTCTCCTATTAGACTAATCTAAATTTCATCGTGACACTTTAAAATATTCGTTATGGCAGCTACAGCTTATTAAAAAATAATTCTGCATAAAAATAATCTGATATTCAAAAAACTACGATGGCTATTATAACTTTTCTTTCCGGCGGAAAAAATACAGATTTCAGCAATAATTTTTTGAAAAAAATTATCAAAACGTAGTTTAACCAAATTGATGATTAGTCATTTATTTAGAAATGATGATTCAATTTGTTTATATAACAGATGGAAAGATAGATTGAATCATCATTTTTAAATAGTAGAATAAAAATGGTAGTAGAATTGAAAGCAGAGAAATGACCAAAGGCGATAATTTGGAGATGCAGTTATGAAATTATAAAGCTTCGATATGAGAGAGTCTATATAAACGAGAAAGAGCATTTTTTGTTTAAAAATTAAAGCATAAAAATGTAAAATAAATGTTATGAATTTAGGGGGAATACAACGCAAATCCAGAAGAAGAACATAGAGATTTAACGAGGTTCGGCATAGACATGCCTACGTCCTCGGGAGCAGAGCGGTGAATTTCACTATTTCAGAGGAGTTACATTGTTCGGTTCACATACCCATAGGATTACACATCTATTTATAGATAAAACCTAATGATAAATTACTAACTCGCCCTCGCTCCCCTCAACCCACTAACTTCCAAGAGACACTCATTTTCACCAGGAGTTACACCTCTTCATCAAGAAAACTCCAACTCCTTAGATATGAGTCATACCTAACAATTCTCCACCTTGGCGAATATCCAGCACCTTAGGAGAAATGCTTCATCTGGTATTTGTGCCTACCAAACAAATCTCCACATTAAGAAATATTCAGACTCTTAGAGAAATGCATCCGTCAAATCTCCACCTTTGCAAATATTCGACTCTTAGAGAAAATCTCCACTTCGCGAATATCCAGCTCCTTAGGAGAAATACTACATGGAGTTTCTTAAACCAAGTGAGTTGAGCAACCAAACCATATAACCTGGTTTAGTCAACCGTGCCATCTAGCACCCAAAGCACATTCATGTTCGCACCAGTACCTCGGCCAATTGTTGTTTCCGCGAGCCACGAATCCCTTCGCACTTGTTCGAGGAATACCTCCACGAAACTCCTGTTCACGAAATAATCGTGTCTGCTCGCCACCTGCACCCTGCCGAACTCCACCTGTCGCAACTCCTCCTGCGACGTACTTGCGAAATGTGCTTTGCCTCGTGATTCACCTATCGCGATTCACATGTTGCAATATCACCTGCAACAAACCTGCGAACTCCGCTGGACGCAAATACTCGCTGAACCGCAGCCCTGTATCCGAACTGCTTCGTCTGTTCGTTCCTGCGAGCCTTGAATCCTTCGATAATCGCAAATCGCCGCGTCGAAAACCCTTCGCGAAATCGACGCCTAGTCCGCCTGATCGCGAACTCCACCTCGCGAAACACCATCGCGAAATTCTATCGCGCGCCGTCATTAAGGCTATTGCGCCAACCGTCTGTCGACAAGCCTGCCGCCCAAACTGGCAGCAACTGCAGGAACCTCCGGTCGTGAACCCGACCTTCTCCGCTAAATCCACGAAGTCCTTCCTGTCACCTGCACCTCGGCTCTGCCCGCAAGTCCTCCGCCTAACCAATTGTTCACGGATCCTTCCACCTGCGCCGTCGCCTTCTTGTCGCTGACGGTAACTTCTGCGTCCCGGCCGTTTGCACAATCCGGTCAATCCATCGACCTGCTCCTGCTGCGAATCATTCCCACCGAATTGTCCTCGCAAACTGCCCTTGCGAACTCTTCTGGCGTTCACACTGTCTCGCTGCATCGCGAGAAATTCCCGAGCTCCACCTGTCGCACCTGTTCACTGCCACCACAATAAACTCTTCGAGCGCGAACTCCTGCTCTATATCTGTTGTCGCGGACTCCAGCACATGTTACGACCTCCAGAAGCCTGTGGCAATTCTCGCTTGTTCCCTCGCTCCGCCTGTCGCAAACTGCCCTTGCTTTAGGGAATATTCTCTTATAATTCCTTATTTTCTTTTCCATTGACGGCAGCAAATTTATTTACTATGGATTAAAGGCATTTAAGGAATTTAAGATAAAATCCCTCTAGCAGATTCCGTTTGACAGCAGTTAATTCCTTGTTAACAGGGATTAAGAGGATTGAGAAAAAACTCAATAACTGCAGTCATCCTGTTCACGCCGAACTGACCGCCCACCTTCCCCTTTTCCTCTCCGTTCGCGAAACTGCTGCTTCAACCGCCACTCGGAACCGTCGAACAACCGTCAGAACTGCCGCATCCCTGGAACCAGTCACGCTTACCACAGTGCCGGCGAACTCTGCGCCTTCCTGTTCAGCTCTGCTTCGCCGATTCGCAAGACCTGCGAACCGCCGCGACCCCTGTGGCGGAACTGCTATCTCCACGACGCTCCTCTTCGTGCAACTTTTCCCGCACCTACGGCGGTTTCTCCCGTCGCGAACCGTGCGAACTACCTCCCGCAACTCCCCTGCCGCATCCAGGAACCGTACCGCGAACTGCTCCACCTGCCGTGAAGTCTCGCTGCAATCACATGGGAATGCCCTGTCGCACATCCCTGCTCGCGAGCGAAAGCACAACCTACCGCGAGCACTCTCGAAGCCGAACTGTTGTGATCCATGCCGACAACTGTACGCGAAGCACGCGAAATCTACCCAGGCCCCATCCGAGGCTTCCAATGCGTCTCGCTCCCGGACGCGCGAACTCCACGCGGAAGGAACAACGATCCGGGACTTCTTCGCCTTGAAGCCTCGCAAAACCGAACCGAACTCCTCAAGTCGTGAATTCCTATGTGTATCGCTGAACTCCTCTCTACAGCGGGCCGAAGAACTAAAGCCTGGTCGGGAATCACGAACTGCTTTGCCCGCGCAATCTTCCTCTTCCACTATCTGAACTGTTCCTGTTCGGATCTCAAATTCCTTCTGCGGCGTCGGAACCGAACTCCTTCCTCTGCCGCAAATCAAATCTCAAAATTCTTCCTTCTTCGATCTTCCTGCGTTGATCTCCTTAACCCCTCGAACGAGGCTCTGATACCAGTTGTTATGAATTTAGGGCGAACACAACGCAAATACAGAAGAACACAGAGATTTAACGAGGTTTAGCATGAATGTCTACATCCTCGGGAGCAGAGCGGCAAATTTCACTATTTCAGAGGAGTTACAAATTCGGTTCACATATCCATAGGATTACACATCTATTTATAGATAAAACCCAAGGATAAATTACTAACTCGCCCTCGCTCCCCCTCAACCCACTAACTTCCAAGAGACACTCCTTTTCACCAGGAGTCACACCTCTTCATCAAAAAACTCCAACTCCTTAGATATGAGTCATACCTAACAATAAATAGTAGAGAAAGAAACATAAAATAACGTACTTACTAGCCCCTTCATGTTGGCTAGGAAGCTTTAGGCAGATCTGACGAAGACGAAGATGTGTGCGTGTGTGAAGAGAGGTTGTTTTGTTAACCATGAAGAACCAAACTTGTATATAATACAACAAAAAGCCTTTATCCCACTAAATAGGGTTGGCTATTCTCCTAATAGGACGAGATCATAGATGATCGACGTTTCATGTGACCGAACCATCTAAGACGACTCTCTCCAATCTTGTCTGTCACTGGAGCTATACCAACCTATGACAGATACATGCATTTTGCATTTTGTCTTTAAGCGTCACGCCACTCATCAATCTAAGCATTCTCATCTCAACAACACTTAATTTGTTTTATGCTTCTCTTTTAAAGGTCAACATTTTGTGCCATAGAGCATTACAGGTCTCACCACTATCTTATAAAATTTTCCTTTTCAAGTCTAAGCGGTACATTTCTATCACGCAATAGGCTCGATGGATTCCTCCACTTCTACTAACCAACTTGAATTCTACTAATAACATCCCCATCTATATCATCGTCACTTTGAGCAATAGACCCAAGATATCTAAAATGTTCACACATTTTAATGATTTGATTACCCATTAGTTACAACTGTGCTAGTAGCTCTTTTATTACTAAAATTACATTCAATGTATTCAATTTTAGGTCTATGCAAACGAAGGTCTTTAGACTCTAATGTAGACTTTCAAAATTAAAGTATTTCCTAAACTCTTTCTCTAGTCATATCCACAAGAATGATAACATCATCAAAAAACATACACCAAGGTACAACCCCATGTAAATGTCCAGGAAGAGCATCTATAACTAAAGCAAAAAAATATACATACGGGCTTAGAGTCAGATCCTTGATTTATTGCAACTGAAATAGGAAAATATATATTTTTACTAACTCGAATATAAGTCACATCATCCTTTTTTTATAGAACTCTCCGAAGAGTTCTTCTTGGAACCTTATCTTAAACTTTTTCTAAATCAATAAAAATCATATTTAGAACTTCCTTACTCTCTTTATACTTTTCCATCAAACATTTCAATAAATGTATAGCTTACAAAGTAGACTTGCCATATATAAATCCAAACAGATTATCAAAAATCTTTCTATCACGTCTTAACCAATGTTCAATTACTCCTATAATTTTAATACATGAGATTAACTTAATTTCTTTATAATTTGCACAATCTTATGCAAGCCCCTTCATTCCTAAAAATGGGGACCAAAATACTCTTTCCTCTGCCCCTTGGGCTTTTTTTTTTTTTTTTTTTTTTAAACAATAGTAAAGAGTTTAGTAAATCTAGAAACTCTCAAATCTTCTAAATAATTCCAAACTTTATTTGCGATATCATAAAATTCTACTGATTTTTTATCTTTGATTTTCTTTTAAGCCTCATCAACTTTTTTATTTTTGCTAATTCTACAATGAAAATAAAAAAATTTTATTATTATTAATTATATTAAGATTTTTAAAATCAATCATATTTTCATAAACTCAATTGAAATTTTTTTGAAAATATCTCACCCACCCATGTTCAATATCTACAGCCAGCTGATGTGTCTAGCTTTTGAATACATACTATATATATATATATATATATATATATATATATATATAAAATATAACTTTTTTCCAACAATAATAATGAGTATTTTTAACAAAAAGTTAGATCTGCAAATACATAAGAATTGGGGTGGCATGTATGTAAAAGCTCCAAATGTTATTAGAATATTCTTAAAGAAGTAATGTTTGGTGGGTCATTAAATCAATATATCATAATTAATCAAAAGTATACTCATACACTCATCCTAAATCAAATTAAAAAAAATTAAAATTCCTATTAATTAAATTTGATCAAAATATTTTAATTATTTTCTGTACTTATAAGAAGGTAAGAAATCAATAAATAGACCAAATAATTAAAAAAAAAAACACACACACATAGACTCATTTATAAAGCTCCAATAATCTTATGCTTGAAAATGGCTAATATTATCTAGAATAGGCAAGTAAAATTTGAAGTTTAAGTGGTAGATATGTAAATACATAAGAATTGAGTGGTATTAATGTAAATCTTCCAATTAAAAACAAAAGGAAAAAACCTAAACTAAACTAGTTGAGCCACTTTATAATTTGGTTAACAACTGAAAACCAAGATTTTGAATTTACACGCCTACCCAAACCAATCCCATTTCCAATCTCTCCACCATATCCGCACCAAACCCTAATATTTAAATCACTAATCTTCAATCAAACCACTAATCTCCACGCAGATTAGTTCATCTCCCCGCCACCAAACCCCCTCCTCCCCTTCTTCATAAGAACCCTAAGAGCAAGCAGATCAATCTAAAACCACTCCTGTGAAAGAAGAAGATGGGAACAGTTGCAGAAACAAGCAGATTGAAGGAGCGAGAAGGCGCAGAAATCGTCCGAGGAGCCGAAGCCTGCTACGAACACTCCATGGCTCTGCTGGAGGAACTGGGGTTTCCGAGGGGGGTGATGCCTCTCAAAGACCTCGAAGAGTGCGGCCGGGTTAGGGCTACCGGGTTCGTGTGGATGAAGCAGAAAGCTCCTTACGAGCATTTCTTCAAGGGTACTAATACTAGGGTGAGCTATGCACAGGAAGTCACCGCTTATATTGAGAAAGGGAAGATGAAGAAGATGAGCGGCGTGAAGAGCAAGCAGATGTTGATATGGGTGCCGCTTGTTGAGATGAGCAGCAGCGAAGATGGGAAGAGAATATATTTCAAGAGCAATGTGGGAATCGGAAGGTGGTATCCAGCTTCTGCGTTTGAGGAGGAAGAAGAAGATAAAGAAACCAAGTAGAATGAAGTGATCTATGTGTGTGTTTGCCTTGATTCAATAAGAACAGTCCAGTCTCTTCTTTATTTTCAGGGTTCTGAATATTCCTGATTCAAATTTGGTAAAGATTTGTTCTTGGCCATTGAATCTTGCTCTGAGAATGGTGCAAGCAAAATCCATGGTCAAGAGAAATCTGTTACTGTTAAATTTGGATAGAGAGGGATATTCTGAGCTAAAAGTTCTACCTTTTTCACTGCTTTGTTAAATATTGGTGTTTTTTAAAGTTACAGTCGGTTCAGTGGCAGTAATTATAATCAGCATATTTGAAGATATTACAGTTAACGCATTTTTCTCAATATTTTTATTTTTTCATGGTTATTTTGCAAAATATTAAGGAAGATTTCAAATTTAGTCACAAGTAAATATAGTTTCATATTTACAAAGGCACAATTCATCTAAAAAACATTTCTTTTCCTAATTACCTACTTTTGATACTGTTTTGAATAAATTGTTGTCAGAACACAATGTTTGTTTATCTAGAGTTCGGAAAGAGTTTGCGTTCGTTCAATAATTGACCAAGAAATCAGAATCAATAAGTACTCTACTTAACCTAGGGTGGTTGTAAAAGAGTTGAGCTTAAGTCATGCTTAACTTGAGCTCGGCTCGCTTGTCAAAATGCAAGATTGAGCTCAACTCGAGCTCAAACTTGGCACGCAGCACTGACAACAGGCTCATGAGCTTACAAGTTGTTGTCAAGAGTCAGCTCATGAAATGAGAAAGGATCAAAGTGACTAACTATAAGCTAGTCGAATCAGCTCACAAGACAACAAGCTGAAGCTCGACAAGCTCTATCGCATGGCTCGATAAGCTCAACTCATGAGCCCAAGTCGAGCTCAAGCCAACTCGCACTCACACCCCTAATTTCAAGTGATTAACACAAGCAATAATAATAAGAAGTGGATTATGAATAATAGTTCCCAAAATATGTCATCAGTGCAAATATCAGACGCATACTACATCTACATAGAATAAGCATGATGAAATTGCAAAATCTCGGGAAACTAGTAAGCACATCAAACAGAAAATCCCTCATAAAGTTACACTGTAACAACAAGAAAATTGCAGAACAAAACTTACAATTCTCACCTTATCTTACAGCTTAGAAGCCGCAGCTTTATCAGTAAACCAAGTTAACGCTCCATCATGCAGCTTAACCAATTGAACCGGCAACAACCCAGAAGAAGAATTTGTGCTGCCAAAAACCTGATGCACCACATCAGCTTTACCTGCTCCGGTAACGACGAGTGCGACATTAGCAGATGAATTAATGACAGGAAAAGTGAAAGTTATTCTCTCAGGTGGTGGCTTCGGGGAGTCGTTAATGAAAGCGACCCAACGCTCGTTCTCACTGAGAAGACTGTGTCCAGGGAAGAGGGAAGCTATATGACCATCAGGACCCATTCCCAACAACACAAGATCAAACTTTGGAAACCCTTTGGGTTGAGATAGCAGCAGCACTCCCTTGTTTATTAGGTGTTTTAGGCGAGTTTCATAGTCTTCGGCAGCAGCTTCTGCTGATAGGGAATCATTGATGGCATAGAGCTGGTCTGCGGGGATTGGAACCTAACAAGAAGGTTTTAAGCAAAACCAAAGAAAATAGAGGGTGTTAGAGATTAAATTAAAATCAAATCAAAATAATATGCAAGATTTACATGCATACCGCTTGATTCTTATCTATTTACATATCTAACACCTAAATTTCAATTTTTACATGTTATGTATGATAGCTTATTTATGAATGAAAAGGTGCATTTCACATATTTGAAGTTAAAATAGTGGTAATTTTGATGTGATGTGAAAGATTTGGATGATATAAATGTAAAAATTAGAGCTTCAGGTGTTACATATGTAAATACATGAGAGTTGAGTATTTGGCTGGTATATATTTAAATGCCCAAATGATAAGCATGTTCTCACACTGAAAGAGAATCATAGCATAAAATACTAAACCCTGTACAGTAATTAGAGAATTGAAAATCAGTTTTCGAGAATGTAAGCATTTTAGAATCCATTTGGAGTCATCTTGACTTTTTTATTATTTGTATTTTTATTTGTTTCTATTTTATTTATTTTCTAGCATGTAGCACTTTTATTCATTTATTTTTTCAAAAAACAAAAAAAAATGCTGTATTTTTTTATACTTTTAGGATTCTCAACATACATAATTGTGTGCGTGTTAGTTTCATAATTAAAATAAATTCAATAATTATTAGAAAGAAAATGATGTTCAGCGGTCAAACAAATAAAATTAAATACTAACATTATAAAAATTAATAAATTATTTTGGAGTAAAAATAATACTAATAATTAAAAGGGTACAATATTTAAAACTATACAAAAAGGTTTGGAAAAGGAAATGAAAATGGGTGTAACTTATCAGAACAATATTTTTGAAGGTGCTCTTAGAATGACTTCTTAAATGAAATATAAATATTTAAAAATTTTAATCAAATGAAATATTAATGTTTAGTCAATTTTAAAATGCAGGCATGTTAAAATATATGCATAAAATTAGTATACTGTTGAACTATAATTATTTACTAAGTTGTTACATAACCTATAAATTTATACTTATTACCAAATAAATTTCGTTAAACTAAATGGCTAACAGAAGGACATTCGTACACATGAGATGAGGAATATCTGAAACTATATAAATTTCTAGTAAAAGTATTATACGAAACTTGATTTTTATATACACGTATTAGATGTGAGTTAGAGGTTAATATTTAATATCTCAGAACTGTTTAGATAATGTTTTGGATTATTTAAATGCTAGAATTGTATGTTTTTTACCCTCCGATAGTATATTCCTGTCTTGATTTTAAATTTCTGGGCCGAATCGGAACATGCCTAGTATTAAATTTTACCTTGACAGTTGACAAGTTCAAAAACATTGCATGTCCAATTACATCCAAGGTATATTTCTCACCATTTGGCTTATTTAGTGCGTTCATGTCAAGCAACCATCACTAGGTGACAAACAAGATTAATGTTGATAGTATTACTTAAACTTCAGGGCAGGGCAACCTACACTTTAAAATAGATCTGAAAGAGCTATCTATTTGTGACATAAAATTTACCCATTACTCCAGCCCTCAAATGGCACCACCACCACCACCACAACAAGAACAACAACAAAAAGTACTCCAAACAATAAATAAAGTTGGATAACGTAGCTGGAGATAATGTATTTCTTCCTCTATCTAAAAATGCAAATTGTCCAAAATTCTCTTTTATTGTATCAAATTCATCCATTGAAAACAGAATTGAGATAAATCAAACAAAATTAGCATAAAACTAGTTATGCAACTCAGTTGTTGTGTGCGTCATGGTCTTAAAAGCTTCGTGCCATGCCGTGTCCAGGGAATAATTCATAAACCAGTAGATATGGAAAGATGTCATCATTTAAAAAACTGATCCAAGAGGTTCCAGAATGAGCTCATGAAGCCCGATATCAAAAGTATGTTGTGTTTGGAAAATTACCAAGGGACTCATCCCTAATTGGCATGTGAATTGAGCCGACTTGGTTAAGCTGCAGTCCAGCCACCCCTAATACGAGCCAATTTGACTCGTTAAGCAAAAATCAACCGGCCAATTACATTAGGTTGATCTGTTGAGTTGAATTAACAAAACTAAGACATGGATGGATTAATATAGATTATGTTATGCGAAAACAATGGAAAAGCGTAGACATTCACATAAGAACAATCAAACACAAAGATTTACATGATTCGGCGCTAAATTGATTAGCCTTCCTCCACGAAGAGGATGATTTCACTAGCACCAGATAGGGAGAAATAAATGACGGTTTGGTGTTACAACACTCTTCTCACCACACGATTCTCATAAGCCCTTAAGTCCCTTTAATAAAAGAGGACAACGTTATACAAGTAAATAAAATCAAAAGACAAAATTACCCTTATTAAATAATACCATAAAATATAATGATCTCCACCTCTCTCTTAGTTTCAAATAAGTGAGAGATGACCAAATGAGTTTGAAACTCAAATTCAGCTGCACTAAGATGGTTGCCTATGTACTCTCCCTCCCGAAGGAATCAAGCCTCGTGTAGTTCTTCAAAATCCCAAACTGGGCAATCAATTATGAGCTCGGATGTTCACCAGACTACTGCAACAGATGACCTTTCGGACTACTAATATCTTCGTGAGCATGTCCGTCAGATTCTCCTTTGTATCTATCTTCTTCAAGAGAATCTTGTTTTCTTCAATCAAGTCCCGAACAAAGTGGTACCTCAAATCAATGTGTTTGGTATGAACTTTATGAACTGGATTTGTGATTAGGAGTATCGCACTCTGACTATCAGAGAACATTGTTAGAGACTCCTGATCAACTCCCAAGTCATTCAATAGGCCATGCATTCATATTGTTTCCTTCATTGCCTCCATGACTATCATATACTCAGCCTCCGTAGTGGATAAACGACCTCCTACTGACTGGACCTTCTGTCAATGTGAATAAATAGCTCATTGTAGATCTTCGTCTATTCATATCACTTGCATAGGCTGAATAAGTGTATCCTACACATAAATCTGCACTAGATGATCGCTTCCCAAACATCAAGCTAACATCAATTGTAGCCTTCAGGTACCTCAAAATACTCTTCACAATCTGCCAACGACTCATTTCTGGATCATGCATGAACCTACTCACAACATCAATTGTTTGTGCAATATATGGTCTGATACAAACCATGACATACATCAGACTGTCCACTGCACTCGCATAAAAAATCGATCACATATATTTCTTTTACTGATCATCTTAGGACAATGGTATGAACACAACTGAAAGTGAGATGCAATGAATAGACTCACAATCTTACTCGAGTCAACCCAAAATTTCTTCAATATCTTCCAAACATAAAATTCTTGCGAAAGTCAAACCATTCCAGCTGCTTTGTCATTAAAAATCTTCATGTCAAGAATTTTGCAAAGCTTCACCGAACTTCTTCATTTCAAAATGTTTGGATGGTTGATTTTTCATCCTATCAACCTCAATCTGACTGTCATATGCAATCAATATATAGAAGAAAGAAAATGAACTCATTGTTGACGAACTTCTTGAAATATGCACAATGATCATACTGGCTCCTCGTGCATTTGTGTCCCCTTATAAACTAATCAAATTTTTTATGTCACTATCGTGGCGATTGCTTCATTACATACAAAAACTCATCCAGTTTGCAAACCATGTCTTTTAATGCTTCATATCCAAGTAGTTACAACATGTATATATCCTCTTGCAATTCTCCTTGTTGAAATGCAATCTTCACATCAAGTTGTTCCAATATCAAACTATACCATACTACAAGTGTTGAGAGAATACAAATTAAGGGATGTTTCACCATTGGGGAGAACACATCATCATGATCAATCCCTTCTCGTTGCACAAAGCTTTTTGCCACTAATCTTGTTTTGTGCCACACATCAGCTACATGAGATCATTCCTTCTTTGCATGCACACATTTGCACCCAAAGACATTCCTCCCTGGAAAAAGCTTCATCAACCTCTAATTATCATTCTTCCAAAGAGACTTCATCTATTCATCCATTGCAGCTCTCCAAATATCACAATTTAGACTCTCCACCGCTTCTTTGTAGTGACAAAAAATTTCTACCTTTGTAGCTGAAAGTGCAAATGTAAAATAACCCCTCAGCCAAGCTGGCTTTGAGACATTCTGAAGCCTGGATTGGCTCCTAGCAATAAATTCCTAAGCATGAACCTCATCATCAGTATGTTCTTCCACATCCTTCTGAGCACTATCAACAAATGTCTTCAGAGCTGCAACTAAGTTAGATATCTGAGTTGAAGTGAACAAACTTTGTAGAATAAATGAAGTTGCACAAAACTCTAATTTCTGTTGCATATCTAGTCCCAGTAGAACTTTCCACTTGCTTTGAGTCAAATGTAACATCTTTGTTAATGAAAACCTTCATTTATAACTAATCATACAACTTGAAGCCCTTAACTCCACGCCTGAAGCAAATGATGATCGCCTTCTTTGTCGTGGTTCTACTTTATCAATCTGCACGTGATAGTAAGTTAGACATCCAAACACTCTCGTGTGCTCATAATTTCTATAAAGATAGTCCTGACCACATCTCCTTTGGGGTCTTCTTCCTAATAGCTGCAGAAGGTAGACGGTTCACCAAATGACAAACATTCTAGGGCATCCGCCCAATAGATTCTATCCAATTCAGCATTGAATAACATACACCGAACTTTCTCCACCAAAGTATAATTCATTCTCTTTGTCATCCCATTTTATTGTGGTGTCAGTGAAGTGATGATCTATACTAGCTCTCTGACACTCTTACAATAATGCATCTGAAGCGTATTCGCCCTCATTGTCTGATTTGATAAACAAGATATTTTTATCAGTCTGAGTCTCAATCCACTTCTTCTAAGTTATGATAATCTCAAGCACTTCGCTTTTGCACTTCATGGTGTACACCGGATCCTTTTCTTATCTTCGTCTGCTGAGTGGCGTGTTTTCATTGGGCCCCAACATCTGTGTGAACATACTCTAAAATATATTTTGTGTTGTGGAAGGCGGTCCCAAAAGATTGTGTTCTTGTCAAATACACGATATTCATAAAAATCAAGCTTGAATGTATTTTCTCCTTTAATCAATCATTTATTCGCCAAATCTAAAAGTAAACCCTCCCCAGTATGAGCTAGTCGCATATGCCAAGACGTAGTGACGTTAGAAGAATTATTAGCAACAACAGTCATTCCAATCACTGTACTACCCTAAAGATAGTAAAGATTGTGATGACGAACTCCCTTCATAAAAATCATTCCTCCATAATATATCCTCAGAACTCCTGTCTCAATAGCCATTGAACTCTAAAGCCCCAACTAATAGCAAATTCTTTTTTACATCTGAAACATGTTTAGCATCAGTCAGTTCACTCACAGTACCATCATGTATCATGATAAAGATACTTTCTACACCAATAGTGCAAGAAGTTTAATCGTTGTTCATAGTCAATGCAACGCTATCCAGCTCCTTCTACGTACATAACCACCCTCGATGGGGACAAATGTGATAGGTAACACATATATCCAAAATCCAACATGAAAAGAGTCCTATCAAGCAGACCCAGCGAGAATGTGATTAAAAATTAAACAAAAGGTGATGATTGATACAAACAAACTCATCGAGCCAAGCTCCATCCATAAAGAGAAATTCCAAAATTTAGATCTATGTTTGTTTAAACTTTCATGATCTAAATAAAGCATGCCTACCTTCATTTATTTTTTTGTTTCACATAATGAAAAACATGATTGATGTGAAATATGTCACATTTATGAATGGGTTACCAAAATACCAAAAATGCACAATCTTTTAGACCCCCATTAAATCTACTAGTATAAGTTGGTGCCTTTTGATTTAAAAGAAAAAAAATCAAATACAACTGCTAATGGCCTATGAAACACATATTCTACAACTTCACACACAATGATGCACATAATTGTAGAATTTTTCTTTCTATGTAAATCTAATTGTATTGAGGTTTTTTATTCGACTTAATTATTACAAATAGTATTTAATCAAGGAAATTTCTCTCCATAGATCTTCTCTTTCTATCCCTTCTATCGCTGATGGACAAAGAGCCCTTACTCTTTCAATTCATTAATCTCCTCAAGTGTGCATCCCTCTTTATTTTCATTCATAATCCCTAAACCTTTTCCTTGTGTTCATTAATATAAAATAAGGAAAAACTAATTAGCCTTCCATCATATAAAATACCAAAATCAACCCTCAAAATAGAGAGACAATTTTGTTTCCTAGGTTGCATTTACTAATCAAGGAAGAGCATGTAGTTTGGGTTATTAATACCATCAATGCTTCCAATACAAAAAATGGACTATGTTGTGGTCCTCATAACATAACTCGCTTTAACATCTAGAGTTGGAGAGGAAGGTTCATAAAAAATCCTTCTCCTTGGTCTTTGAACACCAAGCATGATGTTGCTATAAGAAGTTAGGCTTGAAATATGAGCTAAATCTCCCTCGCATCTTAGTAGTAGAACTACGAGTGATGTCCAAATGAGTTAAAGCAAGTTAAGCACACTCAAACTCAAATTCAAAACCACATGTTCGATTGAAAATCAAAATCATTTTGATATAGTTTGGAATAGGGCTTGAAATAACATTGAAATAAAAAATCAAGTCGATTCGAATTGAATCAAAATTTGAACAAGTTTTGGGTTTCAAACTTTTTTAGTGGTATTAAGTAGCACTATTCAATAATAACTTATTTTTTTGCAAAGATCGGATGAAGAACAAATACCAGAATACCATCAATAATCAATCAAATATTTCTATAAATAAAAGAATAACATAATCCCTAAGAACGCATTTAAGGGTTGTTTGGTTTAATGATATCTAAATATAAATAGCATCAAGATTTAAGTGTGCTTCAGCCAACAATATTATCGATTAAACTTAGTATATTGATTTTGATTCTATAATGCTTGCAAGTAGGCACCATTATTTATAATGATCAATGGTGCCAATTTTTTTTTTTTTTTACCATTCTATGGTTGTTAGATCGCCTCCATATGTCAATAAAACAGAACTTCAAATTCACTTATGAATTTGGTATGAAAATTGACACCAACTTAAACAATCAATACTTGTTAATAATGCATCATTATATGACGGTTGTCAAAGAACCAAACTATCCATTTTTTAAAAGGAGTTACAGTTGCATTACAGTTTTAGTTGTGTAAAGCAAGTTTACCCACAATTCCCTTGATAATTGAATCAGTAGCTCCAGATTACTTGAATACAAAATCCAGGTAATAGGGGAAATTTCATCAATTTTTATCTCAGCTGCAGTTACAAAAGGAACAAGTGTTGGTCAACGGCAAGCAAAGTTGCAAATTCGAGAAATAAAACCGATGTACAGTTTGTATGTCATGTAAATAAAAAGTTGGCTCATATGAGATGCTTCACAAACAAAAAAATTGGAGCAAAGGGCTCAATGAACTGATGAAGCAGTACGATGAAGGGGAGGATAAGAATGTCTTCCAGATACCTTAGATAAAAATCCATCGAATGCCAGTTTGTAATTACTGTCCGGATGATCCTTGGGGACTACTCTCTCATCAGCCCAAAACACGTGCCACTTGCCCCAATCAATGGAATCCGCAAACGGCGACTCGACCAACTTCCTGTAAATCCATCGACATCAACGAATGCAAAAAAAGATGGAGGGAGTTTTCAAAAAGATCCCCATGGAGATAACCCCGGATATTAGCACTTATAACCTGAGTGATTTGACGAGCGAGCCTCCGGACAGGACGACTGTGAAATCCCCCCTCTCCAGACAGAATTTCTTCGACAGATCCGCCGTGTATTTGGCCAGAGAATCGGACAGCTCCTCCTCACTCTCAAACACGAGAAGCTCCGAACCCCCCCTCGTCGCCGCTCCTGGAGTCGTCCAAGCCGCCATTAAGTTACTCGTTGATCGCCGACCAAGTTGGAGAGAACTGAATGTAGCGGTGCTTAGGAGAGGATGGAAGCGACAGGATGATCGGAGGATCGCCGGATAGTCGAAGGTCGGCGCCGGAGTAAACAGACGGCGGTGGGAGGCGACGAGAGGGGAAGAGAGGGAGAGCGCCATGTTATAGGTGGGCAGTCGGGGTGGTAAATGGTCTCCGTATTCGGAATTTAGACGCATTGGTAATTCATAGCCGTTGAGATCGAGATGAACGGCTCCTGTAAGAGCTTATACTGACAAATAACCTGTCAGCACTGCCATTTTGATTTTCTGGAGTATTTATAATCAGTCGTCTAAAAATATTATAAATAAAAACTAAGGGGTTTAGAAGAGGTTTTAAAGTATTTGGAATAGTATAATCAAGCAAAATATGAAGAAAAATTATACTAAACAGCCTTCATTTGTTGTGATAGAGAAATTATACACCATAGCTTTATTAAATGTCTCTTTATCTATGTGTTAAAAAAATGGACTTGAGCTTTCCTTTCCTTATAATTGTATGATCGGAAAATATCACCTTGCTGAGTTAGGATAAGTCATCGTCGGAGTGATGCAAGCGGAAATTTTTCCTTTTTTGTCGGCCACCGAGTCCCTCGGGTCAATCTTCCTGATTCAGCCTCTCTGGTTCGACCCTGCTGATTCAGCCCCCTGACTCAACCTCCCTGGATTGGCCTCACAACTCCAGCCGACCACCCAACACCGACGTGCTCCAACGCTTCCGAATGACAAAATGGTCAAAAGATGCTATATCGTTTTCTAAAAATAGAGAACATTTGAAATGTGTTAAAGATGGGGCTCTCCAACTCCCTCAAACTCACATTGCAATCTCATTTTTGTCAAATAAAGAAGGACAGTGAACACCCCCCCTCTCTTTATGTCATTTTTTGTCTTTTTCCCTCAGATTTCATGCTCTATCCATTGGGCACGAACAAATTTATAAATTTGACTTCAACAACATAAAATGTGCAGTGAGCAGTATCGTGTCTTCAACAAGAAAATAAGCCTTTTGAGTTGAACAACTCAAAGCAGAGAAAGACGGCAAATAAGAGGAAAAAGAAGAAAATAAGAGGACAAGAACGTAGAATCTCTCATTTTCGAAGAAGATCACCTAACGGAAGAACAAAAAGATGAGAATCTTTTCTTTTTGCCTCGTTTGCTTTTCTCAAATGAAGAAATAAATAAAAAAGAGAGAAAAAAATACAAAAAATTTCATCATCTCATTCAAATCTCTCTATCGGGCGTGCAGACAAAAACTCTCTTCTGGTACTAGCAAACACAGCTCTCCTCCTGGACGAGCAAACCAAGGCTCTCCTCCTGGACGAGCAAACAAAATCTCTTAAATGGGACCTGCAAATAAAGCATTTCATTCGGGAGGAGCCAATCGATAAACTAAACACTATATATAAAAAATAACCAATAATAATCTTCTCGTCAAAGACCAACACAAAGATTGATAAAAAACTAAGTTGAGTTAGTGGTTCAAGAAATAATATTTTATGCACTCACGAGTTTTTCATTTTTATTGCATCTTCGCCTCGAAGAAGAGAAAAACTAATAAGCTTTATGCACGATCATAAAATGTCACACTGTCGAGTTATGATAAGCTATTGCTAGAGTCGTGCAAGCAGAGATTTTCCCCTTTTTGGTCGTCCACTCAGTCTCTTGAGTCCGCCTACTTGGGTCAGCACCCCATGGTCAAGCCTCCCTAGTTCGCCATCCCTAAGTCGGTCTCTCTTGTTTGACCTCCGTGGTTCGACCTCATTAGGTCGGCCACAGCCAAAACATGAATAAATAAATAATGTGCATTTCAATACCCTATATAACCATGCTTTTGTCAATAATAATTTTACATTCCTACATAATATTAAAAAATAATTAAATATATTTTCTCAAGAAAGCTAATACTAAATTTTTATATTATTATTTTGGAGAATAATATTTATATTTTAATTGTGGCCCATTTATTTATTTAGATATTCTATTTCCAGAAGTCTCTATACCATTCAAAGAAGGGCCACTCCAGGCGAAGCCCCCTCTAAAACCCTAGAAACCCTGCGTGCTCTTCCACGGATTGGAGTCGGAGATGGCGACCGCTGCGTTGATCCGGAACTTGAGGCGGCGAGAGGTGTCATCTCCTCTGCTTTCTTATGTCAGATCGGTGAGCTATCGTGTCCATCCCTCTCATCTGCTCATGATTGTCCTGTTCCTGTATAATTTTTGTTTCCTTTATTTCCTTGCAGTAGATCTAGCTTCTGTGCTTTGTATCTTATTGTAGATTATATTTTTGTTTTTGATTGCTTGATCAATGCTTCTTTGTCGGCATGCTGTGGTTTTGATCATATTTGATGATTAATATGTTTATTTATTTTATTTGTGATGAAGGGTGAGAGAATTTACGTTTAGATAGGTTTATTTGGAGCTGGTCATGGAAGTTTTGGGTTCATTGGTGCCCTTCTTGCAGAGGATGCTATCAATACATTTTCCTATGAATGATGCATTAGAAGCAAATACAAGAGTTGGACATGAAATTGTTGTATGGAAGAAATTTGTTGAGGCTTGTTAGTGGCTGGACTTTTCTTAGGAATAGGTTTATATATATTGAATTGTGTTTTTTGCATAAGGCGCAATTTGTTTGATACTTTAATAAAGCAATGATTTCTCTCTCTGAAGGGTATGCAATCTATTTGTGTCGTGTATTCGTTAGTTTCAATTTTATTATCTGCAAATTAGACAGAAGATTGGTGTGGATGTGGGAGGTTTTACTGAAGTTTGTATTTTTAGAATGGTCCTCGACGGAATATTTATGATTTTTTCTTATTTTGTTTGTTAAGGAATCGCAACTGTGGAATGTTTGCCAACATACATATTCTCTATGAGTGATGCATCTAGGAAACAAAGGGGGATGCATCTTCTTGGTGAAATAAGCATTCAAAGGGAATATTGTAAATGATATATTAAACTTTTTGTCTACCAGGTTGATGAAACAACACGTTTGTGCAGGTTGTAGTAAATACAAATACAATGAAAGTCTCTCCATGATAATGTAGTAAATACAAATTCAAATGATTTTTATAATTGTTTTTGATATAATTTTATTTATCATCACTTGCATTTTATGATAATGAGACTAATGCACCAATCATTACTCACAACATTGATATTGTTTACCATATGTTAAACATCATTTAAAAATGCTACATAAAATTGTCCATAAATAATTCTAGAATATTCACATATTTGGTTTCTAGGCATGAATGCTTTACATGATGTTATAAAATCATCGATTGTACTTATAACACAACAACTGTAAAATATGCAGTACCAAAACATGTAATACTAGGCATTGCCATGATAAATTTTCCCAGATGAACATGTATAAGGTATAAGATCAATAGTGCATTTATCCATATTACAATACGGTATTTATGCTGGGCCTCGTTAGTCTTTCTGTCCCATATTTGGGTTTTGTTAATCTCATTGACACCATGAATTTATATATTTGAACTCAATCTACACATCTTTATCCATGTATTTCTTGTGCCTTATTTTTAGGAAAATTGGTTGGAAATTTGGTATTGTTAATCTATCTGTGTTAGGGGTGGAACCAGATTACGTCTTGGGTGTGCAATCGCCCACTTTAGAATTTGAGATTTCTCTATATATAAGTAGTAAAATTTAATAATTATTTTTATATAGTTTAGGTAATTTAGTAACTTTTCCCCTTCCAATATATTTTTTACCCAATACATGAGAAAAATTAGAAATTTTTGTGATTTTTCCCACCCAAAAAATTGAAGTTGGTTCCGCCCTTGATATTTGTGTGCTAATTACCCATTTAGTGTTGCTTTTATATCCATGTCGTTGAATGTTTCTGGCAATTTTTTGAAGCGAAGTCCTGCATTTTAGTTAGTGCTACCAATTATTGTGGTATTTTAGATGTTTTGTAAAATTCAGTTCTATTCCATGATTTGTTAAATAATGCTAGAGCAATGTTGATAAGAATATTGTTGCTTTAGAATAAGGTTATCTTGAAACTATTTTACTCCAAATAGTATTTGGCTTTCAGCTGTTTTAATTTTAGTAATAACATCATTGGTGAGCTGATCTTGTTGTTTTATGCAGTTTTCTGGAATCACTAAGCCAACTTGGATTAGTTCTCCTTCCAGCAACAGATGGGCAAGTTTTGCTAGACCATTCAGGTTGTTTACAAACTCCTTTATAGATTGTCATATCAAATGAAACTACAAGAAGATACCCTCTCAATAAACCACTTTCTGTTTTCGTGTTCCCCATTCAGCTCAAAACCTGCTGGGAATGATGTAATTGGGATTGATTTGGGAACAACCAACTCTTGCGTGGCTGTCATGGAGGGCAAGGTTGGCCTTTTAGATGCTTATTTAGACCCTCATAGTGATATATTTATGGAGAAAAGTGTCAAAATAGCCCCCTGACTCTTTACAAGGGGTTATTCTAGTCTCAAAGTTTATAAAGTGTCAATTTAGTCTCGGACTATTTTAATGCAGGCTGAAATACTCTCAACGGATGACTGAATTCAGCCTAGAGTAGGGACTAATTTGACATTTTTATTAACTCTTGGACTAAAATGACCCCATTTAAGGCGACTCTTTTGTTCCTTTAATCTAGATTGATGTTATCTAAACTCTACCCTTTCAATATTTGCCTGCTGTAGAATCCAAAAGTCATCGAGAACTCTGAAGGAGCACGCACCACACCATCAGTCGTCGCTTTCAATCAAAAGGGCGAACTTCTTGTCGGAACTCCTGCAAAGCGACAGGCCGTGACCAATCCATTAAACACAGTATTCGGAACCAAGCGATTGATTGGCCGTCGATTTGACGATCCTCAAACTCAGAAGGAGATGAAGATGGTTCCTTATAAGATTGTTAAAGCTCCCAATGGTGATGCTTGGGTCGAGGTTAATGGACAGCAGTATTCCCCCAGTCAGATTGGGGCCTTCATTTTGACGAAGATGAAAGAAACTGCTGAAGCCTACCTAGGAAAATCAGTTTCAAAGGCTGTGATAACTGTTCCCGCGTATTTCAATGATGCTCAGCGACAGGCGACGAAAGATGCCGGTAGAATCGCCGGCCTTGATGTCCAGAGGATCATCAACGAACCAACAGCTGCAGCTCTTTCATATGGGATGAATAACAAGGAGGGTCTTATTGCTGTCTTTGATCTCGGAGGCGGAACTTTCGATATTTCTATATTAGAAATTTCAAACGGCGTGTTTGAGGTTTGTTTTTCTCAGCTGCTGTTTCGTGATCACTTATATTTTTGTTTTTTATTTTTCATTTTTATTTTATTTGTTTTATGTTTTTTTGAAATAGAACATGTTTGGTTGCAATTACTGATTTTTAAAACACTTAAAACACCCAAAAGTTGTTGCGTTTGAAAAACAAATTGATTTAAAAAATATATAGAAAATAAAAACTTTTAAAAGTAAAATTTTTATGCTCTTTGTGTGAAAATATGATACTTTATCGAGGGGAGGGTGTAATAATTTTCTCTATTGCATGCCATTTTCAGGTTAAGGCTACAAATGGCGACACCTTTTTAGGAGGAGAAGATTTTGATAATGCATTGTTAGAGTTCTTGGTTAGCGAATTCAAGAGAACGGAGGGGATAGATCTTGCGCAGGACAGGTTAGCCTTACAAAGGCTTCGTGAAGCTGCTGAGAAGGCCAAGATTGAACTTTCTTCAACTTCCCAGACTGACATTAACCTCCCCTTCATAACAGCTGATGCATCAGGAGCGAAGCATCTTAATATTACTCTGACAAGATCTAAATTTGAGTCCTTGGTGAATAATTTGATTGAGAGGACTAGAAATCCATGCAAGAGCTGTTTAAAGGATGCAGGAATAGCTTCTAAAGATGTGGATGAGGTCCTTCTTGTGGGAGGTATGACTCGAGTGCCTAAAATTCAGGAAATAGTTCAGGAGATTTTTGGGAAGGTACCGAGCAAAGGTGTAAATCCTGATGAAGCTGTTGCATTGGGAGCCGCTATTCAAGGTGGGATTCTCAGAGGAGATGTGAAGGAATTACTTCTCTTGGATGTGACTCCGTTGTCACTTGGAATTGAGACTCTTGGTGGTATTTTTACCAGATTGATCAACAGGAACACTACCATTCCCACAAAGAAGAGTCAGGTGAGTCCACACATTTTTGCTTTTCTAATAGGAAGCCTTACATACATACCACTTAATTCCTATGTTTTACATATCTACATCTAAACTTCCATTTTATATATATGCTACCTTGTCTATGCATGAAAATGTGTAATTAATGTTATAAACGTTTGTGTGATATGAAAAGATATGGGTGGTCTAAATTTAAAAGGCAAAATTTAGGTGTTAGATATGTAAATATATAAGCATTGGGCGGTATGTATGTAAATGCCCTTTTATAATATTAAAGTTTTGGACGCTCTTAGCAGGCATTTGAGCAACTGGACTGCTTCATCATTTCTGTTTAAATTTTTAGTTCAAATTTTTCTAGTTTCTAGCCAGTGCTAAAGACGCTCATCTCAAATTCCAAACCTTTTTTGTTCTTGTATATATACAATCAATTTTTTGCTCTATATATGCCTGATTTTATTTTATTACATGGCCATTTTTGTCTGGACATTCCATTGAGCTACAAATTCCTACTAGTCATCGATCTAAGTACTATTTTCATCTTATCTTCCTCTCAGGTGTTCTCCACTGCAGCTGACAATCAGACCCAGGTGGGTGTCCGGGTCCTCCAGGGCGAGCGTGAGATGGCTTCAGACAACAAACTCCTTGGCGAATTCGAGCTCGTTGGCATTCCTCCAGCACCGCGAGGCTTGCCCCAGATTGAGGTTACATTCGACATCGATGCAAACGGAATTGTAACTGTCTCAGCCAAAGATAAGGCCACTGGAAAGGAGCAGCAGATCACCATTCGGTCCTCTGGCGGTCTCTCGGAAGACGAGATCGAGAAGATGGTCAAGGAGGCTGAGTTGCACTCACAGAAAGACAAGGAGCGAAAATCTCTCATCGACCTCAGGAACAGCGCCGACACGACTATTTATAGCATCGAGAAGAGTCTGAGCGAGTACAAGGATAAGATCCCGGCCGAGGTTGCATCAGAGATCGAGTCATCCGTGGCTGAGCTTCGTCAGGCGATCGCCGGAGATGATATCGACCACATCAAAGCGAAGCTCGATGCCGCCAACAAGGCGGTTTCGAAGATCGGACAGCACATGTCCGGAGGAGCAGCGGGTGGTTCTCAAGGCGGTGGTGGTGATCAACCACCGGAGGCGGAATACGAGGAGGTGAAAAAGTAAGGTTTTTAAGGGTGGATCCAAGTTTTAATTCTCTTTTTCACGTAATTAATTTCATAGTACTTAACTGTTTTGCTTAGAATGTTAGAAGCCAAAATTTGTGCAATTTGCTTAATTATCCTTTTGCAGCTGGCAAAATGTTCATATAAACTTGTTGTAATTTCCCTATCACGGCATTTTATGACTCTCATCTGAGTTTTTATTTTATTTATAAATGTGTAACTCTGCTTTGGATATGGCTCCTCACAAATAATCCATGTCCTCTTCTATATGCAACTTTGCTTTATTTGTGATAATTAGGTTTTGATCCATTCCTGCAACTCTGAATAGACATTTTAGCTGTTCCAATACTCTATTCTGGAGAAATTATTGCATCAGGTTGCATCAGGACTCGAATCAATGTCTGTCACATGTACAAACAGACTCTCTATTTAATACATGGGTGGGTCTATACATGTGGCAGCCCTTGATTGAAGTTTTGATGTAAAACTGCATCATGAATAGAATCCCGATCCAATAATTTTTCTCTATCTTGATACTACATTGAGATTTAACATGAAAATATTATTTCCTCTTCTTGGACTAATACACTATTTACGAGCTTCCAACTACCCTTAATGTGCCGAACAATTTGAGTACTATCTTCCTAAGTTTAACTGTGCAAGAAGGGATTCAAATCCCCGACCTGAGAGTTCTTATATCGTGGATGCCAACCACTAGCCGGGAGGCCGGGTACGCAGCACAGGTGATCTGTATGTATAACACTTGAATCTTTAATGTCATATAAACATAACTTCAATTTTAAATTTACTCAGTGAAATATGTCATTTTAGGATTATGTTTTAATGTGTTGTGATACTAAAGTGTAAAATATGTAAATATTAAATTTTGGTGTTATTTCATTGCATAGAATAGTACTGCAGGGCTCAGTTGTTGTCATGAGCTAAGCATATCCATTTTGTTTGATATAAATGATTTTGGTGGTATAAATGTAAATAGTGAAATTTAGGTGTTAGATGTGTAAATGCATAGGCAATTGGGTGTTACATTTGTAAATATCTCAGGGCATTATTATTCAACAATGTTTATGATTAATACATAAAATGAATAATGATAATCCTTATATATTTACATATCTAACCCCTTAACTTTTTCATATTTACATACATGCCGCTCAAAAGAAACCACCAACATACATAAAAAGGTACCACTTATTAACTTTTGTTATAAATGTAAATATCAAAATTTAGTTATTACAAATATAAAATACATACAACAGTCTTGGGGTATGTATGTAAATTTTGATAATTTGTATTTGAAAAGTTGAATTGAATTGGAAATTACAAACCCCACCCTGGCTGGCATTATAACTTGACTGCCACAGCAATTTAATGTTGGGGAAACTGAAACTGAGGGAGCTCAGTCTCTCTTTTACAGTTTTCTATAATCTCACACTGAGAACCAAAGATATAAATGCCCAAACTTATGAATGCAGTGACAAGCTTTTCATCATTCACCCAATGCCATTTATACCCACATTAATTTTCATTTTTTTTAAGGACCTCTCTGCAATAAATAAATAAATGAATTAAAAATAAAGCATATTTACATTAAAAATCTTACATACAGTGTGCAAGCAATTATGAGTCCGGACTCCAATAAAATCTTGTCACGTGTGTATGATTGGACCTACATAAAATATGACGACAAGATGCCAATTACATCTCGATAACACTGCGGTGTTATTTGAGTGGTCATCCGGGCGGTGTTATTAACACTGTTCTCGAGCGGTATTGCGGTGTTATTTAGTGTTATTAGAAGTTGTTTTGCAATAATACTACAATAAATGTATTTTCTTCATTTTTTAGATGGGCTCAGTCAGATACACGTGAAAGGATTTAGTTTATCAAATGTGTTGAGTGCCAAAATAGTCTCATATTATTTAACACTGCAATTTTAGTTTGATAGTTCGTAGAAGTGTCAAATTAGTACCCGATTATTTTAAAATTGAATTCTAATAATTTTCTAAAGAGATTATTTCAGTCTCGATTTAAAGAACTTGCAGACTATTTTAACACTTCTATGAATTTTGGGACTGAAATGACTCTCATTTAATTAATTGGAGACTATTTGGACGCTTAACCTTTTTATCAAGATAGTATGTTGGTCCGGTCTTTGGCTGGATTGGTTGCTCGATGATTTTGATTATTCTTTCAATTAGACTTGACAATAAAAAATAGTTCGAGGAGCGATGTGATGAACATAAGAATTGAGTGAGAAATATTAATTATGTTAAAATCTTTCATTTTTAAAATAAAATTTAAAATTATTATAAATATTATTAATAAATTAGAAATGTGATTAATATTGAATTATTATTGAGTATTTAACTTTAGACGTAAGTTTTTTAATGTATTTTATGATATTAAAGATTTACAAAAGAAAGTTATATGATATTAATGGATTATTCTTTCAATACGTCTTCAACAACAATGCCCGATCGAAAATTGGCATCGATAAAGTTGTTAGTGAACGAAGGCAGTACGTTTTGAGTCGAGTTCTTGTCGATCAAGCGAAATAAGCTAAAAGTATTCTCAAATAAGTATGATATGAAGTAAAGAAAAGAAGGTTTAATTTTTATGTAATATTTATATTGTGAACCCTAGAGGGTACAAAAGAGAGTGTATATATATATTGGCATAGCTTAGGGTGCAAGTTGGTAGACAGTTAAGTCGTATGTCTCCTCTAATCCGGGTTCGATTCTTGTGAGAACGAATAGCACATAAAGGAGCGGTATTTCCAAATGCCACTCTTTCAATAATTATATATATTGAAACTCCACCAACAAATTTTCAACATGCTCAAAATGACACGAATCTCACAGTAATTTATTAGCAAGAAACATTCAAACTTCGATTCAAAGGCACCCGAAACTTTGATTCAACAAACTTCCAGTCAAATTGATTGGCACAACGATACGGATAGATCAGTACCAAAATTGGCCTAATTCGAGTCAGATCAAACCCACGTCAAGACATTAATTCAAGTTTGAAAACTTTTCAGACATAATTGGAAAGTGAAATAGATTGCAAATATGACATGTTTATAGTCAGATCGAGTGTTTTGGTAAAACGAATTTAAGGAACCCAAGATCCCACAATCTCGACATCATTAAGACGTTAAAATGTCCGTCGAACACGGTCCGTTCAAGGAGATTTCTCTGGGTTGTCTGATCAAGAGTGGTCCGAATTCCTTACTTATAGAGCCTCACCCCCTCTTGAAAATACTGACTACACCCGAGGCAAGAGGAAGATTGAAGCCTACATAAGAGGGAGCTCCAACCCAACATGACAACATCCTACATCGCAGATCTAGCCAACTCCGGCCGCCACCGTCTTGTAAAAATGTTAGTGATTATGTTAGTCAAACATGATATGTCAGCCAAGATTGATTTTTTTGTTATAAAATGAGATAAACTGTCATATTTATTTCTAATATTGTTTTTTTTTCTTGGTAATAGTCTTAAAATTGTTTTTGCATTATTAAAATCATAGAAAATAAGTAAAATAATAATAATAATAAATTCCCCACCCTGAGGTCCCTGACTAAAGAATGAGATTACCTCTGGGCGACAACTATGCTCGGTTGCCGACTTCCGCACGCAAACAACATCCCCGCACGTGTTTTGCTTCAGTATTTTATAATATTATAATACATATTAATCAGTACGTATGAGTATATCAATAAACATAGTCACATAATAAATAAAGTAAGAAAATAATGAGAACAAATTAAATTAATTGATTTTATTATTTTTTATTTATTTTATATTATTTATACTTTTATTATTTTTTATTTATATGTCTATGTATGTATTTATAAACACACAAACACTCATAAAATAATATTCTATTAAACTTATATTATATATCTTCAATCCTAAAAAAAAACATAAATCTTAGGAAGGTATTTATAATTTTATTAAATTACTTATTAAATTATTGTATATATATATATATATATATATATATATATATATATATATATATATATACATATATATAATATTATGTGTCATTAGCGTGACTCTTAATGAGCTGTCTGTCAAGCTTCAGTCTTTTCAGCGGGTTCGAACTCGCTCCGATCAGTTTAACAGTAGTAAGGGCGGTCCTCGAATAGTTAGACGCATGAGGGTTGCTGGGGGCTCTTATAATAGCCTCTCGACATTCTTTTTCATATATATATTCTACAATTGATATACAATTTTAATAAATGTCTTATTATTTGCGAATCACTCATATTGACCTCGCATTATTAGTCAAAGAGCCGAATAGAACGAAAGTTGAGCATGGTCAAACATTGGTCACACTGTATGGCTTGATCAACTCAAGTGATTTGGATCCAAACAAGATATATGTATGATGTATTATCTCCTTCCAAGAAGAATTTGTACAATAGTGCCTCACAAAATAAAATAAAAAATTAATATAAAAATTAAAAATTTTGCATATTCCTATTTATGTTGATGAAACTTTATCATATATATATATATATATATATATATATATATATATATATATATATATAGAAATCCACAATTTCAAGCACTTAATATCTTTGAAATCTCTCTTGTTATGAAGAAATTTAAACAAAATCAATTTGTATTATTATTTTTCATAAAATATTAATTAAGATCTAAAACTTAGCATCTTAGTATATAGCATCAAAACATATAAATCATCTAATTATTTAAATTTTAATTAAATACAAAAACAAAATAAAAAACAATAGAATATAAACAATAATAGATCAAACAAGACATATCATGGAAATAGCTATAGTTTGAACGAGTTGAAAGAAAGAAGAAAGAGTAGCTAAGTTAAAGAAAGCAATAATATTTTACCAAAACAAGTATAGAAAAAAGAATTATAAAGAGCAACAAGAAAGTTCTTCTTAAGGTAAATTGATGGCATGGATTTCACCTTTGCTTTTCACATAATCTTCATAAGAAAGCAAGCAAAAGAGAAATTTATGTTATAAGATTATCTATTATTATGGAGAAATAATATGCAATAGATATTTTAGTAGGACAAACAATTATTAGCAAAAAAGTTATAGAAAATATAAGGTGGATAGATAAGGAGGAGGAAGAAGAAGAAGAAGAAGAAGAAGAAGAAGATGATGATGATGATGAAGAAGAAGAAGAAGATGATGATGATGATGATGATGAAGAAGAAGAGAGATGTGGGAGGGAATGGAAGAAGAAAGAGCTTCTGAATTTAGTAAGGTGAGTTAGAAAGAAGATAAGGAAACAGAAGCTTATAAGTCAAAAATAGAAAGAGAGAGAGAGAGTAGAGAGAGAGAGAGAGAGAGATCAAAAAGAAATGATGAAAGTTTGCCACTTTGGAGCATGAAAAAAGTAGAAAGGTCTAAACGGAGAGATTCAAACCGCATTATGATTACAGCAATCTGCTCTCTCTCTCTCTCTCTCCTCGCTCAAACATCAAATTACAGTAAAAAAGAGCTAAAAGAGAACGATGAAGTCAACTGAAGCTGCGCAGAAGTCAAATAATGGAGGCTGTGATATGTGGGGGGAATGAAGCCTGGTCCGAGATTTTAATTTTTCTCCTCCATGAACTCGCATCTCAAGCTATGATGGATGAATATGGAGTAATGGAAAATAAACCTCGAGCCAGACAACATTCCCCTCAATAAAAAAGCCTCCTTTTTTTCCAATAACCAGTAGCACCTCTCTCTCTCTCCCTCTCTGTTTCTCTCAGAGCTCTCACTTAAGTCTCAAGTTCATTGTTTTACTCTCTCTCTCTCTCTTTCACTCAACTTCCGGCTTATTTCAAGGGTGGTGGAATGGGTGGTGAGAGGTCATCATGACTGAAATGATTACTCTGCTGAAACATCAACAGTGAGAGAGAGAGAGAGATAGGGAGGAAGGAAGGAGATGAAGAGAGTGAGAGATGGAAGAGTTAAATAGAAGAAACAGAGGAGTAAATAGAGTTGGTCAGCTCGGACAGAGTTGTCGACAGGGACAATAAAGAAGGGAGAAAGAGAGAGAAAACAGAGAGAGAGAGGAGACAGATTAGAAGACAACACAGGTGAAGGCATCCATCCTACCACTCACCCTTTTCTCCCAGCAGAAATGACCACGAACCCATACACTCTCTCCCTCTCTCTCAGTTTCTCTTCCTTAATTTCTCTCTCTATCTCAGATTCCTCCCACGGTCTACAGCTGCCATTAATATGGCCTTTCAAAAAGCTCTTCTGCTTAACATTAGCTCCAACTTGACTCACTTTCACAAACTCATTTACTTGATGAGCTAAATTCAGCCTAATTCAGCCTTTTTGTTGAGAAATTTAGGTGAAAGAAACCCAACAATCGATACAAATTCAGAAGAAAACATAGAGATTTAACGAGGTTCGGCAAGGATGCCTACGTCCTATGGAGCAGAGCAGCGGATTTTCTTTTCACTTTCAGAAAAGAGTGTAAAATACATAATATTTTCCTAGGGTTACAACAAAACCTATTTATAACCCTAGAGAACAATAAGTAATTACCAAATTATCCTTGTGTCATACCGCATAGCATTGCCCCCGCACCCTCAACCCACATAATAAAACTCTCCCGATTCACTCGCTCCACTGCAACATCTGTTCCTTATTTGATATATGAGCTATTCCAAACACTTTTGATTAGATCTTATATATTTCTCATGATAATAGCTCTATTATATATTATATATTATTGAAAACGAATTAATTTGTCAGTGATCGAATCAAACACAAAGATTATAGACGATTGATACAATGAGAGGATTGCACAACTTGCTTAGTTTAGAAAAAGTTGCGTGTATCCAGACTCTTGTGATCATTTTTCTGTAATCGAATCTTTACGAATACATGAATAGAGAGAGGGGTTCAAAAGTTCCCCTTACATGAAATGATCCTCTATTTATAAAAGATTGGATTTCAATATAAGCAAAATACATTTCTTTAATCGAAACAATATTACATTAGAAGTTCTGATAATGATCCAACTTCATTATACATTAAACTATTTAGTTTTTTTTTGTATTTAGTGAGTTCGGATCATACGATCGACTCATCGTATCGAATTCGATACAGCTTTTACATCGAATTCTTACGTAATATTATTTGATATATATATAATATATATATATATATATATATATATATATATATATATATTATATAAATGTTATGTTCATATAAAACTCATATTTTATTTAATAATTAACTGAGTAAAGAAAATAAAAATAAAAAATTCTCTCTCTCTCTCTCTCTCTCTCTCCCTTTCAGATTCCTCCTACAGCTCACAGCACAGCTTCCTTTTCGTCTCCCTCTCCCCACTTATTCATACTTAATTAAAGCAGCAGGTAACAAGCTCTGGCAGAGTTGGTTGGATTAATGGAGATTTAGACATAAATAATACCATAATTATGATATAATTAATCGTTTTATGTGACTATATTTTCACTAATTTAATAATTAAAATTAATGTTATAGTCTTTATATCAATCATTAGATTAATTGCTTAAATTCATCCGACTTTACTGTTGATTATTATAAAAATTTAATGGAAATATGTTTTCGGCATTTAAAATAAGAGAAGTTGACATTTCAGATGATACAAGCTGTCTCCAAGAAAACCGGTGGTCTGTTCCATAACTTAATTTCTTGCCCTAAACTTTTAATATTTTTTTATTATTTTTGGTCGTTTTGTTGTATTTTGCCTCCTAATAATTGAAAAACAATAGGGTCCGCCACTAATATATTTATATACATATTTAATGAATGATCAAAAGCTATTATACGAGCTCCTAAACATCCCTAATATGTATAATTATTTGAGTACCGCCCTCCACAAGGCGATCGTGGCCATAGGCGGATTCGAACCCCCGACCTGAGGGGACTTACAACTGATTCGCAGATGCCAATAGGGCTGTCAAAAAAGCTCGTTGTTCGCGAACAGTTCGTGTTCGGTTCGCCAAAAAGTTCGTGTTCGATTCGTTCGATAAGCAAACGAGACGAACATGAACACTTTTTTCGTTCGGTTTGGTAAACGAACCAGTTCGTGTTCGTTTGTGTTCGGTTCGTTATTGTTTGAAATATAAAATAATTTAAAATAATTATATATATAAAATTTATGATATTTTAAAAATAATTATATATTATAAAAATTTATGCTTATTTTAATATAATTAAACTCATAAATTACTTCATGATAATAATAATATTATAGTATTAATTATATTAATATAAGTATTATAATATTATAATTAATATACTATACTATATATTAAAATAAAACACTAACGCCTTATTCGGATTACTTCTTTAAGTATGTTACGTGTATAATATCGATCAATCTTCATTTAAAGTATCCATGACAGGATGTCACAATCATTATTCGCAACGTCATGTTTGGTTCGCGATGTTCGTGTTCGTTCGATAAACGAACTACGATGTGTTCACATTTCAAACAAGCTCGTTCGTTCATGATCGATTCGTTTATTTGTGTTAGCAGACATGATTGTGGTGCTCGAGGCGTAAATGTACGTGATGCCATCCAACGCGACACTCGATGCAATAGGTGAGACATCAATACGAGACCGCTAGGTCTAGGGCGACCCAATGCACAAATAATTCAAGTGCCACCTGACTTAAGGCGACACTGCGCCACCAGAGATTCAAACCCGTGACCTGAGGGGACTTACGACCTTCAAAGAGACTGTTCTATCAATAAGCCACGAAACACATTATTAGATAAGCTAATATATAATAGTTGTAATGTATGTAAAAATGCCTCATAAAAGTTGTAATTAGAGTAGCTGTTCTAACGTATATTAAGAAATTAATTAGCCGATATTATAGGTATATATATATATATATATATATATATATATATATATATATATATATATATTTTTTCCGGTCAGTCTATAGGTTGGCCTCCAGAGAGTGGTTGGGTTAGTTACCTTCCCCATCAGCTCTTTCCTTTTAACCATTTGCAGGGCCTTTCAAATTCTGACCGGCGTGAGAACGGGCAGTTAGGCTTTGTCTATTTATATTATATATATGAACCTTCCAATAAACTGACAAAGAGATGTACCTAAATAGAAAATAATGACTCATATCTTTCATATCTTAGGCTTCATATTTTATTATGTTATGTGTTGTGATAAAGTTTTATATATATATATATATATATATATATATATATATATATATATATATATATATATATATATATATATATATATTTATTTATAATCATAAATATATATGTATAATTGTTGTGTGACGGATGAGTTTATAACGCTACAGTAAGTACAACACTTGTTCGTGCATAATGTATATAAAACTTCTTTGTATTTTGAGTATGTCGGTTGTAACTAGTCGTCGTTGAAGGTTAATTATCACGAGGTATTGAATGTGTTGTTTATATGTTGCGCATTATTCAAGATACTTTGTTGCACAGTATTCGTGGATACGTCGTTACATAACAAAGTTTGCTGACAGCAGTTAGTAGGGGGTGCTGTTGGTGGTGGTTGATCGATGGCGGGCACGGAGGTCATAAATTATCGTCAAGTCTTCCATTCAAAACAATGCTGGAATTTGACTGATTCTCCTCCTCTTCCAAGTAATGAAAGGGAGTTTATTCATACGCTTCAGAGGAGGGACATTTTGGTCATTCGATAAATAATTCTCATAACTGCACGATTGAATGACCTCGTGTTGATTCTACTTGATAATAAGAGTTTCTTTCATGATTTGAGAGTCTTAATGACCTCAAAATTGAGTTTGAGCTCGATGGATTCTTCTCATCGAGGTGGACGATTTCACTATAAACATGTCAAATTTAGAGTTCACCGATGCTTTAATTAAAGACCCGATGCCTCCAAATGTACTTTAATATATTGATCTGGACTTGATTGGACTTAGATTGAACTAATTTTAGCATCATCGGGTTTGTCTTGTCAAGACAGTTAGTCTGACAATAAACTTACTGAAATCAAAACCAACTTGAATTTGAAATTTGAATGTTTGTTACATAAGAAAATGCACCGAGATTCACGCTACTCGATAAAAATTATTGATGACACATCAACGATGACAGAATCAATGAGATATTAATGATTTCTTATTAAATTTCTATCTTTTTTAAACTTTCACAACTCCATTATTGCAATATCACACGTGTTGTTTATTATTTTTAATCATATAAATTGTTGGCATGTCCCAAGCACATTTATATGTGTCATATATGATTTAATTTGATGTTACATTATAAAAATTTGGACAATTATGACTTTTTCTCTAATTAAATTGACAGAGTTCGTACAACCACCCAATAAAATGATATTATGATCTAAGGTGTTAATTATTTTTATAATGAGCAATACCTAATCCTCTTTTTGTCAAGCTATTAGGAACTAATTTGAATGTTATTATTATTATTTTAAGTGTTATAGTACCATGAAATGATTTTTTCATTATTTTAATTTGAAATTTTGGAAATTAATATTCACCTAATCTTATTATAGAGAAAAAAGAGGGCATATAGTAAACTCTAGTGAGTTTCCTCTAAGTAATTCGTCAAATAAATTGTTAAATCCCTGTAGGACGTAAGTGGGTCCTATATTATTCGTAAGCACATAAAATCTGGTAAAAGTCTTTGTTTCGTAGAGAGCGAGAGAGAGAGAGAGAGAGAGAGAGAGTGTGTGTGAGGTACAGTGAGAGAGAAAGAGGAAACCTATTCACAATTTCATGAAATATATTAATTCCAAATCTTACAAGTTGAAGGGAAGCGACTCATTGGAGGTTCCCAAAGTTATAAGATCCTAGGAGAGAGAGAGAGAGAGAAAGATAGAGATAGAGAGAGAGAGAGAGAGAGAGAGAGAGAGAGAGAGAGGAAATATAGATAGAAGCAATCTCCAAAGAGGGACTAAATTAGGAGGATACATGGAGAGAGGAAATCTCCCCTATCTATCTTTTTCCTTCCTCTGTTATACATAGGAGAGGAAATCCATCAAAGTAGTACACTTCACATTTTGTGTCATTTCTTTATGCTATCCTAATGAAAAGAGTGTGATATGGATGTCAGATCTTAATTCAGGACCTATTGCCATTGGATATCGAATATTGTTGATACGACATCCACCTCTGTATTTGGGTGAAAAGATAACATCTCAAATATCAGGAGACGTCTTTAAACAAGGAATTGACCATTGAACTTGGTAGTCATGATGACTCCCACTGACAGTTGCCATAGCGTAGGTGGGCTAGGTTAACCTTTTGAGGAAAATGAGAGTTATCTAATCGACTGACAACCTCGGTTCATCCACTTTGATTGGTAGGCTCAGTTCAATCACTTCAATAGGTAGGCTCATTTTATTAAGATAATATTTAAGTGAAAACTTTTGTATACCTGTATTTGTATATACATAAATTAATAGCATTTTTTTTAGAGTGATTTACAAAAATTTCACATAATTTCTATATATTCAGATATCTAACACCTTAACTTCAATTTTTTAAATATTTTAATTTTTAAAAGTCAAAATAGTTGACTTTTTTATCTGATACGAAAGACTTGGGTGGTCTAAATTATGAAAAAAATAAATTGTAATAAAATTTTAAAATAAAATATTGTAAATTAAGAAATATTATTTCGAGCTGCTATGCAAAATAGTTCATAATGAAAAGAAAGACTATTATAGATGAATTTTAAAACAATAAGAAAGTATTTTGACACTTCTATAAACTGAGAAGACTAAAATAACTCCATATGAATAGTCAGAAGATTATTTTGACACTTTAATCTTTTAAATAAATGCAAAAAATATTAAATTTCACCAATATCAAATTCTAATAATAAAAAAGAAATCATTATTTATAATTTATTTTATGATGTGTTACAATTTCATATTGAAATGTACATGACTTTCGAAAGAAGAGGGTACATATTTGCTAAATTTTGCAGCAGAATTGAATGGCTGACAGTACTTAAAAGTAGTACTGAGAAAATATTGATTGTGAGGGGTTGAATTGAATGCCTCCTCCATTGTCCTTTATTTCCAATATGAGCTAAAGAATGGAGGCCCCGAGAGATTTCCACTTTTCATTAATTCAAATAAAATTTTCTTGTCCTTTTTTGTAAATAAATTATAAATTATGTAATTTATATTTATGAATTTGTAGACATAAATTTTTTTTCTTTAATCATAAGCAATAAATTCTTCCCATTTCAAGCAATTTCTTTTTCTTTTTTTTTTTTTTTTGCAAAGTTCCAATTTTTTTTTTAGAAGTATCACATTTTATGCGATCCATAGGCCGCCATGCATAACACAGTAACTGGGGTGTATGACGACCTAGCGGCCAATGATTGATCGTCCGGACGTGCGATATCCGGACAGAATATTTTCTCGAATTGGTGGGATCCAATTACTTGATCATCGGGTTCTAAACCATTCAATTTTGACATATATGTATGAAAGAAACTAATGAAAATGATCAAGATGCCCATCTTAGATTTATAAATATGTCATCATTCTACATATTTGTGGACATAATTTTAATATGAAGCCAATGTGAAGTTCATAAAATGCGGAAAATTATTATTTGTGGACTTTGCAGAGAGATTATCCGAATCAATTTGAATCACTCTCCCCTCTTTTGAAACAACTTCCTCAATCATCTCTAATTGCTTGACGACTCGAGGTCATCCAATCCACCTTACTCTGTAAGGCGAATAATTTTTTGTATCGTCATCGTGCGGGATCATTACCATTAATATATTTTGAATTTAATTCATCACCACTCAATGGATGATCATTGTCGTTCTAGATTTCTATATTAAAATAATGGCTATAAGTTTAGTGAAGGGTAACCCTTCGTATTTTACAACTATTAACCAGTAAGAATAATTTCAACTAGATTAATAGTCTATTTGGGGCAGCTGCAGTTGTTTAAAGTAGCTGAGAAAGTACTAAAGAAGCGATTGTTCGAAAAGTTGTAGTGTCTGTTACCAAAAAATATATTTTTTAAAAAGTCAAATCACAACTTTCTAACAACCACCATAAGTAGACAGGTATGATGGGAAAACACAACTTTCAACAATAACTTTTTGAGAACGCAGATAAAACACAATTTTATCAAACAGAAAACACTACGTTGCGGCACCGCACTGCCGCTCCAAACATACCATAAATTTAATAGTCCAGACTCTCACCCATCAAGATATTGCCCGTTTTCGTGTCATGGCTGCAATTTTATCCAATTGAGATCACCTATCCCAGAAATGTTCCCGCATGGGACATAACTTCTTCTTCTTTTTTTTTTTTTTTGATAAAATTTTAACTATTGTACCGAAAGAATCCATCAATATTTAAAAGCTTATGTTCATGTTCCCGCAAATATTCATATAAAATATCATATATGATGGCTCTCCCTGTCTAATTGTATGGTTCATCATTCGAAGCAAAGCAATAAATGCTCTCCGACAACACAAATGTGCACCACAGAGTGTGTCTCTATATATAATTGTGCAAAATTAACATTATCTACCTAATTAAAATTTCTATTCATGACCTTCAAATATGAGACTAAAATCATAGATACTCTCTTTAACATCATTACTAAACAAATCCTTAGATTTGATCACTACCATATACTTATTCTAGAACAAATTAGCCTTCAAGGTAAAAACCTAACCATAGTGAGCCTGTGCAACAGTGAACCTCAACTAAAAGAGGAGCTTCGACCAATAGTTGTTGGACGGCCGGCCGGCACATCACTGGGTGTCTGTTTGAGATAACTTTTTGTCTGCTTTACATTTCAGATCAATAGCGTGATTTTATTTGAAGAACAACTTTCTTACTACTTTCTAGAAATTGTTGCGGTCGGACGTCATTTCTTTTGCAATTAGATATATTAAAGTGTAGTGGCTGCAGGAAATAAGCTTTCTAAGAAGTTTATTTCATCACAAATATACAATTACCTAAACGAAAAAGATTATAGGCGTCCCAAACAAATCCTTAGAGGTTATCAAGTTTCCACTCTATCACCTTGATACATAATCAATTGCCGATAATGGCGTGCGTGTGCATATAGATATTAAATTCACTCAAACATAGAAAAAAAATATAAAAACCTAAATGAGGATGATAAAATGTCTATGACACTAAGGAGCTACTACAGAGACTCAAGTTAAATGCATCTATAAAAGGCAATTATAGAAGATTACATAGAAGGCCGCTGAAGTTATTCTTTTCAATTCACATTTTCATCTTTACAGGCAACTAAATTCAGTTATTAAGTGTGCTAAAACACAAAAAAAAAAAAGAAAAGAAAAGAAAAAAGAAAGGCAGGTGGAATATGAATATAGGAATGAAACAATTGCATGAATCGAAAGAAGGTTCTACTGACGGCGAATATTGGAGCCTCGAATTGTAACACCATGCAAAAATTTAGTGTAGCCGAGAAAGCTAAGCTTACCGTCCGAAGGTCTGATCCATTCTTGAATAATGGAGTATGCAGTTGAAGCCAGATTCATCTCCTGCATTAGTTTTATAAAATTCTGTCAGAATGAAATTTGGAAGATTTATATACATACCACTCAATTCCTATGTATTTACAAATTTAACATCTAAACTTCAGTTTTTACATATGTCACCACACCTATGCATGAAAATGCGTATTTCACTTCTCTAAAAGTTCAAATGATGGTACTTTTGATGTGATATGAAAGATTTGGGTGATATAAAAGTAAAAGGCAAAGTTTAGGTCTTTGAGAAGGGAAATACAGTGGAAATTTTGATTGTTAAGAGCAGGAGAAATTAGGTTAGGAGATACTTGTGCAAGCTCTTCAACTGTGATGACTCTGTTGCCTTCCTGTTCAAAAAATTCAAAAGCTTTAATGGCCATTTGTTCCCATCCTTCCAAAGCTTCCAGCTGATATGGACTAATGGCCGCAGCACAGAACTCTTCAAAGTCCATCCTTCGGCTAGAAAGAGGTTCCAACTGCAATTAAATAATAATAATAAAACAAATTCAGTTAAGATCCTATTTATTTTACTTTATTTTGTTTATTTCACTAGGGTACAGTTAAAATATGCACTTTATTTTGATCAGATTTCATGTTCACATTAGAAAATTTATTCAAGTAATTGATATAATAAAATAAGCAATATAAAGATGAATATTTTGATAAAAGTTTGTTTCAATTGAACTATGGTGACCTTATTCATATTTAACAACATACAGGTTAAAGAAATGTCTCTACATAAGGCTAAACGAGATAAGCTGCATAACCAGTTGGAACCATTTCCACTGACCGTTGAGCTCATTATTTTCTTTGCATAAAGCATCAACAAAAAGGTTTTTTTTTAATACATGTAAATACAAAATTGTTTCTTTGGCATTCTAAAGATTTTTTTGCAAAACTGTTGAATATTAAAAAAAAGAATAAATCTCAAAATAGTCTCCAATTATTCATATGGCCAACTTAGTCCATCCACTATACAAAATTAATCCAAAATGACCCTTTGTGTGAAACTTCTGATATAAATTAATCCCAATTCAATCATTGATTATACAAAATTGATCTCAATTTAATACTAGAGATATAAATTTGGATCAAATCTATATAGTCGGGGAATCAAATTGAAGTAATGTGATGTGCTGCGGACTAAATTGACTTGTTTTGGAGTCTAATGACAAGGTAGGATCTTTTGATTAAAAATCTTTGCAGGTCACGATACAATGTTATAAAGTTAACCATATAAGTCTATAAAAAATCAATTTGACATTATATCAGAAAGCAGAAACAATTCTGCATGTTTCAAACAAAGTTTGCTGGTACATGAAGACACTGTATAGCCTTGAACAAAAATTATCGCTGCTGAATTTCCTAGATTCAAGTATGTAAAGCCAACTAGAAGAAATTGACCTCTGACAATTTTCAATTTCATATTGTTCAAACTATTTTCTTTTTTTCAAATTACTTTGTAAATAGCAATTCTTCCATGAATAATTCACTCAATCAGGCGCATAAAGGAAAAATCATAATAAGAAAAAAAAAAGAAAAAAAATAATAGTATAAAGAATAAACTAATGAGCAGATGGCGCACCATATTCAATATATCAGGAACCTTGGACTCTTTCATCGATTCGGTAGCATTTCTTAAGAGTGCCTGCGAGTGTTTCGCATTAGTTTAGTTGGACATAATCTATTCCTTCCAGGTAATTTAGGCATCAAAATAAGCATACAAAATCACATTTTGCTGTAATATGGATACAACAAAAACATAAACACCAACAAAGGAAAACTACGCCTACTGATCCAGACATGTGATCAAATGTGCTTATATGCAAGCAAATCATACCTTCACACACTAAATACATAAAGGGGCATTTACATAAATACCACACAATTCTTATGTATTTACAAATCTAACACCTAAACTTTCATATTTACATACCTAAGACTCAAATCTTTGATATCATATCAAAAACACCAATAATATTTTCCTTTTAAAAGTGAAGTACACCATTTCATGAAAAATTATAACGCCTAAGCATTATAAATGTAAATATGAAAGTTTCGGAGTTTGCTATGTAAATACATAGGAATTGGGTGGTATGTATTGTAAATTTCCCATAGACATAACGTAGATCAAAGTATGCAGAAGAAATCAGTAAGAAGATTTTAGATTCTCATGGCAGAAGCTAACCATTTTGAAATTATCGATGGATATGCGCCCATCCTTGCTTGGTTCTAGTAACCTGAACTGGGACTTGAGGTATAAAAGCTCATCCTCCGTTAGAGCTTTAGAGAGTGACTGACATTGAGAAAACAAATCATATTATATCAATTTGAAAAGAAAAAAGGATTTCTCATAGAAGTAATTGAGTTTCATGGAAAACTCATCGGCGGGGATGAAGAAACAATTGAACCAAAGAATTAATCAAATTAGTCCATATAATGCAAAAGATTTGTGGATTTGACAGTTTTTTAGTACATCTATTTGTCTACGATGAAAATCAGATGAAAAAAACATTCAGATACAGCCTCAAACTTCGAATGTTACCAAACCATACTACATCAGCATGCCAGTTTAAAAATTTATTTTTTGTTTGTTTCCTTCCTAGTTTCATATCATATTTAGTTTGCATCAAATTTGTGACATAAGACCATTAAGAAAATTTGTGATATCATTCAAACATTTCAATATTTCATAAATACAAACACAAGTTTTAGCACTTGAAAGATTTTCAAACATTAAAAGTAGAAAACAACATCCCACCACAGAATTCTCTTATTCATGCAAATAAAAAGTGTGATCCCGAACATTTCTTTCAACCAAGAAAGCGGTTCAAATGCAGAGAACTCCACGGAGCTAAGAACTTTATGTGTGCGTGCATTTTACATGAATGTTAACCCAACCTTATATGTCTAAGATTTATTGATATAAAGGTGTATCCTCTAATAGAGCAACTAAAATGACCCAACTCTTATATTTGCACTCTGACATATAAGTCAAACAGTGGAAAAAGTAGTCCAAGCAAGAGGTGAATGCTCAAGAAAACTTCTAAAAATACCAATAATTTCTCACATGAACATACCTTTAGCGCAGCACGCTTGAGAGGTGTGGCGCGGATGTATGATTTGACTAACTTAAATATAATAATATCGAGAGAGGCTTGCCTGTTTCCATCCCGCAACCAAGGATGAGCTGCAATGCAAAATTTCTTGCAAGTCTTATGCAATGAAATGCACAAACAAAACTTTCACAAAGTAAGGCTTTAAAAAAAAAATTACAATTTTTAATGTTAATTATTTTCATAAAGACAGAACCTACTCACAGCTCAAAGAAAACTAGCATTGCCAATGTCAAGCTTAAATTAAGAAAAAAAGGGTGAAGTTAATATTAGTCTGCCAATTATAAAACTTATACAACCCAATTGTTGTGAGAAATAAACAAGCTTTAGCTAGAATAACATCAAAAAATTATAAATCAAAACTTAATCTGATTGTGATGAAAATAAACAAGGGTTAGCTAGAATGTCTCCTAAAAGAGAAATGTAATTACCTACTTCAATCATGAAAAAAAATATGCAAGGGCTAAATAAATTTAAAACTGAGATTAGATTCCTTTGATGTTTGGCGGAGTAAAGAAGATAAAAGAATTAGTAAACACAACAATTAGAAATGTAATGTAATGTTGTGTTTACTAATTTAATACATTCATACGGATAATGTTTGGCGGAGTAAAGAAGCATAATAAGTTACAACAGAAAATTGCTATTAAAAAAAGAGAAAAGAAACAAATAGCTTAGAATAATTATAAAAAAAAGCATGGTTCTTAAAAAGTAAATAGAAAAATCAATAATTAAGTATATGATAATATCATAAGCTTATTACTAAAGAAGACGAAAAATATATGTTTAAAACAATATGTAGATATAAGTACTAACTTTAAATAAGTTTAATGAAGTAGTAGTAAATATGGTAAGAACTTAGTTAAAAATAAAGATATCAAAGAACAATGAAGAGGCAACTTTTACAATAAGTAAACAAGAGATTCAATAAAATATTTTAGATCACGATGACAAGTTATATTATCCATGGAACCAAAAAGGTGAAGCAGAGGTTACTTTAAAAATGCATAAAGGTAACTTCCAGTCCATAGGAGATGCCTATTAGAATTTGAAAAATTGCAGGATAATGAAGCCGTTTTATCCAGAAAAAAAAAAAAAAAAAAAAACAATGACATTTTGGATGTCAAGAACATATCAATTGATTGAAGAATAAACATTTAAGAGAAAAGTTTTTACATATTATGATGGCCATAAAAGAATCAAACTTATTAATCTTACAATTAAATGATAGAAGAGAAAAATGAAGCATAAATACGAAAATTACATTGATTTTGGATAATCAAATTAGAGTATGTTATGGGTGGTTGTAGCTTTACACAGAAGTAGTTGCAAAGATGTGGTGGATAAAATACTTTTTTAGAAAGCTATTTTGAGAATTATAAATATTTTTTTTTTTCCAAAAAATCATACATTGGCTTATAGCCACCACACCTTCAACAGTTTAGGCTGAGAAAAACAATTTTCCTTAGAAAACCGTTCCCCAAACAACTGTGACGGGAGTCTGTGATGCAAAGTAGACATAAAGATGTCCCAAACAGGTTGGTTTCATGCTAGAAAACTCAACACAAAGCAATCATTGTATTAAGGCAATTAATGAGAAGTATAGAATACGAAAAGACTCTTAAAATAAATTTTAGTGACCTTGAGAAGACACTTGATCAAATGACATAAAAATTGTTTGATGTGCATTAAGGAAGAAAGGTGTGCACCCAGCATATGTCATTATTATTAAAAATATTTATAATAAAATATTGACTAGTATTATAAGTAATAATGGAGCGACCAAAAAATTTCAAGTGTAGGAGCAAATTAATGATTCAACATTAGCTTTTTATTTTTTACATTAGTTGGAGAGATACTTACAAAAAATATTTAAAATGAGGTGCAATGCTGCAAACTTTTCACACACAACAATTCTAAATGATAATTTAGTAAATAAACGTGTATGCACAGTCAATAGCACACAACTTATTCACATAAAACACATTTAGATTTTATTTATTTACATAACAAAACAAACTTGAACAAAATTTTGAAAGCTCGATCCACAAGAAAATAAATTAGAAAATTGATTAACTCATTCATTTACATTCTTATGCGTACTTGTCTGTTATTTAACAAGCGGTTTCAAAAAAAAAAAAAAGAGGAGGGGCGGCCGGGGAGTATCAAATAATTTAGTATCTTATCTGATAACTTCAAAATTATTGTGTCAAGTTTCTCCCATCTTATTCACCTTAAAAATGATTTATATTAATGAAGATATAACTATGATGAAAAAATAACATCAAGTAAATGGCTAAACAATTTGATTAATTTAAACTTTATCTTTAATCAGCAATTTAATTCCAAAAACAAAGTAGAAATAATGAGTAAATTAGTGTTGATTTTGAAAATTTTTATAAATTTCTTTTATGATCAAGAATAAGTTTTATTTTAAAATATTAAGTTTTTACATATTGTTACTTAAAGCTCACAGCTAAATTTGGTTCAGGTCTATAAGGATAAATAAATTGGAATAAGATTTTAAAACTCAAGTCATGTGTTGAATACAATATTTAAAAAAAAAAAAAAAATCAAGCTTGACCATTGCAATACTAGTCTTTATTTGGTTGATTTTAGGGCTGGCAATTTGGCTCGTTGTTCGCGAACAGCTCGTGTTCGGCTCGTTAAGTAGCTCGTGTTCGGCTCGTTCGTTAAGCCTAACGAGCCGAACACGAACAAATTTTTAAGCTCGAAATGTAAACGAGCCGAACACGAACAATTGTTTGTTCGCTCGTGTTCGGCTCGAATCGTCTCGAAATAAAAAAAAATCATATAATTATTTATATAATAATTTATTATATATATTATATATATTTATATTTAAGTTTAAATCATAATTACTTGTTTGGTAGTGTGGTTATTCTTCTTGTTTCCATTCATTTGGTCCAGGTTCGAATCCGGCGATAGACATATATTTTTTCCAATTAATTTTAACGAGCCAATTTCGAGCCGAACACGAACAAGAATATTTAATTCGAGCCGAACACGAACACACCTTTCACGAGCCATTTCGAACACGAGCCGATTTCGAGCCGAGCAAATTTCGAACGAGCCGAACACGAACCAAGCCTGAGCTCGCTCAAGCTCGGCTCGTTTACAGCCCTAGTTGATTTATAACCCACCTAATCTACGGGATGTCCTCTAAAAGAATAGTTAGAATAGAAAAGTAGAGAAACTATTTAAAATATAGAAAAAGATCAAGGATCAATAAATATATAAAGTATAAGAACAGTTTTAGTGGGCCTAATAATGACAATTATAAATAATTATTATTAAAAGGCAGAGTTTTACTTATGTATGATTGTTTTAAGTGCAAATGCATCTATTGTACAGAATAGTAGGCATAAAGTGCCTATATAAGTTCTAAAATCTGAATGATTGACATTAAGAAGTGCATAAAAAGTATTAGGCAATAAGATAATGTTGTCGAGACTTAAAATATAATTTCTTTAGAAGAACAACAACACAAATTATATTGTATGAAATCAAATATAAGGCAATCAAAAGTTGATAATATCTAAATTAAGTGTCGTAGAAATGAAAATTATTATGCAGAAATGTGGGGAAAAATAATGAAGAACAAAGTAAGAAATATATATAGTAAATGAATTGCTGGAATAACATCTATGGAACATTAAAAAGCATGAAAGTAAATTTCAGTGGTTTAACATGGTATACTGAAGGGTAGAAAGTACACTGATTAAATGAGCATATGAAATTAGTATTGAAGAATTATAAGAAAAATGATTAGGACTAAAATAGCATGGATAAACGTTTACATAAAGTTTGAAGTAGGTTCAACATCTCATGCAATGCTCAATAGAAATAAATGAAGAACGATAATTCAAAAGATGACACCAAACAGCTACGAAAAGGCTAAGGATGATGAAAAATGTATGCCTAGGAACTTTGAAAAAGAAAAAAAAAAGACAGGTCATTTGAGAATATTGAGAACTTACTCAAAGCTTGTGCAGCCGTCATTCTCTTCCTATAATCTTTATTTAGAAGTCTTTTGACAAAGTCCTTAGCATCTACTGAAATGGTAGGCCATGGAGAATCATCAAAATTAGGATCAGCTCGTAGCACAGACCGAAATATTCCAGATTCTGTACGTGCCCAAAATGGTCTGCTGCCACATAGCAAGATATACGTTATTACACCAATACTCCATATATCTGCTTCAGTATTATATGATCTATGCAAGACTTCAGGAGCAACATAATAAGCACTCCCAACAATATCATTTAATCTTTCATCTGCAAAAGAAGTAAAAAATGACAGTTACTTCTCAACCAATTCCAAGCTAAAATTGATGACAACATTCCATGGAAAAAATAACAATCCAAGAAAACTCGAGCAGAAAATTTTTGCATGAAAATTTAAATGAGTATTAGATAATGAAATTAGGGGTTTTGATCATCCAACTTAGTTTAGAATACAAAACACAAGTTTTTCAATAAAAAGCTATTAAAGCTAATAACACAGAAAGGCACAATTCATAAACAATTAGTAATGTAATGTAAGGAAAATATGTGGTTAACTCCAAATAACGTGAAAGATAACTAGTCACCCAAAGAATCACCATTATAAACTAACATAGTTTCATTCTTGTCATCATTATGATTTGGCAACAATTTTTGAGGAAGTGACCACAACCAACTCTCCAAAAGTTCATTAATATAAATGTAAATGGGAAACATCGATTCAAACAAAAGAGTAATAATAAGATCCACTACGAAGTCTGTTTCTTCTTGTAGTTAAACTTTACAACTAATTGGTAAAAGTTAACAATAAAAGAACTTAAAAGAAACATCTACAGCATATACCAACTTTACAGAAACAAAGAAAAAGGTGATGAAGCTAAAATGTATTCCAGTCCTTAAGTTGACCAAAAATATTAGACCGAGTAGAACAATCAAAATATCAATTTCAGTCCATGCAATGTAAAGAAACCTCCAGAGCATATATCTAATATATGGTTGCTTAACACCACAGTTATGTAAGAACTTAGTACCTGGTCGAATAAAATCTGAAAGACCAAAATCGATGATCTTCATGGGTGCATTTTCATCTCTACTAGTGAAGAGAAAGTTCTGTAAACAATTTAAAAATACAAAATGATTATCATTAAAAAAAAGGCCCCGAGTCATGCAAAAAATCAAATTCTAAAAACACATTTTTTAGACCAATAGAGAGAATCAGTCAAAATTCATCGAAAGCAAATAATCCAAACCTTGAAAAGGATATATAAAAATTAGTGAGACAAACCTCCGGTTTTAGATCACGATGTACAACACCTTGTAAATGACAAAAGGCAACTACACTCAAAATCTGAGAAACTATTCCCTTCGCATCTTCCTCCATATACCTTCCACCTCTACCAAAACCAAGAAAAAAAAAAGTCAACAATAGACATAGCAAGAAGGTTTGAAACTAAGAGTAACCCAGATTACCTGGATAAGATTCTATCTAACAATTCTCCACCTTCACACAACCTGACAATGAAAAAAGAAACGGTAATAAATACAGGAAAACAATTCTCCTCCCATTAGTTTGAATTGGAATATTATAATTTAAAAACTAAGTTTGTATTTTTATACTATTTTGAATTTCTATGTAATTGTAAAAAATGATGAAAATGAAAGAACAACAGAGTATTAGTTGTATGTTATCCCAAATTGGGTTCCCCTCTTCCACTTGGTGATGGATGGCCCATGGAGGCATGGCGGTTTCCATGACATGATTGTATGATTTCTATGGAGAGCATCACATATGTATTATTATTATTATTATTATTATTTTTAATGCATACAAATCCTTCTTCCATCATCGCTGGGGAATGTTCCTTCCACCACAAGGCGGGTGATTGAAATGCATTGAAACTTCTGCTTCAATGATCATAATGGCTTGAGAGATCTCCATAGCCACACTCCATACTCCATCTTTCACTCTAATCCATCTTATTACTCCTCCATCCTTCCACCACAAGGCGGGTGATTGAAATGCATTGAAACTTCTGCTTCCATGATCATGGTGGCTTGAGAGCTCTACATAGCCACACTCCATACTCCATCTTTCACTCTAATCCATCTTATTACTCCTCCATCTTCCACCTCCATCATTTTTTAAAACTATTTAATCAAATGTTGGTCTGATGTTATTATAAGAAACAGAAAAAAAAAAAAAGAGGTGGTTAAAACCAATATTGTTGGAGAGGAGGTGAAGTAAAAACATAAAACCTCCAAACAATGCATACCATGATAGAGCTGCATTTATTAATGTTGTTCAGATTGACAATAAAAGGAATAAAAAGAAAAATACTGAATTACAAAAGAAAAAGAATGCATATTCCAGTATGGAAACATGTTTCACAGATGTAAAACATAACGTATGGCAAAGGAAACAGCATCTAGCCAATAAGCTACTGTTGAAAAGAGGACATACTCCATTACTATGTAGACATTAAGGGCATCCTCACATGCATCATAAAATTTGACGAGGTTTTTATGCCCAGACAGAGCTTTTAGTATTTTCACCTCCCTACGAACATCTTCAATTGCAACAGCTGTTGTCATCTGCTACAAAACTAAACCAGATTAGCCATTCTGCAGGCTGAAAAATGATAGTTTTGAAAAAAATTATTTAATTATTAAAGAACTAATGAAAATAAAACTCTTAATAAAAAACCAGCAGAAGGAACCATTAGAAAACCAGTATAAACTTCATATACTATCATGTGATTTTTTAATATTGGAATTAACCATCAAAATAAGTAAAAGTCATAGATGAGATCTTAACAAGTTTTGTGCAATATTGACAAGTGTTCCTCATTCTTTTGTTGGTAGCATAGGCTATAACATCCCTAAAGGTCTCTTATTCAAGGCAGTTGTTAGTGTTTTCCCAAAATAATCTTATGTTTTTTAAAAGATAGGAATACTTCATGGAGGAAAGATAGCCAAACATTGGAGAAGATGTAACTAGTATTTGTCATTATTGTATAAACAACTACCTTTCAAGCAATTCCGTTACAACATAAGCAATGACCAACATTAGTAAACAGAAAAAACTAACACTAAAGAGTGGAGCTAAAAAAGAAGATTGGCCACTCCACATTGCTAACAACACAAGAACCTACAAACACAATGCTGAAGCGATACAACACATGCCCTCGTTAATTTACAATGTGTGCTTTGTTTCCATTGAGGCAAACATTCTTTGGCATCGTTCACTAAAATTTGAATTTCTGCTTTATTAAAGAAATTTCATAATCCTCAACCGGCCCTCATTCCATTTGAAGCTTTAGCTCCTTTCTCCACCTCTCATTTAACCTCTCAAAGATCATATTTAGCGTTACCCATTACCATATGGTTTGACTTTAAAACTTAAGGTGGAGTGGAGGTATAAGGTTTAGGGTTTAGTGGAAGCCTAGGAAAGTTAATGACTAATTTTAGAGTTCTAGAAAAAAATTTTAATTAAAATTTTATCGCAGCATTTCACAGATAGAAAGATATAAAGAAATTCAAATAAAAAAATTTAGGATGTTAGTCAACTGGTGGTGATGATTGTAGTTTCACTGAATGAGTGGTTAGGAGGTTATGAATTTTCTTTGTGCATTGTTCACAATCAATGGGCAATGATGTGTATCCAATGTGTATGTTATTTATATTTTATTTTTATTCATGGTATTTGTGGTAGTATATTTAATTATGCACCTTGGAGAGCAAAAGAGATGCATAGGCCTAAAAATGGGATGAACCAGGGCCAAGCGCCGGTCTTGGGTGCTAAGCGCCAGAACTAGAGGACCGGGAGCCCAGGTGCCCTGAACCAGAGCAACAGGAACCAGTTTTGGGCGCGCAGGCGCTCGTACGTGTTGGATTATGGTTCAGACGTCTCAATTCGCGTCTTTTCTCATCCAAAGAGTTAAATTGGCCTAAGATGAAGCATTGAAGGCTTTTGGGAGGAAAAGAGACCAAAAGGGAACAAGAGAGGGCAATCCACAACAAAGGCTGTAGCCGAATAGTCGGAGAACTTCAAAGAAGAATCCATGAGAGTTTTGTGAGTGTGAGCGAGTGTTCAGAGTGAGACCAAGTGTTGGTAAGTGAGATTGAGAGTATTGCGTACTCAAAGAGAGAAGTCACACTGAATTCATTAAAAACTCTTATAATTCAATAGAGCATCTTCGCAAGATTGTACTAACTTGTATTTTCTTTGATTTTGAAATAAATTTCTCTTTATGTTTCTTTCAAATGAGTAGTATCAAAATTTCTTACTCCCTTGAGATGGTAACCTATGCACGTCAAAACTATCCTTATAGTGTGATTAATTTACTAATTGTAGAATATTGATATTTTAACCATTGCTTATAACTTACTCATAAACTAGTCACTTAGAATATTAAAATAGGATGGGATCTAGTAATACGGAAGTAGACTGGTGGAGCAATTATGCTAAAATACACTTATTTATGATAATAGGAATATTATTGGTAGAGCAGTGCAATCGAGTAGGAAAACATAAAACACATAACCTTTTGCATGGTCAAGGAACTTTCTATAATATGAAACACCAATATTTCTTAAGAACGCCGGAAGATGCTAAGGAATACTGCTGCTCCTGATTGGCAACAACATTTGAGTCACATGGATAGAGCTAAATTGCTATGTCCAATTCAAGGGAGATTTCCTCGCCTGATCAAAACCCTAAAGCATAGTTAGTAGGTTTCAACTCTCTGCAAAAATTTTGCTTTCGAAAAATCACCCAACTTTAATTCTTCAAGCTACAACTTTAATTTGGATGCCTAATTGACATGGTTTTAAAATAAGTTTTTAAATCCAAATTATTTCCTCCAAACTCAAATAATCAGCCCCTCAAATTCTAAATAAAACTAAATAAATAATAATTACAACAATTTGCCAAGAAATTGAGCCTTGATTAGTGATAGAGCACCTCGTTCTTCCTCTAATATGCCTCTAAGCATTCAGTAGGGATAAGTGAGAAGGAGAGGGTTCAATAAATAAACCAAAATGATTTTAGATGATGATGAAAACATAACGTCAACCATTCAAGAAATGCAAAATAACTGATGGAAGTGAATTTGACGCCTCTAATTCAAAGAGAAACAAATAAGCAATATCAACTAATGGGTTTCTAGATTGACTATAGCTTATTAATATAAGCTGAAATTATGGATTGGAATTGTGGGGAGAACTAAGCATAAATTTTAGGGCTGCATGAAGCAAATTAAAGGCGAGAAAGTTGAACCAATTAGCTGAGAAAGTCTAACGAGAAAAAAAGAAAAAAAAAAAAGAGAGATTGGAAACAATCAAAGGGGGCAGTTAATAACAAAAACGTAGAAAAAATCACCAAAATTATTAAGAAAAAAAAAAAAGTTCAACATACCAACGCACCTTAGCTTTGGAAATGATCTTCACGGCTACGATCTGTCCCTTCATGTCCCCCTTCCTCACCCTCGCTGTGCAAGTATGGCCGAAATGCCCCCGCCCCACCTCCTTCCCGAGCTCATACTTAGCCCCAAAGTGCTTCCCGTACCCAAATGTCTTATCCAAAGGCCTCTCCACCTCAGGTGACGCAGCTACAGCCCCGACATCCTCGACGATAGTCCCCTCTTTAGGCTTCGCCGTGCCAAAGCGCTTCACAAGCGAAGCCTTAATGTGCTTAGCAGGTGAAGGCGGAGGGAATGGTCGGCGAAAGAATCGGCGAGGAGTAGACCTAGCGGGCGAAGGCGCGATCCCCGCCGGAAGGGGGCTCCCCGTAGCTGAGCCCGGCGGGTATGGACTAGGCCAGAAGTTACCCAATGAATGGTTGAGCGGCGTAGCCGCCGTCGGCGTCGCGGCGGAGGACGATAAGCCATTGGATGGATGCGTCGGCGTGCTTTTCCGGCGATGGTGGCGACCGTTCTCGACTCCATCCCCATCCTCCTTCACAGAAATGTTCTTCCCTTGACACTGACCCATACCGCCGCCACCGTCTTCTCCGGCGGAGACTGCTTTCCGGCGAAACCTATCCCTCTCCTCCTCGTCGAGGGATCAAGTTTCGGATTCTCGGGATCGGAGAGGTCAAATATCGACCAACAAAGCGTGGCAAACGTCGAGAAGTGTTTAAAATTTTGTTAATTTAATTTAATTAATTAATTATTAATTCCTTTATTTTTGCTGACACGGTAAAGCCGTCACTAAAGCCTTCCTAGTTTGCATGAACCCCCGCTTAATTTAAACAAATTGCAATTTTTTTTTAAAGAATGGTGTCGCCTAAGCCTAACTAGGGGTGTAAACGAACCAAACACGAACGAACAGAGTTAGTGTTCGTGTTTGAAATGTTCAAACACATCACTATTCGTGTATAGTTTGTTTAACAAACTGAACGAAAAAAATTTGTTCGTGTTCGTCTCGTTTGTTATTTAAAAGTATCGAACACGAACTTCCTGCCGAACCAAACACAAACTGTTCGTGAACAATGAGCTTTTTTGACAGCCCTAACTTTGATATAATACTTCCTCAAAATGAAGCAAATTGATCAGGTATTCCGTACACATCAGGTAATTCATACTTTCTCAAAACGCAGTAAATCGAATAAGTCGTTTAGGGTTTTGTTTAGAGTTTTATTTTAATATATAGTATAGTATATTAATTATAATATTATAATATTTATATTAATATAATTAATACTATAATATTATTATTGTTATTAATAATTTATTATATAATATAATTTATAGAAGTTTAATTATTTAAAATATGATAAATTTTATAATGTATAATTATTTTTAAAATATCATAAATTTTTAAAATATAATTACTTTAAATTATTTTATATTTCGAACAATAACGAATCGAACACGAACAACACATCACTGTTCTTGTTTGGTTCGTTTAACAAATCGGACGCAAAAAAATTATTCGTGTTCGTTTCGTTTGCTTATCGAACGAAACGAACACGAACGTCTTGGCGAACCGAACACGAACTGTTCACGAACAAAGAGATTTTTTGACAGCCCTTTGCCTAAATATTCGAGGACCGCTCCCACTACTCACAAACTGGCCAGAGTGATTCGAATATATGACTTAGAAGACTTACGATATTCAAAGAAGCTGTACTACCAAAAAGTCATGACTGGCGACATAACTTCGTATATGCCTATAATTTATTTTTATTATGATGCTTATTTTCGTAATTATGGTTTTTGAAGTGTACCTCACATTCATTCTTGTGTGAGGAGATATTAGACAACACGAGATAATATATTTAGGCTACAATAATAATATTATTAATTCTCATTATTGCATTAATATATATGTTTAATCTAATTGAATTAAATATTAAAATACAATATAATTTAGATGAAAATGTGATTTTAAAATTTCTTTAGACATTATGAGACATGACAATAAGCTATTATTGATAAGTACGATATTGATGACTTTGAATCTCAATTTGGTTTAACTACCAACTTGACTTAGCTCAATTTGACTAAGCTCAATTTGGTGCTAACGCTCTTAAATCATTAAATTAAATAAAAATAATATAATAATAAAATAATATTTCAAAATATTTTTAATATTTTATGTGATATATTTAAAAAATGGCTCCATATATTTTCTTAGATAAGGAGCATCTTATTTTTGTCATAAAAATTAAAAAAATAACCTCATTAAAAAACTATGAATATGAAGAGGACAATCTCATTATATTTTATAGTATATAATATAAAAAAGATGCCAAAAATATATTAAATTAAAAAAATACAAAATATTTAAAAAATTGACTCATTAATACAAAATTATTATTGTATTTTATTTGTGATAATAATGACATTTTTCTAATATTTAATATTTATTTAATGTAGAAGTTTGGAAGGTTAGGACTCTATAAATTACAACCTAATTTGCAGTGAAGTTGGGGTTTTATTTATTTATTTATTTTTCCTCTCCTTTTTTTTAATTTTTATATACGTAGTTTTCATTAATTATTATTGTTGATTAAGATTAACGTAACATTAAGCAACCTATAATTATTTTTTATATGTTTAATAAATTGCTCGAAGAAAACTTTAATTCAATTTTGACGCTTTCCATGTTTTATTATGATCGGTCCATGAAAATAATAAAAATAAATATAAAAAAAATTATAATCTCTCAAAGATTTTTTATTATAAAAGAAATTTTTGTATTTTGTATTTATCAAATAATTTTTGTATTTTGTATATATAATAAAAATTTTTTTAATAATTTTAACATTTATTTTTATTACAATTTGATTAGAATACTCATATCCAAAATTTATTAAATATAAATAAATATATATATATAAGATATTCTTTATATTCTCAAAATTTTAGGTTGCAAAAAAATAATTACTGCCTAAATTAAATATGACAAAAATAGAATCATACATGAATGGATACCATCAAAACTTTAAAAAATTTAAAAATTATTTATATTAAACAAAATAAGTTAAAAGAACATATACTTAATACAAGATAATTTAAAATATACTTAGGGTCGGTATGATAATGCTATGTATGCATACACGTTGACGTAAAATACGTGTGTGTGATTTGTGTCAAAAAGCGTGTCGTGTGTGTGCGTGCGTGTGTGCGTGTGTCCATATAGTCGCATTCGACTTGTCCAGTTGCGGTAGTAACGTTTTTTTCGTAAGTGCAAAACGATGTTTGGCAAAGCCTCGAATTATCGGGTTTTCATGCGCGTCGAGCCTCATGCATGAGTGCATGCGCTAGAGTTCGATATATCGACATATCTCGCCTCCGCTAAATATTGATACCTATATATATAGTGACTATATATATGATATATATATATATATATATATACACGTAATAGTCACTGTAGCTTTTTGAGCATCAGATTATTTTTCAACAGCTTCACAACAGCTTATTATTAAGTTGCAGCTACCCTTGACAAACCCTTAAATTTTGATCACATACAAAACAATAATTAATTTTCTAAAATTATTGAGAGAGAAACATGAAGTAAAATGAATAGACATAAGATCTTATAAATAGAAATTATTTGCAAAGAAAATTAATAGATCAAATATTTGCTAAAAAATGAATAAAAAAGAAGAATTCCTAATGGTATCTTAAAATAATTAAGTTAATAACCACTGATAAGACTGCAATTTATAAAATTATTATCCCTTGAGAGCTGAAAACGATTGGCAATACTTAAAATAAAGAAGTCATTAGCAAGCTTAAGTCTCCATAGTTATCCTAATCATATAATAATAATGGTTATTTTAGTGTGATATTACCTTTGTTGACCAACATAAGTTGACTTTTGTTAATATAATGAAGATAACAAATGGACAAAAGAGAAGAGGTTTTTTTTAGAAGATTTACATACAGATCACTTAATTCCTTTGTATTTACATATATGTCACCTATAAATCATTTTTTTACATATATACCTCCTTGCCTATGCATGAAAAGGTTTGTTTCATTATTTTTTTATAAGTTAAAATAGAGGTTTTTTTTTTTTTTTTTTTTTTATGCAATATGAAAGGTTTGTATGGTAGTTTAGGTATTAGGTATTAGGTATTAGGTATGTAAATAAATTGGATTCGGGGGGTCTTTATGTAAATGTCCCATTTTTTTTTTAATGAAAATTTGAGGTTCATGACAGATTGGTGGGGTCCATTGTTGATTTAAGTAAATGAAGTAAAATGAAAATAAATATTTTTATATTTATTTTGCTGTGTAAAAAAAATGTGTATTTTGATTGAATCAACCATTTATTGTAGTTGGATATTGTTATTAAATGTTGTTTATCAACCTTTCAAAAGTGATTTAAAGGTTTACTTTTAATTCTTAAAAAAAAAGTTTTGTGATGAAAAAATAACTAATAAAAATAAAATCTGTTTGTTCAATCTCAAAATATCCTCCGGTTCATACCCAAATAATCGTCAGTCGGATGTGAGTAATGAGTGAAGGTAAAAGAATGAGACTAAATGGTTCGTTTGTGACAGCTTATTTAGTGCGGTAGCGTTTTAGCGTTTTGAAAATGCACCTGGTCTGTTTGGGTAAACCGAGTTTTGACAGTTTATGCGTTTTAAAAACGCTGAAATCAACGTTTTCACACCGCACATACCTAGGTGCGGTGGGACCTTTCTGTCTGCGGTCTGACTTTTCCAAAAAATAAAAATTTGTAATAGCTACCGCATCTAGCTTATCAGCAGGTTATTTTTAATCAGCTTATCAGCAGATTATTCAATAAGCTGCAGTTGCCTCAAACAGACCCTAAGTAACAAATAATACTAATTCTATGGGAAAAGTTTCAGCAATCTTTCATGTGGAAATGACTCACCCATTTATAGATCATAGGATGTGTTTAGTAAATAACAAGATTCTCACCCACTTAATATGAAAATTATAAGGCATTTACGAGTCATTACACATTTATATCTTGCAACCGACCTTGACATCTTTTAACCCTCATAATCATTTTTGGCGTTGTTCCGTATTTGCAACTACTATCGGCGTCGTTTGATATTCATAACTGTTTGACTTAGCTGTTTGATCTTCGCTCAGTCGGCTAAAAGTCATCGTACCGACTCACATATCCACGGTAAGCTTCTCCAAGGGTGCCCCTTGTGAAGTCCCATTATCCTTTGGAAGAGTTATTCCATCAGACAAATAGTGCCTCAATGTAATTTGATGGGCATACCTCTTTCGGTCGATAGAACTTCAAAAAAGCTCAGGTGAGAGTTTCACTAAGCGAACATTGATCTTGTGAGTGCCCTTGCATCGACCTAGTTGTTGTCAGTCTAGATAAGTGGCATTCTCTGGTTCGAACAAACTTTCATTCAGTCGAACCGTGATTCAACTGACCAAAATGATGCTAGATACGTCGATATTTTGCTACTTTCTTCGTGTGATCCATTGAATTTTCTCAAGATTTGTGCAGTCACATTTTCTATGTACACGGTTTGGCTAAGATTTTTTTTTGCTTTTTTAATCAATTTAAAGAAAATTGAAAATTTGAATTGATCTTTTTTTTAATAATTTTTTTCTATTAGCACGAATCTCAATATATTTTTATGCAAGAAACGATCGTGATTCAAATTAAAAATCATTTAGAGCCATGATTTGAGTAAGTTATAATCAAACTAATTACCTCGACTAAATGAACTCAATCATACCAATATTTATTCACTATGAATCCGATGAAGACCAAATCAAGTCATGAAAGCGCTCTCAGAGGTTATGGATAATCAATTGGATGGTCAAATGAACTATAAATTTGGCATATTTATATTCAAATGGAGCGTCTCGATTAGAGGAATCTAATGAGCCTAAGTTCGCTTAGTTCTGAGGTCATTAAAGCCCTCAAATCATTAAAATATCATGATATGATTAAGAGTGATCAGTATGGGCTGTCTAATAAGCTGGTTGGGAAAATTATGAACCAAAAGACCAACATGCTCCTACCCTAACGACCGTAAGTAAACAATTTTCTCTTCACTAAAGGGAGGACGAGAAGATAATAAATTTCAAAGCTTGTTATGGACTTTACACCTAATGATAACTTTTGGCCTTCATACACGTTGACACCGCCCTTCAGCCGCCATCATCCACTTTTGACCTCTAATGCTTACCTTCGCTAACAAACTCTACTTGCTAACTTTGTATCTCAAATATGATCGTATAATGTAATACTGTATTGAAGATTCAACAACAACTTTCAATCACCGTGCTTACAACCATCATATTCATAATACGATGATTTTTTCCGTAGTCTTGAAGTTTCCGATACATTGAAGGGTTGTATCTGCTATAATACTATAACCTTACTCTCCTCGTCGTAGAAACTACTGCATCTTCGTACTTTCAGTGGATCACTTTGCTTTGGCCAGATCCAGTGGTTTTTTCTCTTTCCAAGTTTTCTCCATATAAAAAATCATGGTGTGTGTGTGTGTGTTGGATCGCAGTGCAATGCTAAGAAGTTACCAGTCTCCTGCCGTGAATCTTCCGTCATGCCACCAAAATAAAATACAATATATATATATATATATATATATATATATATATATATATATACATATATCACTTAAAAGCCATATGTTTTCTTGTAAGTGTCCAATGTGCCTTTCTCTCTTAAGATTTACTAAATATATTCTCCGGAAAATGAAAGAAATATTGACTTTCTCGTTGGACTAATTTTCTTACAAATATCCTCTAAATTTATTTTTGGGGATCAAAATACTCCTAATAACTTCTTATACAAGCGGACAATCATTAAAGCCAAAATTTATTTAACTTATCAACGCAGGATAATGTAAATTTTATATTTTAAAAGTTAAAATAGTGATTTTTTTTTAAATTTAATATGAAAAATTTGATTGGTATAAGTGTAAAAACTAAAGTTTAGGGGTTGGATAAGTAAATATATTAGAATTGGCCCAATTGGGTGGAATGTATGCAAAAGCTCCGCAAAAATACTTATTATTCTTCCATTCATTTATGATGCATCACTTATCGCTTGTTGTTTGAATAAAGTTGTCAAAAAGTTCTTTGTTCACGAATAATTCGTGTTTGACTTGTTTACTTGTTCGGCTCGTTCGTTAAGTAAACGAGCTAAATACGGATAATTGTTTTGGAGCTCGAATTATAAACGAGCCATACACAAAATGCTCTTTGTTCGCTCTTGTTCAGCTCACTTTAACTCAAAATAATAAAAAAATATATAATTATATATATATATATATATATATTATATATATCCATATCTAAGTTTAAATCATAACAACTCTTGTGGTGATATAATTATCTGTTTTCTCTTGCATAGATTTGATCTGCACTCCTACACTTTGCTTCAATTTTTTCCAATTAATTTTAACGAGTCAATTTCAAACCGAACATTCAATTGAGCTTAAACGCCGAAAGCTTAGCTCGCTCAGCTTCTGTTCGTATACAACCGTAGTGTTGAATTATGCGTTATGTATATAATTTAATTTATATTTTTTAAAAGGAAAAATTATGAGATTATCTCCCCTTTTTTAGAAAACTAACTTAGAATTTTCTAATTAAATAGTAAAAGTTTTCTATGCGTTGTCTCACAAAGAAAGATTTATTTTGATATAACTATAATATAAATCTTAATTGATTAATTGCATGCTATATTTATATTAAAATAGATATATATATATATATATATATATATATATATATATATATATATATATTTATTTATTTATTTATTGGTGAGTGCTTATGTAATTTGTTTGAATTGAGCGTTTAGGTCTTCCTTCATTTCTTGACCCTTTTTTAGTTTCAACAAACTAAGAAATATTTTGACTGTGGAATAAACTTTTATATGTCTCAACCACTCTCTATATGCCTCACAAACCATGAAATATTAGCCTTCAACTTTCATATGTCTCAACCACTCGCTGGGCCGTTTGATGGGACAATATGAATTCATATAATATTTATCGAGGATGTCACTCCTTAAATCTATAAATAAACCCCCACGCTCTTCATGAGATCTAGATCCGGAGGAGAAAGCTAAAGGAGTTACAAGCTTTAGAGAGTTGTACAACTGTTGGGTTGCTGCCATTGCTAGGCTACCAATGCTCAATCATTACGGTTGTTGGGCCACCACAGGTCCACAGTCGCCGCCGCCAGACCATTACTACTTGGCCACCAACTTTTTGCCGCCAACCACAACAGTCCGACCACCATCGTCGCCACCTCAAGACCATCGTTGGACCACCACTGTCTGATTGCCAATGGCGTCCAAACAATGTTGTCGTTGCTAAATCATCATTACTCGACCACAACTGTCGTCGAGCTATCACAACTAACACTACTTGCATTCAATTTTCTGGTATACTACATCTAGCGTCCGTTACCATCACAACAACCGAGTCATCGCTACCTCCCCGACTTATCTTGTCATTCACTTAGTGAAAATCACATTGATAACCCACATCTGTGTAATATTTCTTCCTACTTTAAGGTTCAATGAAGTTTTGTAACATAGCTTGAAATAGTTGAATCATTTCAACTGGATTGAGCCCAGTGGTTTTTCCCATTTTAGAATTTCCACACGAAAAACTTATGTTATTCTTTCCGTGAGTTGTTTCTTTTACCCGTGCATGTTGTTAGATCTTTTTAAAACACTAGGACGTTAATATATCACTCTATCATCGCAAATTTACCAACACACTAAGAATTTTAAAATAAATCCACATTTTCACATCATAGCACTGATTGTATAAAAAAGTAAATTATATTTTTAAAATTATATAAACAAATTGTTAAGATAGAATTAATCATAACATGTATTTAACATAAATGCAATTATAAAATAAGATGGAATTCAAACAATAGGTAATAATATTTCAATCAACTCATAAAACTCTTTATTGCTTATATGATTAGCCACAAACAAATTATTGCTGCCATTTCAGATAAATCTATGAACCTTTCTACAAATGAATCACAAAAATGAAAAAGAAAAGAAGAAACAATACAATGGAAGAACAAAACCATAGTTAGTAGTAAAGAACAATACAAGGAAGCCTAATCAGCCTCTTTCAACTCCAATGTCGAGCAAGATGACAACATTTTCGCTCATCTGAAAGAAGAAATATGCCTCCAACTGAACGATCGACGATGGTTGATTTGCGGCGCGAAGCTGAGCCCGAACATCTCCTTGAGCGCTTTCTCCGGCTCAAGGAGATCAATGAGTTTTGCCACAAGCAATGCACTCTCTCTGATCTTTTCGATGTCGGTCGTGTCGGTCCACAGCCGCCGAGCCAGCTGAATTCGACGCTGTTTGGAGGCTAATTTGATGCCCCATTTGCGGTAAAGTTGATCCCTTTCCTTCGAGGAGAGCTTCTTCGTCATCCTCCTATGAAGCATGTCTCTCTCGCGTTGAAGATTCTTTATGCTGCAAGCAATGAAAGTAATGTGGTGGTTTATGTCAAGAGAAAATATATTTCCATGTTTAAATATGATAAATAATCACGTATATAGAATATTTCAACCCATATTAAGAGTATCTGAGGACTAAATTGACATTTTTATAGACAGTGGGACTAAAATGCAACCTTACAAAAAGTCAAGGACCATTAAAATTTCTTTTTTTTGTTTTTTGTCATCATCATTGATCTTATTATTATGTAATTTTATGAATTCAAACTTCAAAATGTGAACTTAATTTCATTCATAGAATGTGAACCTTATCAATAAAGTTCTCACCTTGAAGAAAGAAATTTATTTCCACTTTCTTGAGAAATCGTCTTCTTCAGAAAGGACAGCCTCCTGCGCTCTACTTCCATGTAAATAGAATCAGCAGGTTCGCCATTAAAGAGCAGGAAGAAATAAGTCCTGTGGATCAGAGAGACATTGCAGGCGTCCCACAGTTCAATAATCTCCCTCTGTAGCTTTTCAAATTCCATGGCCCACTGAGAAAGAGATTCTGAAGAACACAGCGATAGATCCGCAGTATCTGCAGTGAAATCTTTTGTAATTCTCTCAATCTTACTGTTTTCAGGAGAAACATTACGCATCTCCTGCAATAATAAGAACAAAAAAGCTCAGAAAGTCTTGAATAATGGAAATGGCAATAAAAGCAAATTAGAAAGGCTGTGAGTAGTTCTTATGATATATATATATATATATATATATATATATATATATATATATATATATATATATATATATATAATTTGTTAAAATAAAACAAAAAAGTTTGTATTTTTATTAATTAAAAAAGCTTCATATGGTGATTTGTTTAAGAAATTTTTTTTTTTTTCCCATCAATCAAAAGAGGTATTTTTAATCGAGTTCCCATCTAGCAGATGGCATTATGAACAAAAAGTTAGATTTTTTATTTAGCAATAATAAAAGCCACATAAAATATTTAATTAGTAAAACATGAATGACATATATCATTTAAGCCAAATTTTACCCACCCGTTTCTTAGTCAATTGTCTCTGATACTGAACATGAGCCATTTTATTCAGCCCCTCAACAAAGTTAGAAATGCTTGGAATGTCCACTTCAAAAGAATTCTCACAATGCTTTGCTCTAACCTTATCTTCATTATCAGATCCCTTCACATCTTGAAATTTGCACTCCCCACCTGAAAATTCTTCGGATCTCTTAAGAATTGCCAAAGCAGCTTCAGTTTCAGCAGGACAACTCGGAGAAAAATTCCGAATGTTTTCTTCGAAATTCTGAAGACCGAAAGAAATATTTCTCTTCTGATGCTTCAGACTCAATTCATTATCCTCTTTTACTCGAGCTATAAAAGATTTGGGTATCAGACACTCACAGTCCTCATCCAACAAAAGACTGAACTCATCCTTGTTCGCATTCAAATCCATTGTTTCAATGCACTGAACCTCCTTGCAGTGTTCTTCTGAAGTATCGGAAGCGATCTCCTGCACTCGTGAAGTATTATGAGGAATGTAACTCGCGCTGCTCGCTGAGTTCGGCTGTAGATTCATATCATAGTAATGGTTTGAATGCGGCATTCGGCACTTTGAAATGCCAAATTCAGGACTCTGGTAACAAATGCCAGAGGCCTCAGATACAGATGACTCATCTTCGGAAGTGCCGGTGCGATAAAAGAATGGCTGGCTGGATTCATCCTATAAGATGGAGCGAAAAACAGAAGATATAAGTTTAAGCTTGAAGATCATAAGTATATTTGAGCATATTGTAGCACAATGTTCAAGTACCCAATGTCTAAAACCATGATCATTAGATGTAGGCCGCACTAAGAGTTGGTTTGATTCTTCCTACAACAGAAGTGAGAAAATAATTCAGTTCAAGGAGCAGGAAGAATGAGAAGAAGTATATAAATTGGGAAATTCACTTACATATCACACTCTTTCTATGTATTTACATTTCTAACCTAACACCTAAAGTTTGCTATTTACATTCTGTAATACTTTGGTGTCATAAACATAAAACATGAAAAGATGTATTTTGCTTTTGAAAAAGTTAATAATAATAGTATTTTTTATGTAATATAAGTGCTACGCTTGTAATTATTGAAGTTTTAGGTGTTTGGTGTGTCAATAGATAAAAGGGGTATTTACATACATACCGTCAAATTCCTATGTATTCTACGTGTCTGACATCTAAACATTACTTTTTTACATTTATACCGCACAAATCTTTCATATCACATCAAAAATATCACTATTTTAACTAAATAAAAAAAAGGTAAAATACACGTTTTCACCTAAAATTTGCTATTTATATAAAATACATATGCATTTTTGTCGTATTTACATATCCAACTACTAAAGTTTGATATTTATTATAGTACTTGGCATTCATAAACCTATGCATGAAAAAGAGTATTTTATTCTTTAAAAATTAGTAATAGTGACATTTTTGCTGCAATATTGAAGTGTTGTGCACGCAAATATTGAAGTTTAGGTGTTAGGTATGTCAATACATAAAAGGGCATTTACACATACCATCACATTTCTATGTATTTACATATCTAACACCTAAACTTTGCCTTTTACATTTATACCACTCAAATCTCTCATATTACATAAAAAATACCACCATATTAACTTTTAAAAAGTGAAATACACATTTCATGTATAGTTGAAATGACGTATATGTAAAAATTGAAATTTTAGAAGTTAGATATGTAAATACATAAGAAATGAGTAGTGGGCACCAATTGACTTTAAGAATGAATGTTGTCAGAAAGATTGCGTACATGTCGCATCAAGAATCGTCGGGTTTCCTACTAACAAGTAGTAGAGATGATTGGAAAATGATATACATGCCTTGCATAATGAAATGTATGACATTTAAAATAGAGGCAATACCGATTTTTTCGAGGCTCGATTATCCCCAACCGAACGAACAAAATTCTCGAGTCGAGACTGGGCAATATCCCTCTGCTGAATTAAAAGCATCATCTCTTTTTCCATCTGCAACAAGGTGATGTTGATCTTTTTGTTTGTTATATCTTTCAATGCTTTTGTATAAATAGTCTAGTTATTATCACATGCAAATACATTGGTTGAGTATTAAAATCTAATTTGATTGTGCTATGAGACACCAAACTATAACATCATAAGACAAGACTATTTTTAAACAGAATATATATATATATATATACTATATATATATATATATATATATATATATATATATATATATATATATATATATATATATATATATATATATTATAGAGTTAGTGGAAATAAAAGAACATTATTAAATTACCATAACATGTTGGACTTCATAACCATGATTAGACAGTATAATTCATTACATTATCTTTGAATTTAGACATCAATAAGCAGTTGACATAATCCTTAAATAACTTTTCCATTAATAAAAACATTTAAAAAACAAAAAAACTATACAAAAGTCAAATTGATTGTGCCACATGTCAACTTTTCTAACTACTTCTACAAGTAATTAATTATACAGAAAAGTCTTGATAAACTCCACCCAATACAAATCTTACTTAGACGAAAATGATAAAGCCTTAATTTTATAAAACAATAATTCAATAGCTATTATGAATTTTTGATAAATATAGCGATACTAAAGAGATAAATTTGAAAAGAATAAGTTCTCATCACCTCTTATAGCTCTAGCTATATATAACATACATATATGTATGATTGAACACAAGTTGTAAAATACGAAATTTACATACTTATCAAATTGCTTAAGAAGAGAATTAGAGTGATAAAACCAATACCTTAACTATCTGGGCATCTTTCACCTTCATTTCATCTGTATTAGATGCTTTCTGTAGCGAGCCGACATATCTGAGTTCGTCCTCCAACCTTGCAAGTTCTCTTCGTAGATGCTTTACTAACGCCTTATCGGACATGATGACATTGACTCGTGCGCTAGTAACGACTTCTTTGGCACAACTTGCGAACAAAAGGGTGTTTCTCGACTGTTCAATATGGCTCCTTGCAGGGCTCATCGTGCAAATAATGGCGGTTCTCGCATTACCTCCCAACGAATTTTGTAATATTCGTGTCAACTTTGAGTCTCGGTAAGGAACGTGTGCATTTCTTCCGTGGCTGTATTCAGACATGGATGGCATCGCAGAATGAAGATTTCAAATCATGTTTTGACTTCGAATATAAAGAAAATTATCCTCTATTTTCAAGAAAAAAAATTAATTGATGCATGAGTTGTGGTTGCTTAGGCCTTTGTATAGAATATGTTGATAAAAGGAATAAATTACTTTCTTATTTAGTAAACAAACACTCAAATCTTTAACATGAACTACCAAAAGCTATGTCTTTATGTGACATACATCCAAGTCATTAAGACTTCAGCAAAATTTTGAGAGGTGGTTTTGTAAAAGAAATCACCAATGAGATACTTTTGTAAATAAGAAAATTTTGAATTTTACATAATTGTTAAGTAGAGAAGCTTCCACTTAATAGAATCTTTTACAAGTAAAGCACAAGTCAGACTTTTTCTCAATTTACATGCTTTAGTTGAATGCAAAACCACTGCTTCTAAGGCTCTATGTTTCATAATAACAATGCATAATATTGAAAATATAAAATTAATCCCACAATCATACAAAATTAGGAAAGATTTCTTGAAGTAGACAAAACTTCTCGTAGCCCACAAAATTGCTTTAATCATATTCTCTACAAACCACATTTCAATATTTACAATGAATAGAAGATCTAGATCATATTTTATAGAGATTTTATTGGAGATTCATTTTCCTAAGACAATATTCTCAAGTGGCATTTATATAAATACCACCCAATTCTTATGTTTTTTTACATATCCAAGACCTAAACTTTGCTTCTTACATTTATACCGCCCAAATATTTTACATCACATCAAAAACATCACTATTTTAACTTTTATAAAGTAAAAAAATATACATCTTTTCTTGAAAGTAAGGTCACATACATGTAAAAATTGAAGTTCAGGTATTGGATATGTAAATACATAAGAATTGAGGAGTATGTATGTAAATCTTCATATTCTGAAATATTTAACATTCAAAAAACAAGTATCTACAATCAACTTCCATGAAGAAACTCCATTTCATGGTAAATAATTGCAAGAACAGATTGTGGCAACTGTTACAACAAGAATAGAGCAACGTCACAATAAGTAAAAAAAAAAAGAAAAAATCATAGAGATTATTTCATAAGCACACAATAGTGAGAAATTTATGTGTAAAATTCTACAAAGGATGAAATTACATTTATACCAACCTAAGCTTGCGAATGACGGTTCCAAGCGTAAGCAAACTCCTATTAATGTGACTGCCTTCTTTCAGCCTTGTCCCAGCAGACAATGTTTGGGATGCCCTCTCACTACCAGCCAAATCAACAAAGTTCTGCATCCAAAAACTCAATCAATTTAATTTTACTAAAAAACAAAACAAATAAGGGGGAAGATTTACATACATACCACTCAGTTCTTATGCATTTACATATCTAACACCAAGACTTTTAACTTTTACAAACATGTACCACCTTACCCATGCATGAAAAGGTGTATTTTCCTTTATGAAAGGGTGGTATAAATGTAGAAAGTAAAATATAGTGTTAGATATGCAAATATCAAAGAATTATGAGGTATGTATGTAAATCTAATACAGATGGTTCAAGCGATAAGTTATACCACTGCGGCTGTAAGAGAGCTCGCCCGAAATTCTCTAGCTGAGCTTTCGATCGTCTGCAGCCGAATAAAAATTGAAAAAAGATGATTTTTATACATTAATGAGAAAGTTGGTAAAAAGAAAGTTTTATTGGGTTGGATTCAGGGAAGCAACCAGTCTGAGTATCTGATGAGATCTGGAGCTGGCTACGTTTAAATAGGTCTCGCCTATCTGTCTTTGAGCTGCACGAGAAGAGCGACAGTTTGATTAGAGATCAAAACATGTAGCATCCACATGTTTTATACGGTTACAAGATTACATATCTAACACAAACACTTTATTTTTATATTTATACCGCCCAAATCTTTCATATTACATGTGAAATACGACATACGTAAAAATTTAAGTTCTGTTGTCAGATATGTAAACACATAATAATTGAGCAGTCTGTCTGAAATATTAAGCCGTGCATTATACCTTCACAAATAGCAAGAAGCTCCTTAAAATGGCTTTCACTCCTTAGTGTTTCCTCGGTAAGCTTCTCGACAACAGTTCCCCTCTATCAAAAGGAAAAAAATAAATAAATAATGTAAATTTATTACTTGTATACCAAAGAAAAAACATAATAAATAAATAAATAAATAATTTCTGCAATCCCACACCTCTGGATCATCAAGAAGCCTAAGATGGCTACAATCAGAACTCAGAAGATCCCTGACAGCTTCATTATATATCTCCATGGCTGAAAATTTCAGGAGGAATTCCCTCTCCTCATGCTGCAAAGTGTGAAAATTGCATATAGGATAGAGAACAGAAGAGCGAAAAATTCACATTTTGTGGATTGCAAATCAAAGGAAAAGCTCAAATAACAGTGTAAAAGTTATTTTTTATCACCTTCTTGATGTAATCATAAACATCTTCCACAAAATACTCAGTTATTCCATTCATTGTGTAAGTCTTTCCGCTGCTTGTTTGCCCATAAGCAAAAATACTCGCTGCAATTTGAGTTTAAGGACATGGATTAGTCCGCAAAGCGCTAAAAGGAGGGATCGAGAGTGAAGTTTTGAAGAAATTTTACTCACAGTTGATGCCACTGAGTACAGAAAGAGCAACCTCCTTTGCTCCCTCCTCATAAACTTTTCTTGTGTCACAATTATAATCAAAGACTCTATCTAATCATAATGTAGAACAGAAATTGTCATAAAGTTATTAGTAAAGTATTCAATATATGATGTCTCAGGGAGTGAATTAAGTTTAAGAATAGTTGGATAAATTATAAAATTATAAGAAAACGTTACAACATAGATTCTTCTTGTAAGTCGAGGCTTTATGAATCCATCGAACAAAATGAGCTTAAGCTAGTTTAAAAACCTTCAACAATTACAATTGCTTGTATTTTTTATTTATTTATTTTTATTTTTTTGGATTAAAATTTTGCAATTTCAACCAAAAACAAATTGCAGAAACTTGAACCAATTCAAAAGGCAAAGCAAAAATAACCCGAGGCGGGAGCTCCCCACCCGACTGATCAGCAACCTGGACCGAATGCGAAACTCGATCTCCCAGCGGCCTTGGACTGAGCTAGAACAGAGAATTGGGGACCGACCGACCTTCCTTATGTGGATTTGGTGTCTCTTTTCGAAAGTGAGCCCAATCCTAATTACGTGGGGCTTATATATTTGATTCATGTGTTTAGGGTTTCAATTTTTTGAATGTTTTGTTTAGGACAACCGCCAACGTCCGTTCTTCTCTGAGTTGTATCCAAGAGATTCGGTGATACTTCGGTTGTATCTCTTTCTCGATGTGGTGATTATCTTTCCTATCCCCTTCTGCATCTTCCCCACGGACACTCCCGACAATCCTTTATCGCTATAGATGCCACGAACAACACTCGTTTATAATTTTTCACTGCAATCTTCCCCATTACAGCCCTTCTTGCTTGATGCCACCGCCCCAGACAATTGCCTCTTGTTCTTCTGCAACCCCTGCCTTGCTCCTTTGTTGTCGTTATCCAGAAAATAGCAGACTTGTGGTTTTACTGCTGTCCCCTGACTGTTCCAGCCTTTCCAGCCGCACCTCGCAGTGATGCTTGCCACCCAACTTACTATCCTAGCTGTCCCAGCCCTTTAATTCGCTGCTATCACGATTCCAGAACCTCCTTTTGTTGTCCCAAACACCCTCAATCCATTTCAACCACCTGTCTCCGTTCTCCAACAACCTAGCCGACCTTCATCAACCATGAACTGAGCTCTAGTGTGAGTTTGTGCTGCCTTAGCTATAATTTTCCTTACAAATATGTTGGATTGTAACCGCTTATTTACTTTCAGTAATAATATTTGCTCTCTGATCGTGATTCTCATTAACTTCGGTATCATAACCAACCCTTGAATTTACAATAATCATTACAAAATCTTAAGAGGTGCTTTAAGAAAACGACAAACTTAGATGAAGAAGCATGCATATGAACAAAAAAATAATTAAATAAAATAAAAACTCACATAATAAATCCAGGCAAACTCTCACTAGAATATAATAATAATAATGTAACATAAAAAAAAAGGAAACTCACCATTTACAGGATTCAGCATATTTAAATATTTCACTATCATAAACCTTAAATCCATAAACAATCTACCATACTATTCACCACTATATAGCAAGATTTAGCAAATGTCATGCTAAACAATTTTCAGGATCTGAACCCCTCAAGATTTACAAAATTTACTAAATCTTACCTCAACTCAAACTACCCCATAGGTTCATAAAATTATTAAAAATCTAGATTATGATACATTATGCAAGTAAAACAACTAAGTACTAGAAAAACTCAAAGAAGCATTTACCACCTAATTCCTATGTATTTACATACTTTGATTTTTACATTTATACCGCCCAAATCTTCCGTATCACATCAAAAAAATCACCATTTTAACTCATAAAATGTGAAATACAACTTTTCAGGCAAAGGTGAGTTGGTATGTATGTAAAAAATGGAACTTTAGGTGTTAAATATATGCAAACACATATAAATTACAAGGTATGAATGTAAATCTTCCAACATACAACATATAAAACTATAATGCCAATGCTCACCATATGTATAAGCGCTGGGGGGCATAGATCGATCTGGTAGATTGTTCTTAAAGATGATGGTGGTGTGATTGATGACCTCCCAGTCTGATTGCTCATCTCTCTCAATCTCCTTAGAACTGAGAGGCCTCACCCTCACCGATACATATATCCTCTCCTCCTTTCCACCACCAGCACCTCCATTTCCTGCTTCCTCTCCATTGATGCTAGACCCCATTCCTGCCATTGTTGATTATAAGCCCAATTTGATGAATTAAATTAAAGGAGAAGGTAAGAACAGAAGTAGAAGAACAAGAAGAACAAGCTAGGGTTTCTACATTATAGGGGAGAAGAAAGAGAATGTGATAGGGCAAATACAATGTGAGATTTTTACCGACCGTTGAACTCTCCGGCGCCGGCGATCTTCTGTCCCACCGGAGCCGGCGTTAAAGAAGGAGAGGAGAACCAGCGTTCTCCATTTCGGCGTGGAGATTGGGAGATTAAAGAGGGAATCCTCCACGCTTCGCGCAATATTATAATTTTCTCCAAGAACAAAAAAAAACTTCTTTTTTAATTCTTTGCCTGCAAAAAAATCAGATTTTTTAATGACAGACGCTATGATTTGTCACCCAACCCTACTGGTTGGATTCGGAAGCTTCTCCCTAACCTCTTTCCGAATAAGGCTGCGCGTCCGTTATGCGTTGTTGGGAAGAAATTTTTATTATTAATATTGTTTTTTTCGAATAATCGGAATTTTAATCCATTTTTTTTCTTTTGCTCCAAGTTCTTCGGAGCCATAAAATGAGAGAACAGCTGGCGAGTAGGGGACGCGGGAAGGAGCTTGCAGGCTACTGTTTGAGTCTATGTGGGTCCAAACTGTCACCTATGGGTCCCAATGGGGATCAAATTTGGTATTTATATAAAAATTTAAATAATTATTAAATATTTTAGGGGTTTTTTTTAAGCAAGCCAAAGTTATTCACTATTGAGTATTCACTTGTATTTAATTTTATGAATTCATCGAGATGATAGAAAAGTACAATTAAAAAGGGCCCACTTATATGAGACCAAAGACCCATTTATTTGACTAGATGTGACCCCTCCTGAATGGGGGCTGGAGGCTGATCAGGTATAGACCACCTGAACCAAATACTAACTCTAATTGAATCAAGAAAAGACAATGACCTGTCTATCATCGCAAACCGACCTGTCTTGTCGACCAAAGGCCATCAAAGGTCGACTGATAACCTCGATGTAGAACGATTGAAAGCATAGGTCTCACTGTACTAAGACCCTCCGAACTTAGCCAACCGAGTTAGAGAGTAGGCGAGTTCGTAGACTCATATATGTAAAATGTTTAAAATATCATTTTAATGCCCCGTTAAAACTTCACATATTATACCCCTTCAAAAAGAAGGATTATTTCATGAGAAATGACTAATAGATAAGATTGATTATTATTCTTTATTGTGCATCCTTCTCTCCCTCTCTCCGTCCCTCCCTCGTCTTAATTATGTTGTATTCCTTAGATGTGATTCATAGAGAGATCAGAATTCAACACCTTTTAATAAGTAATTTGAATATTCACATACTTACCACATAGTTTATATACATTTACATTTCAAACACCTCTATTTTGATACCTCTATTATTATCACTTCATTCATTAATAGAAAAATGTATTTCATCTTAAGAAGTTAATGATATCAATATCTTTAATAATATATGAATCATTTCAGTGTTAGCAATGTAAAAATCAAAACTGATATGTTAAAAAAGGCATGTGGTATGCATGTAATGCCCATGCATATCATGGACATTTACATAAATACCATAAAAATTCTTATGTATTTACATATCTAACAAAAAATTTTTGATATTTATATTTATGACACATTTGGTGTCATAAACCTATGCATGGAATGATGTATTTTTTAAAAAAGGGCATAGTGATAATGGTATTTTTTTATGTGATGTTAAAGCTTCAGTGGTATGCATGTAAATACTAATGTTTAGGTGTTAGATGTGTAAATACATGAGACTTGTGTGGTATGTACGTAAATGCCTCTAAATGATAATACAAGTGAAATCACTTAAATTTTTTTTTAGAGTAGTTTGTTTTCAATAATTTGTCTCGTTTGTGATTCAATCGATTTTCACAATGACCAAACGGCTTAGATTTGGTCGTTTTCGTGATTTGGTCGATTTTGGCCTTACTTGCTCTTGATCAGATGTTTGTATTTGATTCGATGAGTGAGTCTTCTGGTTTTCTATCGGTGGGCCCTCATTTGTCATACTCTTGTCCTTTTAAACTGTTAGATCTGTTTAGAATCAACACTAACTCAGACACTACAAGCAAGCAACCTAATGCTCCTCTAGGTATGAGTGACTTGACACCCATCTGGGAAATCTGATGCTCCTCTGAGCATAAGCAACCCGATAAGCATCAGAAAACTCAATGCTTGCCCTTTATCCCCTTACAACAACAGAGATAGAACGAGCGAGAACTAGGTGCTCCAAATCAGAAACGTGATGCTCAGAACTGACATATGAAATTTTGAATAGTTTCATGTTCATAAGGTTTCATACGTTATAATCCAGGCTCAAGCTGCAATGGTAGCCTTTACTTGTCCTGGTGAAGTTCGTCAGCTAGTTTACTGATTGTTTGTTTTATGTGGTTTGAAAACAGCTATGCATCACTAAGCTTAAGAAATTCATTCAAATTTCGCGTAAAACGTTGCTTGTAAACGAACGTCGTCACTATATATTTGGTACCTCAAAAGCAAAAATTCACTTCATAATAGTACAAAAATTTCGATAATCACCTAGTTAATAGTGAGCATCAAGATTACTAAAAAATTATTAAAATTACAATGGTAATATGATAATATTGATTTTAAAATGTTGACGACATATATCACGAGTTACGACATTTTTCTAGAGATGATATATTCTTAATCATTGTCGAAAATGCAATATGTCATACTATCTCGCCCACCATGAGGTATCACATGACTGGTTTACCTAATTTTCAGTATACGTGTAACTTTCTCCGTAATGCCTACGTGTCCGACACACGTGTTATAGTCTGAAGTCCTCAATGACAGAGCAATCGTCCGAAGGTTTCTGAAATTCTATAAAATTTCATCTTACCCGAATGCCATAAAAAAATATCTACGTTCACAACATGTTGAAATTGCCAAAAGAAGTAATACATAACAATTTTTTTTGCAGACAAAAGCTCTCAGAGAAATCAGTAGACCAACCAACAAATCTATCACTACAAAAAGATAGGAGAGCTTATAAAAAATTGTTGTCTTTAACCCAAGTAAAACCGATCTTGCGTGTGTCACATATGAATATCACCAAAAAAGGCCATCCAGCAGACGCTCAAAAACTATATCGCCGAAAAGAAGAGAAAATTTTGGTTGCCTTCATTTCGATTTCGCATGTGACATCACCCAACAGCGATTAGCAGACCATGCGAATAACTCATAAAGTCAAAGGTCTCGTCATTAACCGCTCAAATCCACCAAAACAAAAACTATTAAAATCACAAGGAGAAAAAACACTTACAAATAGTGTAAAGTGCTCAAACAATCAATATCAAATATATAAGAAAATGAGAATAAACAAAAACTGAATAAAATTCAAATAGTAAAGTGAAGATAATAAAATAATAAATTCTCTAATCACCCTCCCACTATTGCATCACTAATTTGTATTCGCTACTGACTACCATACAATTTCTCAAATATTTTTTATTGCAGTAATCGTATTTTCTTGCAGCATTATATTTTTTCTTCGGGACCCACTAAACAACCCCCCCCCCCCCCTTAATTGATCCCTCTGTAGTAAGCTATCTTTATGAAAAAAAGTGTTTACATATTATAAATATGAGATAATTTTGTTTGCATCCTATGACTTTAGACATACTAAAAGAGTGAAAAAAATAAAACATAATACACAATGCACAGGACTACAACTGTTGCATATCGAGGGGGTGTTTAGCGACACCCAAGATTTAGCTTAAATAGGATTTAATAAATCCTGTAAATCCAGAAAAATATTTAATTTGATTAATGTTAAATCTTACTAAATCTTTTGAAGTATTTGGCAGAGAGAATAAACAACTCACAGGTATGCTTTCTTCCTCAGTTAAATCCGTTAATCCACTGAATAATCGGATTTAATAAATTCAGGATTCACATTAAAACGAAGAAAATATTATATTTAACGATGTGGCGGGATTTAACATCAGCTTTTTAGCGTTTGGCAAATTTTCATTAAATGGTAATGTAATCCATGTTAAAATTTTGTACATAACACCCCTAAGTCTTTAAAATTTATCCAAGTTCATTTGGTTCACGTGTTCAAGCATTATCATGTTTAATTCCAATTCTCTTGTTTATTAATAATGTTGCTAAGAGTTTTAGGGACAATTTAGACCTAAACACTAAAGGTTCTTAAATCCAATTCATGGGTTGAGTACCTGACATAAAATCAATTTACCTTAACTTTACCAGAATCATAATTAGATTAGAAAGTTTAACCCAAATTTGACCCATCTTGAAACAGCTAACTCAAATCCAACCCATATAACTCTTTGACATATGATTCAAGTAGATTTTGAGTCAATCTTGGGTTAGTAGTTAAATTTCAAATCTATTTTGAGTGAGTGAGTCCGCTTCAGATTAATTTCAGTTTAATATATCAACTCAAACACAACCCAAAAAATTAAATATAGGATGCCTTAGCCTGAACCTAATCTAAAAATTATTTGGGTCAACCCAAATCCAAAATTTATTTAGTCGAGTTCGGGTCGAGTATCGGGTTAATTTTTAATACCCCAACCAAACACTTTATCAAAATGTATAAAGATGTTTTTTTTTCTTATTTTATCACTAGACAGCTGGTACTGAAATGGTGAAATTTTATGCGCTTTATATGTTTTGGAGTAAAATATAACATAGCTATCTTTACATGTTCTGTATTTTTTCATCACTTGTCCATCTTTAGTAGTGTTAGTGAATAAATTATCTAAAGTGTAGTTGAATAAATCGTTAATTATATCTTTAATTGTCATAAATCACTCACTTAGGCTGATAATTTTCTAACTCCATTATTAAATTTACGTTGTGTTTATTATAGGATCTGATTAATATACTCATAGGAGTAGTCCATTCATTTAATGTAAGAATATTTACTCCTACTCTTATAAACTAGTTGCATAATTAGATTTGTGATTGATTGTTAATTTGTTCGATAAATTATCTGGCCTTTATTTTATGTTAAATCACTATTTTTAATTACCTTACATATCATGTAAATTTTATTATATATTTAGCTTTCATTTTCTGAATTGGTGAAATTCAAAATAAATTGATGAAATTTAAGTCACACCAAGACGGGACTCAAAATTTTAATATTCAATTTTATGATCACACACACACACACCATTGAGATCAGATTATGTGATATAGATGGGGATGTGAATAGTAGAATTCAGGTTGGTTGGTTGAAGTGGAGGAATGCGTCCGGCCTATTGTGTGATAAGAAAGTACCACTTAGACTGAAAGGAAAATTTTACAAGATGGTGGTGAGACCTTCAATGCTCTATGGTGCTTGAATGTTGGCCTTTAAAAGAGAAGCATAATGTTAAGTTAAGTGTTGCCGAGATGAGAATGATTAGGTGGATGAGTGGCTTTACTCTTAGAGACAAAATGCGAAATGAATATATCCGTAAAAGGGCTGGAGTTGCACCGATGACGGATAAAATTAGAGAGAGTCGCCTTAGATGGTTTGGTCACATTAAACGTCGACCACCGATGATCCGATTAGGAGAGTAGATGTTTTAAATACAACTTATGTTAAGAAAGGCGAGGAGGACCTAGGAAAACTTGGGCTTATTGCATAAAAAATGATCTTAATTTATTAGAATTGAACGAAAATTTGACACTAAATCGGACACAATGGAGAAAAAGGATTCATGTAGCCGACCCCACTTAGTGGGATTAAGGCTTTGTTGTTGTTGTTGTTGTTGTTGTTGGGATTGCATATATTTTAATGCGAAGTTAAAATTCTACAAAGGCGGATAAGTTAGCAATATCTATAATCATATTAATCCACCAGGTAGAATTAAAGAAATGAAATATATAAGAGCATTGTCATCTATTTCTTTAAGAATTCTACTTGGAGCTTGTTTACATATACTTGCAGTGATTTTAGTTGGTCGACATGGTTGCATTTGCCTCCTCTACAAAGTAGAGTGACATTTTGAGGGGAGAATCGTTGAGCAATGCTTCCTTTTTTTATTATATGAGAGAGTTTTATGAATGAAATTACATATGTCTTCATGTAAAGTTGAAGTTTGCATGATAGATAGCTAAGCATCAATTATACTATCACGATAAACCAATAGAATATATGTAATAAAATATATATGAGCGATCGATCACTTGTTCTTTAAGAATTTCTTCTTAGAATATTCGTGAGTCATTTATAAATGAAATTACATATGCTTTGATGCACAGCTGAAGCTTGCATGACAAATAAGTAAACAACATCTATACATTTCCTAATCAAACAGCAGAAACTATGGAATAAAATATATATGAGCATTGTTAATCTATTTCTTTAAGAAATCTTTTTTTTAGTAGATGAAATACTTTTATGAATAGAATCGCATATACTTGATACGAAAGTTGTAGTTTGCGTGATAAATAAGCCTAACAATATCTATACGTATACGATCAACTAATAGTAGGTTATGAAATAAAATACATACGAGCGATTGTTCAATACATTTCTTTAAGAATGTTTTGATGCGAAGTTGAACTTTGCATGTTAGATAAGTTGCAGCATCTATCCCTATCTTGATCAATTAATAGAAACTATGGAATGAAATATATATGAGCATTATACATCTATTTCTTTAAAAATTCTTCGTGAACTTCTTCTACATATACATGCACTGAAGTTAGTTGGTCAATTTGTTTGTTTTTGTCTCATCCTCAGTATAGAGATACATATTAATGAGACAATATTGAACACTGTTTTTTTTTTTTTTTTGTGAGACTTTTATAAAACGAATTGCATATATTTTGAAGCAAAATTAAAGTTTGCATGATAAAAAAATTAGCAGCATCTTTACATATCCTGATCAACCAGTAGAAGAAAGTGAGTGTAATATATATGAGCATTTTTAATATATTTCTTTAAATATTTTTTGTACTTGTTCGTATAGATATATGAGAACGAGTTTTCGATTTTCTACGAGAAATTTTGTTGTCGATTTGCTTATTATTGCTCCTCCTTGATATAGAGTAACATTTTAGGGGGTGAATGTTGAGCTACTTTCTTTATTAAGTTTTTATATGACTTTTATAAATAGAATTCTATATTTTTGATAGATAAGTTATCATCATTTTTATCTCATGTCGAGTCAATAGAAAGTCTATGGAATAAAATATATATGAGCATTGTTCATTTGTTTCTTTGAAAAAGTTTTTGTTTAGTTTTCAAGCATAGCTATATGAGCATTGCTTTACAATTTCTATAAAAAATTCTTTTAGTTGGTTTGTTTGCTCTTGTCTCCTCAGTGTAGAGTAATATTTTGAAGAGAGAATGATGATCCCAGACTCCTTTTTAAAGTTTTTTAGAGAAGTTCATAAATGAAATTACATTGCTTTGGTGCAAAGTTGAAGTATACAAGATATACAAGTCACCAACATCTTTACCTATCCTGATCAACTAGTAGAAGCTATGAAATGAAACATATATAAGCATTAATAGTCTGTTTATTTCAGAATTATTGGTATGTTTGTTCTGCATAGATATATGAGTATTGTTTCACAGTTTCACTAAGAAATCTTGTTGGTCGATTTGCCTTCTCTGAGAAAGTTCGTGCCTCCACTTCAGTGTAGAATAACATCTTAGGGGGTGATTGTTGTTCACTGTTTCATTTTTTCAATTTCGATACATTTTTAAGGAAATATATGTGATTATGTTTTGATGCAAAGTTGAAGGACCCGTTTGGGACAGCTTATAGGTGTGGTGGCGTTTTGAAAACGCCGCCTAACCTTTTAGTTCACGCGTTTTTGAAAACACTGTCTACCGCGTTTGAGTTTTTTATACTAAATACAGGCCGCGGGTCGACCCCTGCGATCGACTCGTGGGCCATGTTTCAGAATAAGCTGCTTATCCTGAAATGCACAAGCTGTCCCAAAGACCTGAAGTTTGCATGACAGATAAATTAGTAGCATCATTTATTATTATGATCAACCAGTCGAAGTTATGAAATTAAAAATATGAGCATTATTCATCTGTTTCTTTCAGAATTTTACGTGTACTTGTCCTGCACATGCAGACACTGAGGTTATATGCCGGACAAAATATCAATTGGGGAAAGTCAAACAACTGTTGTTTATAGCGATGATAGAAATTAACTATCAAATGGCTCAACCGATTACCATTTATCACTTTTAAATTGACGAGGAAGTATACCCACAAATACTACCTGTTAGAGAACACGTTCAAGTGTTTAGTTTATTTAGAAAATTGATGATTATGGATGGAGTTTTATTCAATTAAGGGATCTCATTGAGCTAATTATGAGTTCGATGATCTGATTTGGCTAGTGTGATAGAAGCAAAGAATTTGTTATTGGTAACTCATCTGACATGTAATTTTTAGGTTTGCATCAAAATATATGCATATACGAAACAACCAAATTAATCAACTAACATCGATCAGTCATGCGTATACGAAGCAATACTGCAAAATTTACGAAAGAAACATATGAACAATGCTTATATATATTTCATTTCATAACTTCTATTGATTGATTAAGATAAGTATAGATGTTCTTAACTTATCTATATTGTAAACTTCAAATTTGCATCAAAATATATGCAATCCATTTATAAAAGTCCCCCAAAAACTTTAAAAAGGAGACGGTGCTCAACATTCCCCCCCCCCCCCTCCCCTAAAAAAAAATGTTATATATAACACTAAGGAGGCAAGAGCAAGCAAATCAGCCGATAAAATTTCTCAGAGAAGCAAAAACAATTCTCATATATCTATGTTGAGATATGTTGAGGTGGAATAGATGTTGCCAACTTATCGGGCATAATTCTCGAGATTTATATGATCTTATTATTTCAGAAGGTTAGTGGTCCTGTTGGTTGCTTGGTTACAGTTTATGGTGATGCAGTTGGAGTGTGATTTTGTGGGCACATTTCACGTTCCCTATGAAATATTTAGTAGAACGATGATGGAAAAGATAAAACAAAAGCCTCAACCACTTATCAATTGTGAATATGAAAAAAAAAAACTATGCAAATTTGATACAAATACTACTTGGTCTTTATGCCTGGAGAACACAATTGGTGACCCTGGATGAAGTCATTTTTTATATCAATGCTTTGGTTATGAGCTATACTTTTAATTCTTTCTTTTTTCATATTTTTTTTTCTCTTATTGTATTGTTGTTTTACATGATAAACTATGTTGATTTATTTCTTTTTTTACTAAGATATTAGATGGGTAAAAAAAAAGAATGTGAGATATTCGCTATTGATATGGAGACGAAAATAATTTTATGTGGTTTATGCTTAAGGGAGATAAAAAAGGACAATAGACTAACTACACATTTCAATAAAGAAGGTACGACAAACAAAACTCTTTTAAGAATGAACTTGTAACTTGTACCACAAAACTCAGCTGAGAAACAAATGAGATCAACTTAAGAAGGATTGAAAGTGATAGAAAGAGCTAGAGAGAGAGTTTTGGATGGGACACTATTAGAAAAACATTAGATGCACATAAGGAGTGGTGGCAGAGACAATTTCAATAAACAAAAAATCTGATATTCAATATTACATCTTTTAAAATTCTATTTCTCAGAAATCAAGTTTATCAATTGTAAGTTTGTCGAATGCAAGAAAACTTAGACTTGCTGACATTTACCCAGAGTTGGAGGAGAAAATAGATACTATGTTCCTCGGTGTTATAGCAACATGTGTCAATGTCTGGGCTAGAGCAGAAGAGCCCACCCCAAATTTGGATGAGCCCGAATGTGCTCATTCCAATGAACTCCACAAGGAACAACTAGATGAAAGAGACCATAGGGAGTCCCATCACTCCAAGTGACCTGCACCCTCGACAGAAAAAGAAAAAAGAAAACTAAAGTTGGGGCAACTCATTCATCTCAACAAATATCATGGCTGGTGACAAACTGCACCAATATCACTTATAGTGCCCGCACTACTCTACAAGCATACCCAACAATGACAGATGTTTTCAAGCTACTCGACTCAATTCTAAAAATTTTTAATGACATGCCCTTGTACTTATTTGTCGTCAAACTTCTTGATGTTCAAAACAAGAGGAAGACTTTCTTCACGCTGCTACCTGAACAAAGGATTTCTTACCTCATTATTTTTTAGAGTCGGACTAATTAGATGACATGCACATGTATTTTTTTACTCATTGCTACCGTATCATAATGATAATTTATAGTATTTGACACTCTATTGTAAACTCTAACTTGTGTGAATATTTCTAATGTTTCATTATTTGTGAATTTTCATAGTAAAATTACTTTTATTACGCGCAAGCTAAGCATTTACCGATCTTGAGAATAACATGTTTATTTAACTAAGCTTAACATTATTCTTCCAGATAAATGAAGGCACCAAATGAAGAGGAGATTATAGAGATAGTTGAGCAAGAGACAGTCATTATAAGTACATTTTGTCTTATTCAGGAGTATAACCAGGAACATTTGTAAGATATCTTGTGTGTTATTGTCATCTGTGAGTGAAAAATTGGTTGGTGAACCAATGGAAGCTCAACCAAGCCGGATTCACAGCATGTTCTTGATGTTGAAGACTATATTCTGTGATTTATTAAATGGATTATAAACCAAATATAGTTTCCATGGATCTTCATGATTTACATCCCGAGATAGTTATTGCAACGACTACATTCCATAATTTTACACGGAGACATCCAACTGAGATAATACCGGTTTCAAAGTCTTAGACAATGATCTTACCTGTATGCCTAAGGAAACTAACAAACATCAAGCCAGACATTCGGTGCAAAAAGTGTATTTTAAGATGAACGAATACAACACTTCTGAGGAAGAAGACGCCGAGGAAATGTTACAGTTAAGAGAAGAGATTACTAATGTTTTGGTGAATACAACAACTGTACTTATGTAGCAGCACCTAGTTATTTGTAGTTGATGATTCATATTTCATCTCTATGTTTTTTCTCTGAATATATCCTTCCAAAATATTTGTAACAATCTGAATTGTACATTTCTTTTAGTGTACCAACAACTTAATTCTTAATTTTAAGACAGTTTATATTTTTTTAAAATTTATAGAATGTACCAATTTAATTTTTTTTAAAATTAGAGCAATATTGTATTATAATAACAATATAAGCTCAAAATCATCAAACACTTCGAATGTTTTGCACTGTTATTATGACGATAGGTGTGTTCAGTACCAGTCCAGAAGGGAAGGCAACTATGGGAGCAGGTTTTATTCTTGTCATAGAAACAGGACTCCTGTAGATTGCGTCTTCTTCTGTTGGATAGGTGACATTGACGAGGTCCTTCCAGACCGTGATTAGTCGAGGAGAGATGCGGGCATGGAGAGAAGATTATCCCGAAGAATTGATCTTCAGGACTTCAAGACAAACATCATTCTAGATTTGTTGATTATTGTGATTGACCTCATTATTGTAGTCATTTTCTTCAAATAACTTATCATTTTTATGTATCAGAGTATTTTGGACTGGATATCTAGTTTTTTTAGTAGTACAAACTCTTTCTGATGCTTAATTTTGATTATTCTGAAAACTGTACTTATTTTAATATATATTATATATAAGGATAAAACAATCTTTTTCATCAGAAACAACAGCCTCACAGTAGATCTCCCAAACAGACATTTGTTTCTTCATCAACAGCTTTCAGATAATTCTTGAAAAGATGCTTCTCCAGCAAACATTCTTACAGTAATTTCTTGAAAAAACAACAGCCGCCCCAAACGCACCTTAAGGGTTTATTTGGGGCAGCTGCAGTTGTTTGAAAAAATAACGATAAAACTGTTGGAGAAGTTGTTCAAAGTGCTTCGATAATTATTATAAATTTATTTTATTTAAAAAAATCAGAACACAAATTCTAATAACCATAACATTTTAATAGACCAGATTGAAAAAAATAGTTTTTCTACCATAAGGATGTCTAGAAACCAGCAAGAATTTTATTTTATTTTAAAGAATTAGACCAAATTTTCTGGCAGCCACAACATTTTAATAGGTCAGGTAAGAAAATAATTTTTCTACCACAAAAATTTCTAAAAAACAACAAGAAAACAGTTCTCCATATAGAGTTATGGTGGTTGGTCTGAAAAGCAAAGCAGCAAGAAAGTTTTACCAAGCAAACCCTAAATATTTGAGCGTTATGTTTGTAAATAAAAAATCTTAGGTGTCAGAAATGTAATTAAATAAGAATTGTGCGGTAAGTATATAATTGTCACAACATTTTAACAGATCAAGTTGAAAAAAACAATTTTTCTATCAAAAAAATTTCTAGAAAGCAGCAAGAAATTTATTTTATTTTAAAAAATTAGATCAAATTTTCTAGTAGCCACAATATTTTAACAGGTCACGTAAAAAAATAGTTTTTCTACCACAAAAATTTCAAAAAAAATAGCAAGAAAACAATTCTCCAGACAGAGTTGTGGTGGTGGTCTGAAAAGCAAAACGTAAAACTGTACCAAAGAGACCCTAAATATTTGAGCGCTATGTCTGTAAACATGAAACCTTAGTTGAGAGATATGTAATTAAATAAGAATTGTGTGCTAAGTATATAAATGCCCCCCCCCCCCCCCCCACCAAGAAAGTTGCGAAAGCTGTCGCAAAAGAACCCTAAATATTTGAGAGTATGTGTGTAAATACGAAATTTTAGGTGTGAGATAAGTAATTAAATAAGAAAAATGTGCGCTAATGGGAATTTTGCACCCTATGGCTGTGTAAATAATGGCATACTTGATTACTGACCTGTTTGAGCTTATCTCTTATATCTTCAGCTGAAGGTATATGGCATAGGGAATAGAAAGTTTGAAGTAGACATTGTTGAATAGTTGGGTATGTCAAGTTAACTAAAGAGAAGAGGCTGAATATTTCATCATCGGATTTCAGAAATATTAAAGATTCTTCGTCTTTCCAATCTACAACCGACGAAACAATGTTCATAATTGTAGACGCCGCTTGTTCGCTTAATATATTTGATGCATTAAACTGGTGGTGACATAATAGGTCGATAAGTGGAGATAGTGCACCTTGTCTCATCATCTTCACACCATTTTCAGGCAAGTTTGAAAGACTGTGCAGTGACTTAACAGCCATTGCTCTAATATCTGGATCATTATGTTTAACCAGATAAAGAAGGACGTCGAGTGCGCCATCTTTAAATAAACCAGCTTTACTTTGATCAGGCAGCTCAATTTCAGCTAAGGTTGTCACCATGATCTTTTTCACATCATCGTTTCCTAAAAGCATTGAACCAAATATTATAAAATTTTATAGTTAGTTTATGGAAAAGAATATGTGAAAATAGCATGATTTGTTGAGCGCGTGATGAATTTTCATAAATTGAGAGTTCTACATGACAAAACTATAGGCTTTTTAGGCACGCCCGGACATATTTGAGAAAATAAAAATTTAATGTGAAAAGAACCAAGAAGAAAAAGGAAAATTCACATAAATAGCACTCAATTCTTACAGACTTACATATCTAAAACCTAAATTTCAATTTTTACATATATTGGGTAATCTTCTAATTTGGGAGCTCATAACAATAATGAGTGACAAACAAGTATCACACATCGTTTAGCGACTAGGCTTTACACTATAGAATCCACTAGAGCACTTAGCTTCCGCCTTACTCAACATATGGACAAAATCAAGCCAACTCTATTGAAAGTGCATCATGTTCTCGAATAATGTTTATCGGCTTGATCGTGTACAGCCATCATCTACAGTTGTTCTAAACAAGATAGCCATCGTAGAACCAATTGTGATGGTGCAAGTGGGGCAAGAATGAGTTTGTTAAGATAGCAATCGTAATGAAAATGGCTTAGCATGTCATTATGAGGATGTGTCGCACTAGGTCCTTCTATTGAAACAATTTGTGACAAAAAATAGTGAAAACAAGGTGGAAATAAAAAACAAACGTCCAACTTGACAAGGAAAATGACTCTGCTTTCGTTTGGGAAAGATTAGCAACAGAAAGAGCAGCCAAGAGCTGGTAAAATACATAAAAGTGCATATAATTATCTTTATCATAAGAGAAATAGCTTGAGGGATCAATAATAACATGCTCATGGAATAACAATATGCTAAAAAAGGATACAAGCACAAAGATTTAGGGGCTTGTCTAGAAATATTGTTGTTAAGTTCCCTACAAATGATACTGGAAAATAGAATTCTATAAATTTTAGTTTGCAAGAGAGAATACCGATAGCCAAGAGGGCACACCAAACCAAAAGGTTCAACGGTTTTCTTTGGAGCCTCTTATATCCCTACTCACTCATTTTATATCCATCAATCTAATTTTAGTATAACATCGTCAAGTATAAGTTATACTCAGGAAAAATACCATGTATAAAATTAAAATACAAACAAACATTCAACTCTTTATCACATTGAAACTTTGAGATCAAGACTCACACTCAAGAATATCAACTGATAAATTCTGAAGACTAACAGGTTGAACATTTAACTGAGTGATAAAAGATAAGACAAAGAACCTGATCTAAGGCGTTGCAATAGCGGCTTAAAATAGTTTGCCTTTGCCATTTTCACAACATTTTCTTCAAGATAAGAAAGATTCTCTAGTAGTTGCATCGCATCAGTTGCAGCTTGATTGCCATCATTTGTAGTAGTCACCAAAAGAAAAATGCAGCCCCGCACCCTGCCAATCTTGCTGCATATCATCTCAATATTCGACAGCTCTAGCAAAAGTGCCACGGCCATTTTACGTTCCTCACTGCGTCGTCCGAGGGACATTACAATTAATTCGATTAACTTATTGAAACCGGCAAGTTGTTCCTGCTGATGATAAGGGAAGCCGAATTAATCGAAGGGAATGATCTATGTTTATACGTAAAATAAAATAACTGAAACAATTAAAAAAAATATTTAGTTATTTAAACCACTAGCCTCTCTACTTTAAAGCTCATAAGGTAGCACAACCCATCAAAAAGGCTAATCTCGATCGAGGTAGTAAGGTAGAAGATATCAGATAAATCTCATTGAATGCCATACAATAATTGTAAAAGCTCCTCACGGTGTTGTTCATTTGTATAATTTTTCAAGAGATCACTCATCTTAGGAGTGCTCCCACACAAACATGTTTTAACATTGAAGTTTCAAATGAAAATTCAACTATTACACCAAAATGTGCCTCGTTGTTAAGGAGTTCAGCTTCATTCTATTTAATGATTTTCAAAATCTCCCTTATTTAAATAACTAACAACTATTGTGAAAACCCTGAAATCGAATAAAGCTGAACTCTTAAAAGTCAATGTTTTTTTTTGGTGTAACGGTCGAAATTACGTCGGAAACTCCAAATTTTAGCGTGCATATGCGGGAGCCCTCTTAGGATGGATGGCCTCCTGAACAGTTACATAAATTGGCAAAAACTGTGAAGCCATTAGGCCAAAACAAACAATATCTCGATGGATGAGCATTCCACTATTACAAATGATATTAGAGTCTTACACTAGTCTGAAGATAGGAATATTTACCTGGTGTATGATTTTTAAGTTAAGAAAATTAATGAGAATATCAGTTACGGAAGTGGGGGAAATTATGAGACCCCTTAAATAAATAAAACTAAGTTGAACACTTAAACATCGAGAAGCTATTTGATGTAATGATTGGAATTTCATAAGAGACTCCAAAGTTACGAGTGCTCTTTTATGTATGAGGAGTACGGTTTAATGTTAATTAAGGCAGCAATTAATCATTCCTTAATTAATTTGAAGGGTCGCGCCTCTACGCTTGCCGCCTTTCTTCAGAAACCACTCCCGCTTCTTCAAAGTAATGGGTCTCGCCATCTTCATTTAAGCTTCGCAAAAAAGAAATAAAAGACTTAAGACCGAGACTTCCTTTGGCTTTTGTTTAAAAACAGAGGAATTAAAATAAAAAGGTGTGGTTCTCCAAGGCTTGGTGCGTGAGGTTTATGGAGAAGAAGACAAAGCGAAGCTGAGAGAATAAAAAGGCATTTTATTCTGATTTCTTCTTCTTGTTGTTGTTGGCTTACGATGGCGGAAGAAGCCGACAGCGTCAATGAAGAAGCAGCGGTAAAGGAATATATCAACTTTGTAATTCCTTGAAGATGAGATAAGTGTCTTTTTATAAACAGAGACATTGTTGTGTAAATTCCTCAAGTAATAAAATCCTCTGCAACTCTGTGGACATAGACAAAAAATGTCAAACCACGTAAATCTGTCTACTTATTAGGTGTGAATTTTCTCATTTCTATTTTTTGCTTCGTCATTGTCGATCGTTCTGTTATATACCACATCAACTGGATCAGAGCTTTGTTCAGATCTAAGAAAGAACGGTGGGCGGAGACGAAGTGATGGCATCGGGGATTGAAAAGTTTAAAGACACAGATTTTGGTTACTGGAGGATGCAGATAGAGGACTACCTCTATGGTAAGAAACTTCACCTGCCATTACTAGAAAAGAAGCCAGAAAAGTTAGACGATACGGAATGAAATTTCTTGGCCCTGTCCAGGTCCGTTGCCCACAACATCATCAATGAGAAAACTACTGTAGATCTCATGACAACTGTATCAGATGTATATAAAAAACCATCGGTGAATAACAATGTATATCTGATAAAGAATTTATTCAATTTGAAGATAATGAAAGGTATATTCGTTATACAACATCTAAAAGATTTCAATAATATCACAAATCAATTATCGTATGTGAAAATTGATTTTGATAATGAGATACGTGGACTAGTCTTGTTGGCTTCATTGTCAAATAGCCGGAAAACCATGAGGATTGCAATTAGCAGTTCTACAGGTATATCTAAACTGAAATATGATAATATTCGTGATTCGATTTTGGTTAAGAAGGTGCGAAGGAAAGATTCTGACGAGAACTTGGATTTGAGTTCGACACTGATTGTTGATTCTAAAGGGAAATCACATGATAGGAACTCAAACATAGGAAGATCAAAATCAAAATCTGAGTCGACGAGACAACCTCTCTGTAATTAGTAGCGAGCCACATAAAAAGGAATTACAGGAATCACAGAAAAATGAGAGTAATAGCACAAATGTTGTAACTGATGAAGTACAGGATGACTACAGTTGGCAGTTAACAGATCTGTTGATGACTGGATACTAGATTCAAGGGCTTCATTCCACAATGAGGAAAACATTGCAGCATGTGTACTGGTCGGGAGATTTGTTATGTAAGTGGAGTATGGTTTAATGTTAATTAAGGCAACAGTTAATCATTCCTTAATTAATTTGAAGGGTCGCGCCTCTACACTTGCAGCCTTTCTTGAGAAAGAACTCCAGCTTCTTCATAGTAATAGGTCCCGTCATCTTCATTTAAGCTTCACAAAAAAGAAATAAAAGGCTTAAGGCAGAGACTTCCTTTGGCTTTTGTTTAAAAAGGTGCGGTTCTCCCAGGCTTGGTGCGTGAGTTTTACGTAGAAGAAGACAAAGAAAAGCGGAGAGAATAAAAAAAGATTTTTATTCTGATTTCTTATTCTTCTTGTTGTTGGCTTACGACGGAGGAAGAAGCCGGCAGCGTCGAGGAGAAGCAGCGGTGTAAGAATATATCGACTTTGTAATTCCTTGAAGATAAGATAAGTGTCTTCTTGTAAACAGAAGCATTGTTGTGTAATTTTCTCAAGTAATAAAATCTTCTGTAACTCCGTGAACATAGACAAAAGTTGTTGAACCACGTAAATCTGAGTGTCTACTTTTTGTGTGTAAATTTTCTCGTTTCTATTGTTCGCTTCATCGTCGTCGATCATTCTGTTATATACCACGTCATGCTCGTGCTGGAGCACTGTTGGGAGGGTGACCCATTGGGAAGTTACACCAATGGGACAAACCGTGAGGCCACCAGGCCGAAGCGGATAATACCTTGATGGATGAGAGTTTGGGCTGTCCCAATAACACTCAAATCAACAAAAATTCTCCATTGGCAAGATTGAACATAAACATAAGCTGCTTTAAGACTATAAATTGACAAACAATCTCATACCTTTGTATAATCACTGTCCTTAGCAAGAATATATAAGACATACAGAGCACGACACCTGATCTCCAAACTCTTTCTTTCAAGCAACCCAACAAGAACAGGCAGGTAGTTCTCAAAAACAATCCAGTCACGATGAGAGTCCTCTTTGTAGAACTCCAACAACCGGCCAAGACAACGGAGCACTTCCTGCTCATCATTAGATTCAAACTTAGCTTTGAGTTTACCAATAGTGATTATACTATTTCTTTCCTTCCACTCCTCAATGGATTTCTTCAGAGTGTAGTTGGGCCGCAGATCGCCAACACTCATCGGCGTCATGGTCAGAGGACAAGTGCTATTACCTTCCGCAAACCACTTCTCAATGGCACTCTTCTCAAAAGTGTGCCCTAAAGATGTCTCCACAGGGTCATCCATGACATCCCCGGTAATGGGGCAAAGAAAGGCTTGGAGCGGCTGCAACGGCTCATTTCCCAAACGATTCCTCATACTAAGATACCTCTCCTCCCTCTCCCGAAACGACGAAACCGTATCTGCAATGGAGAGGAAGGATACAATCCGATCGATCTGCACAGCTTCGACAACGCTTTTTCTCTCCAGGTTCTCGGTGACCTCGGCCCGCAGCTTCTCAAGCTCTACTCGAAGCGTCATCGGGTCGTGGGAGACGCCAGCAGCATCAGCTACGAGTCTGAGGAGGTGATCAGCATAAGCGGAGTCCTCAGCTCGCTCGCATGCAGCGGACTCAATCTTGTCCAAGGACTCCTCGACAGCAGAAGAAGCGCGAAACTCGACAGCCATAAGGCGTTCTCGAATCGCCTCGACCTCATCTAGCCCCGAGGAGGAGAGAGGGAGGAGAGAAAGAGCCTCGCAGACGTCGCGGATGGCGGAAGAAAAGCACCGGGAGCTCTGGCGGGAATTGATGACGAGATATAGCCGACTGCGGTGGGATATTTCGAAGCGGATAGTGGTCGAAGCCGCAGAGGCAGCTATGTCGGCGGCTTCAGAGAGGGCATCAAGCGCGGTGGCGAGGGGGGATACGGAGGAGGAATGAAGTTCATCTTCCAGCTCGCAAAGGATGTGAAGGGTGCGGCGGAGGCAGGAGGACAGATCGGAGAAGACATGTCGGTCGATGAGGAGGTCGGAGGTGGAGGTGATGGTGTTAGCGGCGCAGCAGATGAGGTTGGAGGCGGTAGCTAAGGAATCGTCGGCAGACATCGATTCCGAGCTCCGAAACAGTCGTGATTAGGATTTTACTTACTGTCACTTCGTCTCTTGGTGTTAATGGAGAAGAGTCGGTCCCGAGTCACGAGTCAATGGCCTTTCTTCTTCAGGTGAGCGGATCTCCATTTTTCCAAGTCTTGGTCTGTCGGGAAAACGAAATGATCAACTTCGGGAAGAAGATAAAACAAAGGTCTTTTACCCGAATTTTTCTGTGCGTCGTGGGTGAATTGTTAAGCAACATAATAACTCTAAATGAAAGTGTGGAACTCATTCAGTTGAGTTTAGCAGGGTTTAGGCACGCGTGGCGTAAGTGGGCCCATAGTCCACGTCGGATAATAAATGGAAAAAAAGGGAAAATGAAAGCGCTAGCCGCTGAGCCGATCGGTTCTCGCATTTTACATACTGGACGTTTTGTTTCATCGCATCCGCAATTAACGTAATAGTATAATAAATAGCGAGAAAAGTGGTTTTTGGCTCGTTAGGGTTTTCGAAAAGTGCATTTTTGGCTCTTTAGGTTTAAGGAAAAGTGGTTTTGTCGATCTAGCGTGGCCTCTCTGAGGGTTTCACGTCGTTATTTCAAGTGATGGAGTTTAATTTTTCTCTTAATGAAGAAATAGGAAGCATGAATTACGGAAACTCGTTTGGGACGGAGGAGGTAAGATTAACCCTGTGTGGAATATTCCTGTTGAAGGGATGAGTAATAACCTAAAGTGATTTTCCTTGAATATTTTTAGTGTTTTTACAGTGTATTTTCAGTGTATTTTCATTGTATTCTCAGTGTATTTCAGTGTATCATTTTCAGTTTATTTTCAGTGTATTCGCAGTGTATTATTTTCGAGTGTATTCTCACTTGGAGTATTTTTAGTGTATTTTCGAGTGTATTCTCGGTGTATTTTCGGTGTATTATTTTCAGTGTATTCTCGAGTGTATTTTCGAGTGTATTCTCGAGTGTATTCTCGGTGTATTGTCGGTGTATTCAGCTGGAGTATTTTCGAGTGTATTCTCGGTGTATTTTCGGTGTATTTAGCCTGGAGTATTTTCGAGTGTATTCTCGAGTGTATTTTCGGTGTATTCTCATTTGGAGTATTTTCGAGTGTATTTGCGAGTGTATTTTCGGTGTATTTTCGAGTGTATTTTCGATGTATTATTTTCAGGTGTATTCTAAGTGTATTTTCGAGTGTATTTTCGGTGTATCTAAGCTGGAGTATTTTCGAGTGTATTCTCAGTGTATTTTCAGTGTATTCTAACTGGAGTATTTTCAGTGTATTCTCAGTGTATTTTCAGTGTATTCTCACTGGAGTATTTTCAGTGTATTTGCAGTGTATTTTCAGTGTATTTTCAGTGTATTTTCAGTGTATTTTCATTGTATTATTTTCAGTGTATTCTAAGTGTATTTTCAGTGTATTCTCAGTGTATTTTCAGTGTATTCTAACTGAAGTATTTTCAGTGTATTCTCAGTGTATTTTAAGTGTATTTTGAGTGTATTTTCGATGTATTTTCGAGTGTATTTTTCGAGTATATTTTCATTTGTATTAATTTCGATGTATTCTCAGTGTATTTTCGATATATTCTCGAGTGTATTTTCGAGTGTATTCCTACTTGGAGTATTTTCGATGTATTCTCGGTGTATTTTCGATGTATTTTGAGTGTATTTTCAGTGTATTTTATGTGTATTTTCAGTGTATTATTTTCGAGTGTATTCTCAGATGTATTTTCGAGTGTATTCTCGATGTATTTTCGAGTGTATTCTCGGTGTGCTTCTCGGTGTATTCTCACTGGAGTATTTTCGATGTATTTTCGGTGTATTCTCGGTGTATTCTCATTCGTGTTTTTATAGTATTGCACAGGTCATACAAGTCCGACTAACTTTATTGTACAAATTCGATTAGTAGTTACTGTGGGAGGAAGTGATTCAAATGATCCGATTGTAAACGGTTTTCTCAATACTTATTGTTCATAATGAGGTGGAGAGCTACGAACACTATCGCGACGCATGCACGTCATGTTAGATTCGATAGTCGCGAGGATCACGGCGATTCTCGGCCGAACTCCGTGCAGAATTAAGTCGAAGGATTATACTTGTGCTAAAGCGAGGCCATAAGAAAGAGTCACTTCGGTCGCCAATACGTTGAAGTACGGGAAAGCCGAGAGAAGGAGTGGATGTCGAGCAATGGTTCATTATGTTGTAGACATTGACGGCAATGGTCGATAAAGAAATTTGTCGAAGGGCATAACCACCCATTGGCGGAATCCGGTGACAAGCACCTTCTACGGTCCGGTCGGAAGGTTAGCGAGCTAAATGCGGAATTAGCGAGATCAATGACGAGTTCGTGGATTAGAGCAGCGAGACGCTTTTAGGTTCCTTGCTCTGTTGAGGTCGGTGGAGTAGAGAACATGGAGTGTACGAGACAAGATGCCTACAATTTCCTTCAAAGGGATAGAAGATTTAGAATCGAACACGGTGATGCAAACTCTCTATCGCAATTATTCATGGAACGACAAAATCATGACAGGTATGTTTGCATGGGACTTCGACAACGATGATGAAGGGAGACTAAGAAGCTTTTTCGAGTGTGACGGGAGTTCTAGTGCTTGATTATGATTGCTTTGGGGATGTTGTAACTTTCGACACGAGCTACCGTTTGAATAAGTACAATTTATGTTGTGCTCCTTTCGTAGGGGTTAACCACCAACGGCAAAACGTCCTCTTTGGAGTTGGTTTTTTAGCCGACGAGACAATAGAAGTCATTCACTTAGTTATTTAAAACTTTTATTCGGCTAATGAGCGACAAACATCCAATCACTATTTTTACCGATCAAGATCAAGCGATGTCGAGGGTCATTCGAGAATGTCTTCCATTCACAAGGCATAGATTATGCCGGTGGCATATTTATAAGAAGTTTGTCTTCAAAAGTTCATTGCGGTAACACCAAGAAGAGTGTCCACAATCTGTTTTACGGATGCATGAGGGAATGTGACCTGTGAAGAGGAGTTTGAACATTTTTGGGCTTTAATGATTGAGCGAGGAGACCTACACTGACAACGGATGGCTACAAGATTTGTATCGTATAAGACATAAGTGGTCCACAGCATTCAATAAAGAAATATTTGGAATGGGAATATTGTCGACGCAACGAAGTGAGTCCACAAATAACGTATGTCATGGTGTATCTAAGCCAACCAGTTCTCTCACTGACTGTTTTTTGGGAATTAAAAGTATTATGAAATCTTGGAGAAGGAACGAGAAGGATGAAGACTTCAAAAGCTCTCAAACGGTTATTAAACCCACAGTTAAAACAAGCCCAGTGTTGAGGCAAGTCGCTGCGTATTACACTCGGAATCTGTATTGCATGTTTGAAAAAGAGTTGCTGCATGGTTTATGCGGAGTAACTGTTGATGTCGCAGTTGAGGGTGCTTCAGTATTTTATGTTAGGAATTTGGATAATCTGGAGACGAGTAGACCTTGGACTGTTAATTACAATAAGACTAAGTGCGAGATCACCTGTAGCTGCAAGAAATTTGAAATGATGGGGTTGCTCTGCGCTCACTCACTACGTGTTCTTAGTGAGGTTAAAGTAACAAATATTCCAAACCAATATTTGTTATTGAGATGGTCGGTGAAGGCCAAAAAAGAAATCTATAAAACCTTTGGGTACATACGTATGGAGGACTCTGGAAAAATCGCAAGTTCCAGTGGAATCTTATTAAGTCACACTGTCAAAAGTTTGTATACCAACTAATAACTAAAGCAGGTGGAAATGAACGCACCGAGACATACCTTCTTGATACATTGAAGACAGCATCTATAGGAATTGATGACATATTAGATGGGAAGGATCCTAACCCAAATAAAGCTACCAAAAAGAAAAAATCACATGTGCCAACTAAGCAATCTAAATGATCCAGAAAAAAGAGACCCAAAGGTATTTCCAATGCTAGAGCTAAAAGGATACTTGGGAAAAAGGCAAGAGGAAGAAGAGTATGTAATTCTACATTCTAAATAATTTAGTATTTTATATAACTATACTCGATACTAAAATGAACAGACTTTATGCGGGAAAAATTCATGAAGGATCCGATAGAGAAGAACCGGAAAGTAATTGTGAAGCAAACATGTTCGCAGTGTCACAGTCATTGAGCATGGTAAATATCTTTCTAACTACTCCAATCTTACTTTCAAATGTTCTCACTAACATTGAATTTGTCTGTGGTACAGGAAAATGTCATGCCTGAACCATCCTACACCGAATTACTGATGCATTCCATCACTGAGATGTGACATGATTGAAATGTTATTAATGAGAAAACCTTGTACAACCATGTTAATAAACAAACTCATTTGGAGTTGTGTATGTTTATGTTTTATTTTTAGTGTATTTTCAGTGTTATTGTCAGTGTATTTTCAGTATATTTGCAGTGTATTTAAATATCTCTTCTATTACCAGAAGTACACTTGAGAATGCACCAGGAATACACTGAATTTACTGGGAAAGAGGCTGGACACCATGCAATGCACCAGAATTCCCCTCAAAATACACCAGAAATCTGTAGATCCTGCAAACCATGCACTGCACCAGGAATACACTGAAAATACACTGAAAATACACCAGAATTCTGCAGTGTATTTTCAGTGTATTTTCAGTGTATTTACTGGGAAAGAGGCTGGACACCATGCAATGCACCAGAATTCCCCTCAAAATACACCAGAAATCTATAGATCCTGCAAACCATGCACTGCACCAGGAATACACTGAAAATACACTGAAAATACACCAGAATTCTGCAGGGTATTTTCAGTGTATTTTCAGTGTATGTAATGGGAAAGAGGCTGGACACCATGCAATGCACCGAATTCCCTCAAAATACACCGGAAATCGCAGATCTCGCAAACCATGCCTCTGCACTGGGAATACACTTGAAAATACACCGAAAATACACCGGAGTTCGCGAGTGTATTTTCGGTGTATTTTCGATGTATTCTTCGGGAAAGAGGTCTGGACACCATGCAATGCACCGGAATTCCCTCAGAAATACACCGAAATCTATAGATCCTGCAGAACCATGCACCGCACTGAGGAATACTACCTGAAAATACAGCTGAAAAATACACCGAGTTCGCAGTGTATTTTCGGTGTATTTTCGGTGTATTTATTGGGAAAAAGGTTGGACACCATGCAATGCACCGAATTCCCTCAAAATACACCGGAAATCGCAGATCCCGCAAACCATGCCTTGCACAGGAATACGTCGAAAATACGACGAAGTCCGCAGTTGTATTTTCGATGTATTTTCAGATGTATCTTACGGAAAGAGGTTGGACACCATGCTAATGCACTGAATTCCCCTCGAAATACACCGAGAAATCTATAGATCCCGCAAACCATGACCGTTGCAGAATACACTGAAAATACACTGAAAATACACCAAAAATCTGCAGTGTATTTTTAGTGTATTTTCAGTGTATTTACTGGGAAAGAGGCTGGACATCATGCAATGCACCAGAATTCCCCTCAAAATACACCAGAAATCTGTAGATCCTGCAAACCATGCACTGCACCAGGAATACACTGAAAATACACTGAAAATACACCAGAATTCTGCAGTGTATTTTCAGTGTATTTACTGGGAAAGAGGCTGGACACCATGCAATGCACCAGAATTCCCCTCAAAATACACCAGAAATCTATAGATCCTGCAAACCATGCACTGCACCAGGAATACATTGAAAATACACTGAAAATACACCAGAATTCTGCAGGGTATTTTCAGTGTATTTTCAGTGTATGTACTGGGAAAGAGGCTGGACACCATGCAATGCACCAGAATTCCCCTCAAAATACACCAGAAATCTGTAGATCCTGCAAACCATGCACTGCACCAGGAATACACTGAAAATACACCAGAATTCTGCAGTGTATTTTCAGTGTATTTTCAGTGTATTTACTGGGAAAGAGGCTGGACACCATGCAATGCACCAGAATTCCCCTCAAAATACACCAGAAATCTGTAGATCCTGCAAACCATGCACTGCACCAGGAATACACTGAAAATACACTGAATGCTGCTATTGCTGGACACCATGCAATGCAAGAGAAACACAGAAAACACCAGAATTCTGCTGTATTGTGCACCACTATTAAGAAATTAAGACAGCAGGCACTGAACAATTGAAAAACATCCTGCAACCATACAGTACAACAGAAGTACACTTGAAAATACACCAGAAATCTGTAGAACCTGCAAACCATGCACTGCACCAGAAATACACTGAAAATACACTGAAAATACACCAGAATTCTGCAGAGTAGTTTCAGTGTATTTACTGGGAAAGAGGCTGGACACCATGCAATGCACCAGAATTACACACAAATGTTGAAAACTCAATTGCACAAAAGACATACACAGAAAGTGAACAGAAAAAATATCGGATTTTAGATATGATATACTATACAGAAAAATGAATCAGAATTTTATCTAAAGGTTAGTTTAAATGTACAATCAAGTATTAGATAGCCTATATTTACATATTTCGTATGCGAGCTCAGCTCTAAACCTTGGCATTTCAGCCTGCCAGTTTTGATTGTCTTTCCAAACAACTTTCCCTTTCTTTGCAAGTGTCTCCATGTATTTACAAACAAAAATACTACGATCGACGCTGTTAGCATTGTGTGGGGAGTCCTTTGGACGTGATAATTTGCCACTTTGTGGGGTCGAAGTCAAAACAACTCCCTAATGAATCAAGTAAGATACTTAATCCGAAAGAAGTCGTACCAATTTAAATGATTGTTAGCTTCTCGCAACGAGGAACTTGTTTAGACGAGTAAATAAAGTGGCGTGTTGCATACCACGTCGCGTGTGACCGCCGCGTGAGATTTTTTCGGCAAAGAATCCAAAAATCTCCATCGACGCAAAATCCGATTTCCGGCTAGTAGAAGTACAATGCCTAGGTTATGAATAATTGGAACGAAAATTAAATCTGCTGCCGCAACGGCCTCCTTTGTAACATGTGATACAATATCTCTGTATGGGTGCTGTCTGTACATCTGCATAAACAAATTCAATGAGATTATGCATTAAACATGAGCAAGATTCCTAAATAAATATGAATGTTGATTTTTACCCAATGTGTCGGGGACACGTATAAATATGATTTGTAAGATTCGGGCGATAGGCGCCTCTTATTTTGTAAAGCAAGTTCGAACATATCGATATGTTCGGTTCCTATTTCTTTATCATTCCACAGTAATGAGATACAATTCCGAGTTATGTAAATATGGCCCATGTGAATTATTACATCGTCGCTGCATTATGAATAAAAAAAATATCATAAGATTTAATAAAGGAATAAGAAAGTATTTATAAAGCATTGTGGCTTTACATACTCAGCTTTGAATCGGTTGAGACATGTATATATGACCCATTGCATCTCTACTGACAGTAGATCTCTGCTAGGAAACTCAACTAGCTGGACAATCAACGGCAGGGAAATCGCCTTGTAATGGAATGATAGCTCGCCGCTTGTTCATCCTCCTCCGCTACCGTAATAATATCCGAGTCATGTTTCCGACCTTCATCGATGTGTGCTTCATCCGCGAGGGATGTCACCTTCGGACTCGGAAGTTGTTCTTCCGTTATTGGAGGGTTTTTATTCCTTTTAATTACAATGAATGGAGAGACAACTGCCTTTCTTTTACGGCCGCTTCTGGACTTAACCCGTCGGACTAAGCTACCCATTAGCGTTTTGCTCAAGGTTTCCTCCCCATGTTCCCCGTGCCCTTTATTCATTATTTCTTCAGCTACAGGTTCGTCCACTGAAGCTATAGTCCACAATGGAACTATTGAATGGGAACCATAGGCCCGGATTCCTCTTCCCTTCCTTCCTCCATATAGGTAGGAGGCTGTTCGACCACTGATGGGCTTTCTTTAGGTGATTCGGTGTCACCTTTATTTAATTTATTTTTCATCTCCCATATGTCGGTCTTCATCACCACAATATCGGCCTCCGCCCCGTCTAATCTATTATTTACGGTTTCGGTGAATTTATAAACAAAATTCGAAGCTCCCTAAGAGTTTGAAATATCCCTTCCATATTACCAAGATCGCTTCTGCCTGCATATGTGAATATGTAGGCCGCGGGGTGCTTGTATCCGGAACCAAAGGGGTGCCACCGCGTGATTCTGATGTCGGTGGCTCTGCATAACCAATAGGAGAAGAGATGTGCTCCCCCGTAGGGGCAAGTAAGATCCGCTCGTCCTCGCGGACATCGGCAAATGAATCCAGTACCTACATGGGCATTTATTAGAACCAATAAATATTTCATATAAAAAATTAAGTCTGAAATGATACCAAAAATATTACTACGTACTTGTACAGTTGCAAGTCTTCCAAAAATTAAATTAATCCTTGATCGGTTCCAGCCCGATTTTTCCCGCCACCGCAACATGCGAGGTCTGACATCAGGAAGAGCTGGAGTCATGACAGTTGTCCGCTCATAAAACCACGAATTGCACATAAAAAATTAAATTAGTACTTTCTTGTTAAAATAAATGACGTAGATATGTACTTGGTCATGTAAATGGACTAACCGTCGAAGAAAACAAACCGATTGAGTATCCCGATCTCGTGACCCTTCTTTAATTTCATGAGGCACCCGTTTATTTGCTCGATCGAGTGGTCACATATCGTTGCGAGCCAATTAAACGACGAAAACGTATCTAAATTGTTAGCATACGAATATAGCTCTTCCGGCACCCCTCAAATTGTTGTAAGGAAATAATAAGTTCGATAACAAAAACTTAATAATAAGTTTCACATATGCCGTGGGTGACTGCCGGAGTGGCCCATCCGAGTAATTCCTTCTTTGCCATATTGGCACTCACCTTAGGAATGAAATTTTCGCCCCAAGTTGCGACGGGTCCTCTATCGGGCATGCCAACTAACGATGCAACTTGGTCCGCATCAAACCTTATGTCCTTCCCCCCAGTCCGAATGCCGCTTTCTTCATATCCCAACAATTTAATATATGCATGGTCATGATGTGATCTTGAGTGTAGGAAGGAGATCGAAGAACCGACCGAGCTAGCTTCTTCAAGTTTAGCCTGGGTTTCTGAGAAACAAGCGAGCCTAACACTTCCCCAAAACATCTCTACATGTCGATGGACGACACCTACAATACATAGATTTCTCGTCCATAAACTCGCATAAGATTCATGTCATTAACACTGAAAATACACCGCAAATACTATCGAAAATAATACACTGAAAATACACTGCAAATAATACACTGAAAATACACTGCAAATAATACACTGAAAATACACTGAAAATACACTGAAAATACACTGACAATACACTGAAAATAATCCACTGAGAATACACTGAAAATACACTCGAAAATACATCGACAATAATACACCGGAAATACACTAAAAATACATCGAACCTACACTAAAAATAATACACCGAAAATACATCGAAAATACACTCGAAAATACATCGAAAAAATCCATCGAGAATACACCGAAAATACACCGAAAATACTATCGACAATACACTGAAAATAATCCACTGAGAATAGACTGAAAATACACTGAGAATACACTGAAAATACACTGAAAATACACTGACAATACACTGAAAATACACTGAAAATACACTGAAAATACACTGGAAATACACTGAAAATAATCCACTGAGAATACACTGAAAATACACTGCAAATACACTACAATACACTGAAAACAATACACTAGGAATACACTGAAAATACACTGCAAATAATACACTGACAATACACTGAAAATACACTGAAAATACACTAAAAATAATACACTGAAAATACACTGAAAATACACTGAAAATACTACTCGAAAAGTACTATCGAAAAATACTACTGAAAGTAATGATCGACAATACTACTCGAAAGTAATAGATCGACAATACACTGAAAATACACTGAAAATACTCTCAAAATAATACACTGGAAATACAAGAACACACTGAAAATACACCGTATTTAGAAACCCTAAAAAGGGAGGAACAGAAGGAGCAAACTTACCACGACAAGCTTTCTTCTGTCATTCCCTCCTTCGACTTCTTTCCCATCTTCAATGATTTCTTTGGATGTTCGACTATCGGGTTCTCGAGTCGTTCCTCCTTCTTGTGATTCCGATCCCGTCACCTCCTCCCATACCGTATTCTCGGAGTCGGACGACGACATTGTCTTCACGATTCAAAATCAAAATTTCGAAGAACAACGAGTAATCCCAATGAAGGATTCAAAAATCCGAACCACAGGAGCGAAGCGGAGCAACCCTAAACCCAATCGGCGCTAAAACGATGAATGGCGCATTAAACCCTATTTACGAAGCCGGGCGGGATATGCGAAACGGCGGGTTTTGAGAACCGATCGGGTCGGGCCGGGTCGGGCCGGGCCGGGCGTTTCATTTTCCCTTTTTTTCCATTTATTATCCGACGTGGACTATGGGCCCACTTACGCCACGCGTCGCGTTTTAACTGGCGTCCGAACGTAGCGCTACGTTCGGACGACGCACAGGAAAATTCGGCGTCTTTTACATACATACCAACATATTCCTCTGTATTTACAAATCTGCACCTAATTTTTTTTTAATTTTTTATTTATACCATTAAAATTATTCGTAGCTGGTGCGTACTAGACAATTCACGGCGGTAGATATATAGTTCATCGTCTAACGTTGCATAAGAATTCAGCATACACTCGGGTGAAATAAAATTATCAGTAACGACGTTATAAGTTTTTTAGGTTGCAAAACCTCATAAAGAGAAAAAATCACGAGAGTTTCATCTTGTTATAAAATCCATTATAGATTGATGATTACTGAAACCCTTTGTCTCACATACGGGAATTGGTTACTAGATTTTCCAAGTTACAACTCCAACTGACGGCGTCTAGTTAATGGTGATTTCAACGACAACATTGCTCAACAGTGGTTGGTAGGTTTTAACTGTGGTCGACAGTGGCCGATGGTGATCGACAAATATCGAAGACGCTTGGCGATGATCGACGGCGATCGGCGGTGGTTGAGAATAATTGGTAGTACTCGACGACGGACGGCGGTGGTCGACAATGGTCAGCAACGATCAACGACAATCGACGATGGAAGGGATAATGTTAGGCTTCGGCTCAATCTCAAAACTTAAAGTTCTCTCTAAATGCTCAAGCTCCACTCATATAAGATGAGTGAGACTCTATTTATAGTATTCTATGTAAAATTAAAGCGGAAATATGAATCATTTGAGTGTCTTAACGATCAGACGGCGTTTGATGAACATTTGAGCGTCTTAACGATGTTGAAATTGAACAATCTTGGGCTCATTGGATTTGTCCAGTTGAGACTCTAGATTCGACTATGAACTCACCAAATCCGACATTCGTTCGACCTTCCAAATATGTCCAGAAATTTTTCAAGATTTGTTTAATGACTTGATATGAGCTTGATTTAACTTGGATTGGACTAGTTTTATATCATTAGGTTATTCTCGTCGAGTCGGTCAGTTTGACAATAAGTTTGTTAAAATCGGAGTTATGGATGACCCTTAATTGAAATTTAATGTTTCTTGTTAAAAAAATTACCTTGAGATTCATTTCAATGCCTAATGATTCGTATCAAATGATTTAAAATTTGTTAGTGGTGTATCAATAAGATAAATATATATATATATCAATAAAAAAAAGTAAAATACATATTTTTCTTGTACAATATAATAGATAAGATGACATAAAAATTAAAATGCGTCAGATCAAGATCGTACAAATTTTTAAAAAGATAATTGTAAAACTGTTATAGAGAAAATAACTATTTAAAAAATTATATATATATATATATATATATATATATATATATATATATTTAAAATTAGATAATATTTTTCTTCAACCATCACACTTAAACATATCATTATTTAAAAAATAAAATTTCATCACAAAAATTACTAGAAAATAGCAAAAATGTAGTGCCCACATAGAATTTTATGATGGTCTTAAATTTAAAGTAGGAAGAAAACTATCTGAAACAAAAAAATATTACATCAAGAGTCATAAGTCAAAATTGTATCAGGACTCCAATGAAAGTGTGTCATATATCTAATGCATCAGAATCATGCATTAAATAAAATTTTTTTATTTATGTAATGAGACCGTCATCTGACATCGCACATTTTTTTTTTGAGTACTGATATAATTTTACATTAGGAATTGTGATTTTTCGTCTCTGTAATTTAAGGAGCTTTTACATACATACCATCATATTCCTACGCATTTACATATCCAACACCTAAATTTTATTTTTTGTACTTTTATACCCCTCAAATCTTCCACATTAATCATATTACATAAGAATATAAATATTTAAAATTTTGGAAAAGTGAAATATAAAGTTTTCATTTATGAAATATAGATAAGATGACGTATATAAAACTTTAAAATACAGTAGATAGATTTGTAAATGCATGTGAATTTAAAATGGTATTAGTGTAAATTTTTCGATAGTAATGAAACGAGGAATATTTAAAATTCCTAATGAAATAAAGTTTATATTGATTTAAATATCTATGATTTTAATATTGTAATTTATATAAGTATTTTATTTTCATAAGTTAAAATAATTATATTTTTTAAATAATAATTTTTTTTTGAGGTGTTATTGATACGAAACCAATAATTTTTCATTATCTAGCACGAAATTTTGAGGCATGACACGAATCTCGAATTATGGCATGAACCTCAAAGCATGACATGGATCTCAAGATAATATTTTGAACAAGAAACGTTAAAATTTTGATAGATAGTCATTCAGAACTCCGATGTCAGCAAACTTATAGTCAAACTGACCGACTCGATGAAAGGAACTTAAAGACATCAAAGTTAGACATTCAAGTCAAATCAAGCACTGATCAAGTCATTTAACTGTTTTTTGGAAAATTCCCAAACACAATTATAAGATTAAATGGATGTCGAATCCGTCAAGTTCATATTTGAATCGAGTGTCTCGAGAAGACGAATATAATGAGACTATGATCACTCAATTCCGACATCATTAAGACATCCAAATGCCCCTTAAACGGTGTATGATCAAGGGAAGCTCTCTGGACCGTCCGATCAAAATGACTGCATTAATTGCACCAAAAATACTATACATATACACCCCAACCCTCACATGAAGAGAGGCGGAAGCATAGAGAGAACCTGAAGCGTCGAAGATAAGCCACAACTTAGCACCACAGTCAACCGAAGTCGACCACCACCGACCACTGTCGACCACCGTCGACCACCGCCGACCACCGCCGACCTCCGTTGACCCTTGTCGACCATCGTTAATAAACTTTGACCGCCGTCGAGCACCGCCGACCATCACCAACCTTTGTTGACCTTCACCAACCGTCATCAACCACCGCTAATCACCATCGTCAATCACCACCAACTAGACACTGTCAATTGACATTGTAATCTGAAGAATATAATTATCATTTCCCGTCTGTGGGACAAGGAATTTTTGTAATTATCAATCAACAGTAGATTTTCACAACTGGGTCAGCCCCGTGATTTTTCTCTTTACGGGTTTTCCACGTAAAAAACTCTGGAGTCGTCACCGTTTATTTCTTTTTCATCTGTGTGTGTGCTGAATTCTCGTAAAATGCAAAAAATAATATTCAGTTACTCTACCGCCGTGAATTTTTCAGCACACATTAGGTATAAATATAGAAAAAAAGGAGTGGATATGTAAAATGCATAGGAATTGGGTGGTATGCATGTAAATACCCAAATTATAAAATCTTTAAAAAGAAGCCTTGAATTGGTTTATCTAACAATTTCAAGCCATCTTGCCAATTCAACAAGTTGACCAGACAAAATTGTATGCCAAATGCACGTGAGGGTTATACCAGAAATGCAAAAAAGATTTTAATATTTACAAGAGAAAAAAATGAGTCCATTTTTCAAAAAAATATTATATCACGAGTCATAATGTTAAATTATATCAGAACTTTAATAAAAATGTGCCACATCGCCGGACCCACTAAATAAAAAAAAAATTATATATTTAATACATAATCTTGATGCAGTGGACGCGTGGCGCACTTTCATTGAAGTCCTGATACAACATCATAACTATTGATGTAATATTTTTTTCCCGTTTTTCACCCTTTATCCTTGCACAATAATGCATAGTGAAATTTACATGCATAGCAAAAAGATTGTGATATTTATATTTATAATAAATTAACTTGTAAAATTTTAATTATTTAACTTATTAAAATTTAGGGTGGGTTTGTTTTAACTGTAAGTGTATTAATCTCAGTTCAAAAGTTATTTTTTAAAAGCTGATATTTCAGAAGCAATTAATAAGTTTGAATAATTTAGTTTTGAAAGTCTTGAATGTGAATACACGTGTGAAATACCTTCATATTATTTTATTATTTCTAAAATTTTAAAATAAATATAATTTTTCTTTTTAAAATAAGAATATAGAGGAAAAGTTCTCTCATATTATATATATATATTAAAATTTGGAATTTAATATATAAAAACTGAAAATATAAAAATTACAATATATATTCAAAAGTTGTTTCTCCTCAAGAGATGATTGAAGTTTCTCCGAACGATCCTCTCCCGAGCAAGATGAAGCTCTCCTTTTGTGTAGGAGAGTAAGCAACTTTCTTCTTCATAGCCAAGCATTTTCTTCTCAAGAAAATCTCTTCACACACTCAAAGAGTGATGGAGGAAGAAGAAGATCTGTTGGTGGGGGAAGAAAGGGGAGAGTAAGAAGAAGAAGAAGGAGGTTGAAGATGACCAACTGCCTTGGCTTTTCCTCCTTGAGGAGCAAGAAGAGTCTCCCGCTCTTGCTCCAAGCTCTCGAGTCTCCTAGGGAAGACAATGATGCTCCACGCTCCAAGGGAAGAAGAAGGTTTTGGAGGAGACAAAAAATGCTAAAGTGAGCAGATTCTCTCAAAATGGGGGAGCTCAAGGGAGATAAGGTGACCAGCGCCCATTCCCTCCATCTTTTACTAAATAGCCTTGCTACTCATCTTAGAAGATTCCAAAAGAGGGCTAAAAGAGGTATAATCACCCTCTTTATCTCTCCCCTAAGCAAATCACCAAAAATCAAGAAAATCACAGCCATTTCAGCTCATTGGAGGGCGCACCGGGTCAAATCGACACAAAGATCACGTTATGGAAGTGGACCGGCGCCTAGGCGACGTGACCTTGGAGCCTAGGCGCCCAGTCTGACGACATGGTGCCAGGTATGGCGCCTAAGCGCCACGTAGGTGGCGTCTACTTTCCAACGGCTCAAGAAAATAACCATTTTTTAGTAGTTTTGGGCGAGTAAGCTCCAGACTTCCAGGGGCTTAGTTTTGAATATCCGGGAAGGCATTGGCCTCCTAGGCGTCGATCTAACCCTAAAAACGCTAATGTACACCGGAAGAGCCTGACGGAGGATTTTCTTGATCTGAAAGTCATGAGAGACCACATATGAGTAAATTATAATCCCTTAATCCCAAAATTGAGCATTTTCTCATCCATTTATCGGAGAATTTGTCACTAACGGGCACTCAGAACTACAACGTAAGTATGACGTTCCAAACCCTAATTTTCCTGTAGCGCACGTAGGAGGGCTCTGTGACTTCCCTTAACCCCAAGGAGACTCTGAATGGATACAGAGGGACATCTAAACACTATAATGAACATCAAACATGTTTGATGTCCTAGGTGAGCTGTCCAACGACAGATTCTCCCGAGTAAAGCCAAATCATTGCAGACCCTGGTTTCGTGTCCATAACATGTACCAGGAGGTCACAGATGGGTGTCTTAAGCTATGTGATACTATGAATGAGCAGTCAATCGTTCCGAGCCAATCAAGTGGACAACCTCCACTTGTGACATAAAAGAATTACGCTAACAGTCCATTTATTTGTCTTTTTGCCTGTGTTTATAGAGGCATGTTTTGTACAATTACAGAAATAAGAGAATGATTATTAACGTCGTTCTTAATACCATTAAGACTCTAATTAATTGTATAGATTTATGTCATATTTGTATTACAATTTGAATTTCAATATTAACGGTAATTGGTTGGTCAGCTGGCTTGAAGTGAACCAACTGAGGCGACCGACCAGGTGCCACCTGTGCCCTCTTGAGTATGCGCGGGTCTATCAACGTTTTCGGTCGCAAGTCAATCTTGCTAGGTGTCTTTTGGCACGGTCGACCAGAGCGGTCGGTTGTGAGGTGATCGTTTAGTCCATAAGTGAGGTTGGTCAGTCCAACATGATCGGTCGGTTTTTTTCATTGAGTGATTCGTGGCTCATTTTTGCTCTGCTTGAGTCTTATAGGGCTCGTATCTCGCCTGTTTGGTTGGTCCGTCGCCTCGATCGGATCTCCCAATCTTGCAAGGTCTTAGACGGATCTCGCAAACTATACGAGGTATCCGACGAGACCCACCACCGAAATGATTTTCGTCTCACTTTGGCGGGTCTTCCTGTTACCGCGCAGGGAACCATCTCCAAAGCTTGCACCTATCCTAGGTTCGGAGATGTGGCTTCATGCTCGGCCTTGAATCGTCGGTTGATTGCTTTCCTTGAGAGGAGACTCTTTCATATTAGTCGTTCGTTCTCTTTGAGGTTTGTGTTTGTATTTTTCGTGTATACAACTATGCTAAGTTGTAATTTGTTAAATGTGCAATTTCAATATCAAAATGAGGAGAAGATTAGAAAAAGTTCATGTATGCAATTAATTATAAAGCACTAACTAACAAATATATAAAAGT